>CM053593.1:339411653-339445082 GCA_028646575.1 Pseudocheirus occidentalis | reverse complement strand
AGGTACAGCCTGTATTGAATTGCTGCTCCACCCAGTGGGAGTGGGTGACAGGGGAGGAATTGCAAGAATCTAGTATTTAAAGCTATACAATTAAATGCAACTGGGAAATTATACATTTAGGGACGGGGACAGGGAGCCCCTCCCTGCCCTGCTAGAAAGCTAGAGGGGTATTGGAGGAGGGCATAAAAGAGAACAGATTGTGGGAGGGGCCTTACAGTGGGATCAATGTTCTGGGCTGGGGGGTAGGGGCAAAAAGGGAAGAAAATCTGTAACTCAAAATCTTGTGGACACGAATGATATAACCAAGAAAATAAATTAAAATTAAGAGTCAAAAAAAAGTCTATGGCTGTAATGATGAAGAAATTTAAAGACCCCTTTGTATTGCTAAGCTAAGAGGTACTTAGAACTTGGTTTTAAATTAAGCCTCTGGGGGTGGGAGGATAGGTAGTGCAGTGAAGAGAGCACCAGCCCTGGAGTCATGAGGACTTGAGTTCAAATATAGCCTCAGACATTTAACACTTATTAACTGTGTGACCTTGGGCAAGTCACTTAACCCCAATTTCCCTTCCTTCCCCTTCAAAAAAATAAATTAAGCCACTGTTAAAGAAACAGAAGGTATGAACTCCTGTTGCTGATATAACAGGAAGGGGCTGAACAGGGAGGAGCTATAACATTTTTAAGGAAGATCATATACTGGACAGTCAGAAGTTCTTGGGATAAGCTTTGAGGAGGCAGAGTAGCTGCTGCTGAAGACAGAGAGAGAGAGAGAGAGAGAGAGAGAGAGAGAGAGAGACAGAGACAGAGACAGAGACAGAGACAGAGACAGAGACAGAGAGACAGAGCGAGAAAGACAGAGAGACAGAGAGACAGAGACAGAGATAGAGATAGAGAGACAGAGAGACAGAGAGAGAGATCCGCTTAGCAAGCATCTGAAGTCTGGACTGCTGCTGTTAGATTGGAACTTCTGTGGAGAAAGTGATTTTGATTTTGAGAATGGAGCTACTGAAGACTTCTGAGGGCCAGCTGGAGCTGCCGGAAGCATGGCTGTGGGGTCGGTACTTTGTCTGTCTATGACTCTGTTAAGTTTTCTCTTCCTGGTAACAGAAACTGTGAAGGACTTGAGGTGGACTGGATACTGTAAGCTTCAATATAGAACAGCAACTGCCCAGTTAACTGGACAAGGAACTGATAATTGTCTGCCTTAGAATTCAGATGGCAGTTGGTTAGATTTAGGCAGAAGCTGGGACTGTGGAAGAGGGGCTGTGGAAGCTAACAGCCTGCCCCGAGTCAAGATGAAAAGACCACTTGGTGGGTACTGAGTACTGACTGAGGAAATTGTAATTTAATTGCACCCCAGGGGTAGAGCACTTTGACTTTTGTACTTTGTGTCCCCTAAGGAGGCAAGTCTCCCTAAGGATGATCAAATGATTGAGTTACTAAATGATCATGCTTTGTTCAAAACTATGTGACCACTTTGCTGAAAACTATGTGGCCATTTTAGTGACAAATGTTGAGTTGTGACAGGGTGAATGCTATATTTTGATTTTCTGTGATAAGTTGCTATGTCATAACGTTGTGAATGCTGTACCTTGATTTGCTGTGAATGTTTTGCTCTGATTTGTTACTGAATAAATAGAGAGTTTGCTATACTGTATAATCAGGACCTTGAAAGCTGTTTGTAGCAGCATTCCTCTCGAAAGCTCCTCATGCTTGGCTTTACAATGTCCTGCAATCAAATCAATTAATAAGGCAATTCACAAAGTTGATGATCCACTGGTTTTCCCCCTTATACGTTGATTTTAAACAAGTATTGCATATTGATTATGAAGTAGACTGAAGATTGAGTTAGGGAAAGAAACTCCATTGAATTTTATCTGCAAAGATGCTCTCAGAAAACCTATGAAAGACTTACATGATATATATATGTATGTATATCCACAGAAAGAATAAATGGCGTCTGAATACAGATTGAAGTTCACCATTGTTTTTTACTTTATTTTATTGAGGGATTTTTTTTAATGTTCTCTTTCATAACATGACTGTTATGGGAATATTTGCCTGAGTTCACATGTATAACCTATATCAAATTGTTTGCCGTCTCAATGAGGGATTTGTAAGAAGAGATGCAGGGAGAGAATTTTTGAACTTAAAAGTTTTAAAAATGTACGTTAAAATTGTTTTTACATGTAACCGGAGGAAAATAAAACACTAAATAATTTTTAAAAATTATCTGTAAAAGTTTGGACATTTCAATGATTCCAGATTGCTCAGTGTTGTAAAATGTAGACTCTAATAATGATATATGTGGAAAATTGCACGTCAAAATTAATTCTTTAAGGAGTTTCCTTATCTGTAAGCTAGGTGTACCCACCTTCCAGGTTACTGTATGGTAAAACAGCAAGGTAAAAAAATAGGTAAAACCTATTAAGAGTTTATACACCTTGAAGTGGTACACTCATACTAGATTAGAAAAACTGCAGTATATAAAATTAAATGGAAAAATTTATGGTGGGCATGAGCATAATACAGTATGTTAACAGTGATGCTTTGCTCAAAAGAATGGGTGTGAAAAAATGAAATAAGAAAAGGTGTCCAAAACTGCCTGGACAAAATGAGTCTAGGGCCCTCATTTCAAATATAAGGAACCTGAATCCTAGAGTGATTACGAGACTTTCTTAAGATCTCAGAGGAAATTAGTGGCAAAAGGAAGATTTCAGTGCTAGACATTTGTTTCAAATATGAATGAAACTGCCTGGATAATGTGTGAGATGAAGAGGCGATCAATAAGAACCCAAATACTGAGGTAATATATCTGAAATACTAAAAGAACAGGGAGTAAATTAAGAGTGTGTTAGAGCCTTTGTAGACAAAGCATACCCAAAAGAGGCTAGGGACAGCAAAGGGGTCTGGCTGGGTTGAAAAACAAGGGGTTCATTTGGTGAAGGAAGTATCCACACATATGAAATCATAGATTTATCTACCTTCAGATAATTAATTTTCCTCAGCCCAGTTCTTACCTATTTTAACTTTATGAATGAATAAGTCAGCTTTAATTTAAATGAAGTAAGTTCTTTATAGAGTTTTTTTTATTTCTTGCATTAAACAGGGAGTGCATTTTAAACTCTAAAACCTTAAAAAAAGACAAGTTTTTACTTAACAACACACTGGATTTTAAGACTGAAATGTGTCTTCCTTACCTTTATATATGAAAATAAAAAACAAAACAAAACAGCTATGTAGCTTTTATTCCTAGAAGATTTCATATTTCTAAACAGACACTCCCTCTCTGACCAAAATAGTTTAATTTCATTTTTCTTAAGGATGACTATCCTATATATGGTTGTTTATTTCATCAGTAAAGAGAGTTGCTTAGCATTCCTATTCATCATGCTGTTCATTTGACTTCAATTTTTTCTTATTACAATCAAAATTAGGTTCTTATATCAGGAATCATAGTTCTTTACTTCAAGCATTTGAACTAAGAAATAAAACAGAACCATTAGCTGCTGTGTTCTTGGTAAGGCCTGATGAGTCATGAATTCTATTACTACTACTACTACTACTACTACTACTACTACTACTACTACTACTACTACTACTACTATTACTGCTACTGCTACTGCTACTGCTACTACTACTACTACTGCTACTGCTACTGCTACTACTACTACTACTACTACTACTACTTCTATTACTACTCCTACTCTTCCTTCTCTTCCTGCTCCTCCTAATAACAATCCAGAAAGCCAAGAATTTGTAAATTTAGCAAAACTAAAATTTGTAGGACTTGCAACCCACATAAATAATTAGAACATTGCTTTGTGTTATAGGTATTTTATTAAGTTGAAACAAAAGAAGAGAAGCTAGGGTGGTCACTATCTTAGCATTCAGCTACTGATGACTAATTCAGCAGAAGGCTCTTATGGAATTGAATAATTTCCCCTGAAGAAGATGAACAAATATTCTGATGGAAATTTATAAAAATAGGGAGAGTAACATATGGCTATAGAAGTAAAGAAGACTAGAAATATTTTGTTCAGGGAAATAAAGAAGTGAGGATAAGTCTGCAAGTTTACAGGGTTTGTTTTTTTTCATGTATGCTTTTGTAAATAAAATAACCTCTCTGAATTCTCAACTGTAAAATCAAGTGCTTTTGCATCATATGTTTGTTATGAAACTCAAAATAGAGAATGTATGTATATAACTGCCAAAAAAATTTCAAGTGTCATGTATCTAGTCCATTTTTTTTTATTGTTCATAGTGTTATTCTTAATTCTGGAATAATAATGAAGGAAGGTATACCTTATAACTCTATTAAAATTGACAGTTATCATACAGTGTCCTAAAATAAGGTTGTCAGTTGTCAGGGCATCATACAACCTGATACTACATAACAAAAAGGAGTTAAGACACATTCCATTCAGGTAATGCAAAAATCTCAGTAATAAGTTTTAGTTAACATATGAGAGTTTCACGCAGCCAATTAGGACACAAAACACTTGATAGAAATATTTTTGGTATTGAACAGTTCCAAAATGAGACTGAAAATAAAAAGACAACTTAAAAATGTAGGAAGTACATCCTTTCTATGAATGGAGTATGATATAAATAGACTATGGATTTGTAAACGGATATGAAGATTGGAAGAGTGGTAGAGATGCTAATACTCACTTGGATCTGTTGAAGAAGTAGAATCAACATTCTTATGCAGGGTTATCACTGTCATTCACAAGTCATCCTTAAAACCAAAAATCAAGATAGCTGATAGTATTTATAAACTTCAATATGCGAATATCATCTTTGTCTTAAAAAAAGAGAAAAAAGATACTGTGGTGGGATAAACTCATTATAATTTACAAACATGAAAGGAAAATGGAGTAAAATGTCAATTAGAACTCAAAAGAAAGAAAAATCAAAATTTTGCCTCATGGCATCCTCTATGGTCCCACCATCTCTCTTTAGTTAACATATAATTTTAACTGCCAAAAAATTATTTTAACCAAAGAGAGTGCATTCTGGTGCAATTCTCTTTATTCTGTACTGCTCAGTGTAGAAATAGCAAAGCATTTTGTTTCAGTAGTTGAAGGGAATGGGGGAAAATGCTTCTTTTTCTTTGTATTTCCATAGTCTAAAAATCAATGCCAAAAGGCATTGAGGATAAACTTCTGATGGTTCTGCTCCTAATGGTTCTTACAAAGAACATTTTCATAGGTGATCAATGTGCTAACTCTAAACTGGACCAGATGCACTCTAGAAATTTTATGAAAAGGGTTTGTGACCTTAACTGCAATGATAAAAACACATTTTGATCCAGTTCCATAGTTCCTAATAAAGAGTAATTCCTGTGGTAAACATTAGGATGTAGTAAGTACATACATCAGAAATTCAGACTAGCTTCCTTTTGTCTTGAAAGTCTTTGGCTAAGACTAGGTGGAATGGTCAAGGCAAATCTTGAAATATCATATTATTAGTAATTCAGCAAGACTGATTCCTATTGTCGAATGTGTCATGTTGAATGACAAGAAACTTGACTAATCTTTTCCAATAGTCGACCTTAGGGTATTCTTTCGCATCCCTTCAGTTGTACCATTTGTTTAAGAGCAATGTGACACAATAGTGGCAGCTTAGATAAGGTTCAATTCCACAAATTCCTTAAATTCAGCTAGAGGAAATGCTGGTCTGTTATCAGAAATGAGAGACTGTCAATTCACAAGTTGCAAACAAATGCCAAAAGCAGCAAATTTTGTGGCAACAGTTTGAGATAAAAGCACTTTGAGCTATTTTAAGAAAGACTTGACTGCAACTCTTTGTGTGAAAGTTAGAAGCAGTGAATCAAAAGTTTAAATAAACAAAACAGAAACAGTAACAGACTAGAAACAACCTAGAAACAATAGAAAAAGTCACTCAATAAATAACCTTACTAAGGTAACTCCTATCTTGTATTCCCAGTACATAGAGTCCATTTAATGAACCTTTGGTAAATGAACAAATAAAATCAAACTGAATCAAAATTTTATGTAAAGATATTTCATATGGATTCCAAGTATGCCTAATCATAGCCGCATTTTAAAAAAGTAGATTTAGCACTGGAGGGGATCTTATAGGTAATTAAATCCAACTCCATTATTTTAAAGATGAGGGAATTGAGGCTTAGGAAAGTTAAGAAATTTGCCTAGTGTCACAGAGTTAATAAAAGCAAGATTTGAACCCTAGTCTACCTGACTCTGAATACAGTATTCTACTCACTACCTGACACTATCTTATTACTGAAGAGAATTCTTCAGTTGTTCCTAAAAACTGACAAAATTTTAGACTTATGTGACATAGGGAAATAGGAATCCTGTTATGATATGTTTGGAATCTGTACAATGTTAAGAACAAAATATGAGACTATTAAGGAAACTGAAACTTCTTGATCATGGAAATGACATGACTGCTGCATTTTAGAAATACTGTTTTTATAGCAATGTAGGTGAAGGATTAGAGAAAGAGAGACTGAACTAGGGAGACATACTAAGAGACCTTAAAAAATTCTAAGTCAGCGGTTCTCAGCCTGTGGGTCACAACCCTTTGGTTGTTGAACGACCCTTTCGCAGGGGTCACAGGGTTCGCCTAAGACCATCAGAAAACATATGTTTCCAATGGTCTTAGGAACCAAGACACCGCTCATCTATTCATCTCCAGGCAGGTCTGCCCATATACAGATATGCCCATATACGAGTATTAAAGGGTCATGGCATTACGAAGGTTGAGAACCACTGTTCTAGGTGAAAAGGGCCTGACCTAGACTGCAAACTGAGGAAATAGATAAAAGAAGATGGATTTAGGAGATATTTTAAAGGGACAATTGACAAAACTCCTCAAGTAACTAGTCCTGTAAATCTATTTTAAAGACTTCAAATGACAGTTAATCACCTACCTCAGAAGAAAGCTTTTAGAAACTCTAAAACAAATTTCTTTATATCACACTGATATCTATCTCTTTTTACCTCTCATCCATATACCCTCTAAAGCAATAAAGAACAGCCTAATCCGTCTTCTGTGTCATAGTCCTAAAATTTTTTTAAGTCTTTATATTACTCTATACACCACTTCTCCCTTAGAATGATTTCCTAACATCTGACACCCTTGGCAAATATTTCTTTTGATAAGTAACACCTTCTAATTGTTTGAATGGTGATAAGGTCATGGAACAAAGTATCAGTCCTTCACTTAGCTTCAATCAGTACAGATAAGTTTCCACATGGATCATGGTTTGCAGGCACAACAATCTACTTTTGATAGACTTGCCCCTCCACGTACTCCAATCCACATTCTAAATAAGCTATACTCCCTGTGGAATCATGACAACTGTACTGACATGGCAATTTTCTGCTCATCATTCATAACTGATGCCCTTTTTGTCAGAGGTGGGAAAATAAAAGGTAATACATTACTTCAACCTCAGGAGATGAGCTATAAAACATCCTTTGATACTAGTGAAGGAAAACATTTCCAGAAGAAGGAAACCCATTTACCTAGCAAGAAGAGTTTGACCTTCTGAAATAATTTCCTTGATTTTGCTTTCTTTTCTTTAATACTTGGGCAAAAGAGTAACAGCATTTTGATCCTGAGATGACACTACCATTGATTCTGTATACTTCTTTTCTAAAGGAAAGAGAAGTGGATAAATGGAGACTCTTTGACTTCTCCAGCAATAGAGGAGGACAGAAAGCTGTCTTAGTACTTGTGGAAATCACTGGTATCCTTTTCCTTTCTTTCTCTACTTTCTCCTTTTATTTTTCTAGGAATTTGGAAGTCTGTATGACTTTGTGTCTAGGAAGGCTCAGGACTAGGACTTTTACCAATGTTATTTGTATCCTCATTGCAGCAATAACTATGTTATGTGATAAGGATTATATTTCAGGTAAACAACTGCATAAAAAGGAGTCATTTTAATTGATTTGTCTGTTTGTAATGACTGGGTATTTCTTTAAACCATGCTATGAATGATTTCTAATATATCCATAGCAAAACTGTGTCCTTTTTCTTTCCATTTGTTTTCATATTCAATAACTAGAACATCCTAAAACTACTGGCTCCCAACAGATCTAAGACAAAAACAATTCTCTTCAAGACTATTCCAAATGCTTCCTAATGAACCTCTCTGCCTCAACTGTTTCCCTTCTGCAATTCATTATTTTTGAATGCTGCCAAAATGATATACATAAAACAATGGTATGACCATATAATTCCTCTGCTCAAAATGTTCCATTGGATCTCTATTGTCTTCGGGGAGAAACAAAACAAGAACAACCAAAAAAGAAGGAAAGGAAAATCCCTTCTATTTCATGTTTAAGGCTTTTACAACTTGGTTTCTGCCAGTGTTTCTAGCTTCATTATAAATAACTCAATTTCACACACCTCATGGGTCCAGCCAAATCTTACTTCTTACTGACAAGATATTTCATATCTACCTTAGTTACGGATTTCAATTTTTCATTTGTATCTCTTAAAATCTATAATATCCTTCAAAACTCAGTTTTAAGCTTTGTTTCTTATGTGGGGCCCTTCCTAATCCCCCCAGTATCTAGGGACATTTTCCCTTAATTATAATTTTTTAAAAATTAATTTATTTATTTTCTTGTTCACATCACTCAATTCCAGGAGATTTTGAGTTACAAATTTTCTACCCACCACCCCAAAACAGCGATCCCACTGTATAGCCCATCCTCCAATCTGCTCTCTCCTATGTCTTCCCCCATTGCACCTCTGACTTTCCGGGAGAGCAGGATGGGTCTCCCTACCCTAGTGCCTGTGTATGTTAATTCCCAGGTGCATGTGGTTAATACTAATAATTATATATGTATACATATATATTTTAACATTTGATTATAGAACTTTAAATTCTAGATTCTTTCCCTTCCTCCCTCATCACCCACCCCCACTGGAAGGACAAGCAACCCAATACAGCCTGTACATGTGTAATTATACAGAACATCTCCACAGTGGACATATTGTGAGACACTGCTTATATGTTTGCAATGGGAATATGAAGCTCTTTTCTGCCCCTAGCCCTTTTTCTTAAGTGACTCCGAGAATGTTCCCTGATTTGGTGGTCACGTGGAGCCCGTGGTAAGAGGCTTGTTTTTTGGGAATGGCCACACCTTGTTACTTTGTAATTGAACAGTGGGTCAAGAGGGCTGACCCAGGAGAATCCTATATATACACCATGACTTGAGGCTTTGCTTTGGGGCTCACTTTGAGAAGAGTTGTGTGATTTGACCAGATGAGACTCTGGGAAGCCGTTGAGCACCCTGCTTTGAAAAACCCAGATGTTGATGCTTCCGTCTCTGGTAACTTGAATAGGTAATGGATGTGATGGTCAGATGGTTGGAAGCCCATCTGCTGATCTGTTTCTTGGTCTGTTTATAACTTGTGCTTGTAACTTGGGTTTGTATTCTCTGGAGTTCAGGTTGCTGACTTTTTCCCCTGAACTAGGTAAATGATATGTTTGTTTGATTAAAGAAAGATTGTTAACCCATTTTGAGTTGCTTTCCTTTAGTAAAGCAGGTCTAAGAACCTGTGCTAGAGGCTGCCCTGGGTATGCTAGGGTGCTTGCTGATACAATGTTCCTCCTTTGATCTTGTCCTCTCTTGTTCTATTCCCTACCCTGTCCCTGTCACTTTACAAAAGTATATACTTCCAGCAACCCTCCCCCTAACCCTGCCCTCCCCTCCATCATCCTGCCTCTCATCCCCATCCCCCCTACTCTTCTGTGTGGCAAGACACCCAGTTTAGAGTTTATGTTATTCCTTCCCTAAGCCATATTCAATGAGAGTAAAGTTAACCCTTTCTCTTTTGCCTTCCTGTTCTTCCCCTGCATTGTAACAGTTATTCCTTGCCTCTTCTGTATGGGATGATTAACTCCATTCTGTCCCTCCCTGCCTCCTCCCATTCTAATCCTCTCCCACCTCAGAATTTCACCTTTTAGAGTATCATTCCTTCCTATTCAATTGATCCTGTGCCCTCTATGAAATCATATACAGATATGTATTCATACACATATATACCCTCCTATATAGACATATGTGTAGGTATACATGTATATATATATATATATATACATTTGTATTCCCTTCACCTATTCTCCTACTAAGAAAAGTTTCATAAGTTACAATTATTATTTTTCCATGTTGGCATGTAAATAGTTCAACTTTGATAACTTCCTTGAGATTTTTTTCCATGTTTACCTTCTCATGCTTCTTGTATTTGAGTATCATTTTTTTTTCAGTTCTGTATTCAAGTTTCTTCTTGGCAGCTTGCAATATTTTCTTCTTGATCTGGGGACTCCAGAACCTGGCTATAAAATTCCTAGGAGTTTTATTGCATCATTCTCATTTCTCTTCCCAATCTTTCCTCTACTTCTCTTATTTGGTTTTCAAAATCCTTCTTAAGCTGATCTATGGCTTGTGAGCATTCTTCATGTTTCTTGGAATCTTTTGGTGTGGGAGTTCTGACTGTGTTGTCTTCCTCCCATTTCATACTTTGATCCTTTTTGTCCCCAAAAAAGGATTCTAGAGTTCAGTTGCTGTTCTTATTTTGCTTCTTTTGCCTGCTCATGTTGCCAGTGAATTATCTGATTTTTTTTTAGCTCTGTGGAACTCTGCTTCCAGAGGTGAAATCTCTGTCCCAAATCGCTGGGGGTTTTGCAGTTGCCAGAGGTATTAGGAGGCTACTGCAGCCCCCACCAGCTTTGGCTCACTGAAAACACACCCCAGGACCACCACCCAAGACCACAATCCAGATCCAGGCCACCCAATGAAAGAGCACTTGGCCTCTGAATGATCCCTTTGTCCCCCTGCAGTCTGCGGGCTGGGAGCTCTAAAGCAGCCAGGTGGAAGCTGCTGCAGGGCTGCTGCTTCTACTGCTTTATTGCCCTGGAGGCAGTTTGGCCAGACCACTTTTCTCTCCCAAATTTAGCTGAATTCCACTGACATTTCACTTAGTCTTTGTTTCTTATGGCTTGATAATTCTGGAAACTGCCACAGTTGCCACTGATCTACTCTCCTGAAGGCTCCAGTTGCGGCTTATCCTGGCTGCCCCCAGGGCCAAGCCAAGGTTTTAGGCTGGGCTGATTTTGGCTCCCAGCACTGTGATGAGCCCTTTGTGTGGAGTTGCGTTCAATAGACAATGTGTTTTTCTTTATTTCTGTGTGAGTTTTGGAGCCCTAAAATTTGTTTAGAGTCATATTTTATGAGTATTTGAGGTGGATATGTGGGAGATGTGAAATCTTGCTGCTTCTACACCGCCAACTTGGCTCCACCCCCTCCCTTAATTATTATTGATTGGATATTGGGATTAAGTGACTTGGCCAGGGTAACATAGATAGTAAGTTTCTGAGGCTATATTTGAACTCAGATCCTCCACACTTCAGGACAAATGTGTTATCCACTGTACCGTCAAGCTGTCTCAATTTATTTTATTTATATTTTGTGTATTACTTTATATGTGAACATAGTATACTTTTCAAGAGAATGTAAACTCCTTGAAGGCAAAGACTCTTTTCATTTTGGTATTTGTGTTCCCAATGTTTATCCCAATGTCTGGCAACATAATAGATACTTAGTAAAATCTTGTTTATTGTTTAAGGACAATTAAACAATTCTAATTTCATTAGAAATCATCCTTGAAAGAATACAGTTGGAAATATTGCCATTATTGATTAATTTCTGGTTATGTATCTGTACCCCCATCTAAACCCTCACAATCTACTTTGACTTCTAGGAAAATAATAGGTCTTTGGAAAAGGGGTACCAATGAGTCTTGTAACTTACTTGAACCAACACTTTTCTCTTTCAAAAAGGGGGAGATTTCTTGATTTAGATATCACCTAATTTTTAAAAAGAGGAGAGTCATATGAAGGGATTTTGACTCAAATTCTGAGAGACATTAAGGAGTATACTACAAGTGGTTTAAAAGAAAACATCTTGTTCTTGGTTGGTCTTTTGTTTGTTATTGGTTTTTTAAAATTGTTTCTTCATTTTTTGGATTTGCAAAATTCTTTTTATTTTTTCAGTTAAATAATTGATTGATTTTTAGTTTTCAACATTCACTTTTATGAAATTTTGCATTGTAAATTTTTATCCTTCCCTTCCTTCCCCTGTCCTAAGATGGCATGCAATCTGATATAATCTATACATGTACAAATACATTAAACACTTTTGCTCATTAGTCATATTCTTTAAAAAACTAATTTATTTTTAGTTTTCAACATTCATTTCCAAAAGTTTTAAATTTTCTCCACCTCCCTACTCTCCATCCTTCCCAAGACTGCATGCAATCTGATAAAGACTCTACATATAAGTTCTTATTAAACATATTTTCCCTTTAGTCATGCTGTGTAGGAGTATTAGAACAAATGGGAGGAACCATGAGAAAGAAACAAAACAAAATAAAACAAAAAAAAGCAAATACTATGCTCCAATTTGCTTTCAACTCCATATTTCTTTGAATGAAGATGGCATTTTTCCATCATAAGTCTTTTGGAGCTGTTTAAGGTCCTTGCATTGCTGAGAAGAGCTAAGTCTATCAAAGTCAGTCATTGCAAAATGTGGCTGTTACTGGGTATGATGCTCTCCTGGTTCTGCTCACTTCACTCAGCATCAGTTTATATAAGTCTTTCCTTTTTTTCCTGAAGTCTGACTTCTCATCATTCCTTATAGTAAAATAGTATTCCATTACATTCATATACCACAACTTATTCAGCTAATCATTATTTGATCGGCATTACCTCAATTTCCAGCTCTTGGACATGATGAAAAGAGTTTTTAATCAATATTTTTGTATATGTGGGTTCTTTGCCCATTTTTATGATCCCTTTGAGATATAGCCCTAAGAATGGTATTGCTGAGTCAAAGGGTATGCACATTTTTATAGTCCTTTGGGCATAGTTCAAAGTTGTTCTCCAGAATGATTGGATCATTTCACACCTCCACCAACAATGAATTAGTGTTCCAATTTCCCCATATCCTCTCCAACATTTATAATTTTCTTATATTTTCATTTTAGCCCCTCTGAAAGGTGTGATGTGGTACCTCAGAATGGTTTTGTTGTGCATTTTTCTAATCAATTGTGATTTAGAGCATTTTATATGACTATAGCTAGCTTCAATTCATTCCTCTGAAAACTACCTGTTCATATCCTTTGATCATTTATCAATTGGGGAATGATTTGTATTCTTATGAATTAGTTCTCTATATATTTTAGAAGTGGGGCCTTTATCAGAGATACTAGTTGTAAAAATTCTTTCCCTTCTAATCTTGGTTAAATTGGCTTTGCTTGTGCAGAATTTTCAATTTAATGTAATTAAAATTATCCATTTTACATTTCATAATATCCTCTATCTCTTGTTTAGTCACAAATTCCTCCATTCTCCATAAAAATGTCAGGTAAACTATTACTTACTCTCCTAATTTCTTATAGTATCTGTCTTTATAACTAAATAATGTACCCATTTGGATTTTAATTTTGGTATATGGTGTTAGACAATGGTTTATGCCCAGTTTCTGCCATACTATTTTGCAGTTTTTCCAGCAATTTATATTAGTCATATTCTAAAGAAGAATCTGAATCAAAGAGGGGGGGAGTCACAAGAAAGAAAGACAAAAAAGAAAATAGTATGCTTTGATCTGCATACAGACTCAATAATTCTTACTCTGATATGGACAACATTTTCCATCAAGAAACTTTTGAAATTGTTTTAGATCACTACATTGCTCAGAAGAGTTAAGTCTAACAAAGTTGATCATCACACAATGTTATTGTTATTGTCTACAGTGTTCCCCTGGTTCTGCTCATTTCATTCAGCATCAGTTACATGCAAGCTTTTCTGGATTTTTCTGAAGTTCACCTGATCTCCCTTTCTTATGGAACAATAGTATTCCATTATATTTGTATACTATAATTTGTTCAGCCATCACCAAATTGATAGGCATCCCCTCAATTTCAAGTTCTTGAACACCTCAAAAAGAATTGCTATAAATATTTTTGCACATATGATTCTTTTTCCCTTTTGGTGAATTCCTTGGGATAAGGACCTAGAATTGGTATTACTAGATTCAAAGGTATGCACAGTTTTACAGCCCTTTGGACATAGTTCCAAATTATTCTCCAGAATGGTTTGATCAATTCACAATGCATTAGTGTTCTAATTTTCTCATGTCTTCTGAAACATTTATCATTTTATTGTTTTGTCATGTTAACCATGACTGGGTGTGATGTGGTACCTAAAAGTTGTTTTTAATTTTCATTTGTCCACTCAACAGTGATTTAGAGCATTTTTCATATAACTATAGATAGTTTTAATTTCTTCATCTGAAAAGTGGCTGTTCACAGCCGTTGATAATTTATTAATTTGGAAATGACTTCCATTCTTAGTAGATTTGACTCAGTTCTCTATACATTGCAGAAATGAGCCATTATCAGAGACACCAACAATAAAAGTTGTTTCCCAGTTTTCTGTTTCCCTTCTAATATTGGTTGCACTGACTTTGTTTGTGCAAAACTTTTTTTAATATAATGTAATCAAAATTGTCAGTTTTGTATTTTATAGTGTTCTCTATCTCTTCTTTCATCATATATTCTTCCCTTCTCCATTGATATGACTGGCAAACTATTCCTTACCCTCCTTATTTGGTTACAGTATCACTTTATTTCTAAATCATGTACTCATTTTGAACTTGTCTTGGTATAGCCTATAAGATGTCAATCTATTACAAGCCCCAAATTGCTCTCCAGAATGGTTGGATCAGTTCCCAGCTCCTCTATTTGTTATTTTTCTTTTTATTGTTGTTTTTTTTCCCCTCTCCTCCTCTTCCTTATTCTTTTTTTTTGTTTGCTTGCTTTTCTTCTTTCTGTTCTTGTTCTTTTTCTTGAATGTTCTAGGTAAGGCAAAGAGAAAAGAAATGCTGCTTAATAATAACAACAATGAAAAAATTAAACACACACACACACACATACATACACTACAGGACCACTAAAAAGAAGTTATTCATATAGCAGAATGTGAAATGGAGGGAAGAGATATTAATGCTGGCTAGAGTACTTTCATTCAGAAGTTTAATAGTCATTGTAAAATTTCTGTAATAAAGGAAGTACTTAGGTGATTTTGTTTACTTAGTAAATGAAGAGTTATAGTAGCTATGGATAGGGAAGAAAGCTAAAGCAAATCCATTTTGTCTGAAGGTCCTCTCTATTGTCTCTGACTCTTTCTATTGCAGCCCCCACCCTGTCTGTGACCTTTCTTATTGCTGAGACAGCAAGGATAATCCTATCTTTTTGGGCTGAGTTACAAGAAATAGCTAATGAAGCACCTAGGTGACAAAGTGGATAAAATACCAGCCCCAAAGTCAGAAGGACTTGAATTCAAATGTGACCTCAAACATTAGTTTTATAACCCCAATCAAGTCACTTCACATCTTCACACACACACACACACACACACACACACACACACACACACACACACACTCACAACTTGAAGAAGAGTCTTTTGTTATGTTAGCCCCCGAATGAGTTCTTGTCCAATCAAGGGATACCATATAATCTATTCTTACCCTGAAACCCTTCAGTAATAAGCTTTACTCAGTCCAGAAGTACCCCAAACCTAATTTGCCTCCTACCTAAATGGAAACCTATATAACATTTGTTTCTTTGGAGAGTTTTCTCTGTTTGGGTGGTACTCCCTTCCTGGTGAGCTCAATGAATCCCCATTGGATTCTAAATTTTTGGTTGGAGTTTGTCTATAGTTTTGGTTGTGGTTTGTTCTGGCACTGACAACTTTATCCACACAGTAAACATTAACACATATTTAGAATAAAGAAATTAAAATATTTTGACCAAGAATGGTGGTCTTTAATTCATAATCCAACTAGGGTAGTAAAAAAAAAAGACAAGAAAAAAAATGTTGGTGGGGTGGAGTCACAGCTAAGTAAAGACATCCTGAGCATCAAACTGTAAGGACAAGTCAGTGAAAGCTGGGGAATATCTTAATAGTTATACCACATATACTGAAAGTCTTAGTCTCCAATGGGACTTTGAGGACAACTTATATGTGGAAGAAACTAAGTATAACAGTGGACAGAGTACAGAAATTAGAATCTGAAAGAATTGTGTTGAATATTTTCTCAACTACTAGCTCTTAGACATTGGACAAGTCATTTAACATCTCTTAAGCAGTTTCCTCCTCTATTAATTCATGATAATAATAGATTCGACATCACAGGGTTGTTGTGAGGATCAGATGAGTTAACATATGCAAAATAATTTGTGATCTTAAAGTGCTTTAAAATACCAATATTATTATATTCACATATTAATAAAAATATTTTATAACATGAATTTTTGAGTATATTTTTAATGATAGAAAGAACTTATTAAGCAATGCTCTAAGCACTGTGGATTTAAAGGCAAGCAAAAAGACAGCCTTTGACCTCCAAGATATTAATTACATTTTAATGGGGATGGGGTGGGGAACAACCCACGAGGAGGAACTAGAAACAGGAGCAGAAACTGGGAGGAAAAGAAGTGATTGTTGAGGGGGAGAAATCCAAAGAGTAAATGTTGATGTGAGTAAGGAGGAAGAATAGCAGAGCCTAGGGCCATAGATTTTTCCAGAGTAGCTGGGATGAGGGATTAGTTAAGAACAGGGCAACACTGGAGAGTGAGTTAAACTCTGAGTATGCTAGAACGGAAAAGGAAACCTTTCACAAGAAAATTCACACAGTACATTTTGCCATTACACTATTGATTTGAAGGGATGGACTATACAACATTGGATTGTACGAACATTTTTACTATTAAAAAAGCATTTGTTACGGCAGAGTAAAACGTCACTTAAAAGACTCTCTTCAGACAAAATGTCTTCTGTTGTTCTGTCAAAATGATAGAATATTCCTTGAAAGATATAACTGTTGGAACTTTGACAACTCTCTGACAATAGTTGAGTTCCTATAGCTAAAATCTTCACCATTCTAAGGCCATAGTGAACTTCCCTGAACCTTGTTAGGCTACTCTAGGAAAGCAGGTAGATGTGTGCGTATGTGTGGGGTGGTGTAAGTGGGGAGAAGGCAGAAAATGAAATTGAAAGAAGGCAAGGATTGAAGTAGGAGGACTTAAATATGAATGGCAGAGCTTCTACTCAGTATCAACAAGTCACTTAACAAATCCAATTCTCAGTTTCCCATCAGGTGAGAAGGACACTATAGTTACACTAGCTTTTAAGAAAGACTTTGGTGATTGTAATGTTTCCACAAATACTCAAATGATCTGGGATTAAATCAGTTGAATATTACCTTTTAAGATGACAATACCAACCTATTCATGCCTTTAGGTCTTGTGCAACCATTCTCCCTGTTTTCCTCAGTGTTCTTCACTTGAAGCCACCTGGTGTTTGGGAGGGAGATAGAGGCCTTTCTTAACTTTTCCCCAATGATGAAAGGATGCCAGTAGAGCATTCAGATCATTCACCAGCCATGACTTGCCTCAGATACATTGAATTCTTCTTTACATATGTTTCGCAGATGCTGGGTGACTACTTCTTAGATATTTGATTGTATGAATTTATTTCCTATATGGGTTGTTCTAAATGGCCACTAGGTCCTTCTAGCTCTGTGATTCTATTGATGTACTAAAGTTAAGTAGCCCAGTGTCAGAAGACATTCTCGTACTGATACCTAGAATCATAGAACTGAAGGAGATATTAAAATGCCCACAAATCCATTTCCCTACCTTCAGGGAAAGAAAAATGGAAGCTGTGTAGACAGTTAAGAATCCTGTACTAAATGCTGTATTTAAGTCCTGTATTAAAATAAACAAAATTCAACAAAACATATAATTTAGAAGATTCTTCAGCCACCCTTAATAACCCTCTCTGATATCTAACCATCCTCACTACTAGGAAATTATTCTCTCCCTCATATGTTAGTTAACATCATTTATCATGTAGTTTAATATTACATTTATAAACCAAGACAAATCAGACAATTTATCATTTTAAGAATATTTTTGTAAACCTCCAAAAAATGCCTCACCTTACCAATTGCTTATCAGTCCCATAACAAGATGTCTGCAGAAACAGAAACACCATTATCCATGAACACACAAACCATTATAAATAACAATATTGTTACTTGAAACGTAACCACATGCAGTACATAATCAACTTCTCTTTCAGATGTAGTTCAGCATGAGATGGCTGAATAACATGGTAATCCAGGCTTCATAACATCTATGCTACAGTAGGTTAGTCAAATGATCCAGAAAACAGTTTTTAAGGTTATATCCCTTCCATTGTATCTTTTTTTATTGCCTTGGTGTTCAAATAGTGACCCAAATATGCAAAAAAAAAATAGGCCAGAAAACATATTTATGTTTCACTTTGAGCAGGCTTCTTGAAATGAAGTTAATCATTTGGAACTGAAATATTCATAAGGAACATAGTATTAATGCCACAAACTGATTCTGATAAATGAGCCTCTCCAATAAGGTTTTGCGGTCAATGGATAAGATGTGTTTCTATCCTCACTCTCACAGAACAGTGAAATTGCTTCCATGTTTTTGTAATAGACTAGGCCCTTTTAGTTTGTTCAGGCCATCTAGTTTCACTGGTTAATTTAAAGTTCTGCTAACTTTGGAGATGCTCTGATTACAAGGTAAGTTTGTCATTTGAGGACAAATCATTGTGAGGAAGAGAAGAAAAAAAAGTAAGAATCTTTAAAAAGAGCAAGGGGCTGAGACTAAATCTTTAGGAAATCATAATTCACATATGAAAGCATATTCTGGTATGCATGCAAATCTTGTGGAATATGTACATATCTACTCATATGTATGCAATTGCATAAGGGATCCCATATATAAAAAGACTCACAAATATGCACACATGTATTAAAATTTTATATTCATTGTTGATGTCTAAACTTGAAAAAGCAATCAGATAGCAGTATAGTAGTTGTGTAAGAGTACCTACAGAGGGACCTTTTATTTAGTTGGTATGAGGAACTCCCAGTGAAGAAACTCTTTAACAATGTAAATCAGCAAATAGTCTACAATATAGAGTATTAGTTGCCTTGGACAGTGAGAGGTTCAGTGATGGACCTAGGGCCACATGATCAATAACTATCAGAGGTGATACTTGAACCCAGGTCTTTTCAATTCTGGAGCTAGCTTTCTCTATCTCTTATGCTATTCTACATCTCAAAACATACTCTAACACACATGTAATACACCATAATCAAGTGTACATTAGTTACAAAAAAAAAGAGTAACCTGAAATAGGGAAGCTACTCATTTGTTGAAATCTACTTGCAAAATTTCAATACCTTTACAAATGAGCTTCAATCAACAAGCATTTACTAAATGTCTCTTATGTGCAGGCACTGTGCTAAGTGCAAGAAGTACAAAAGAAAGTCCCTGCTCACAAGGATCTAACAAACCAAAGGGGAAGATAATATTCAAGTAAGTATAAATGAAGCAAGTGGCTGAATAGAATATGGCAGAATCTATGTGAAAGCAAACTGGGGCCAGAGGTGATGGGTAGACCTGGAGTCAGGAGGAACCATTCCCAGGAGAAATAAGAGCAGAAAGGGGTGGCAGCAGTACTTCATAAGAATTGCTATTGTTTACTTCATTCCAAATAGATGAAAGGGCCAAAATTATGCATTTTGACCTCTGAATAGTCTTTTTCAATTAACCATCAACCAATGAGCACCTATTGCAGCTGTATATACCTAGCTTGATGGGTATACAGCTATAATACAAGGCTTCCTTGCTTTATCTGAAAAGATCCTGGCACTGATGAATTGTGTCTATTTAAGAGAACAGCACAGTAACTCTAAGTCATGCAACCCCAGGACTATAGTGGGCTCATTGAGTTCCAAGTGGAATTTATTTTTGAAAAAAAAGATACAGCAGGTGCTCTCGCAGCTGCTGCTCCTGCATAAAACAATATTGGAATAAATTCTAAATGAGTTATGCTAACCTTAGCACAGAATCCAGCCTCTAGCACTAATGCAAGGCCCAAGTGGACCCCAATGAACAATTATTTATTTTTCTTATTGTTATTGCTATTGTTTAGCTAATTACTGACGATGATGTATGTCCTTGCTTCTAGGTGAAAATTTGTGTCATTATTTTAAACCTATAAAATGTAATACCTGAATTCCCTAGGACTTGTCATCATTTTCCCCCTGAGATCTGCTTTATTCTGCAATTTCTCCTATGAGCATGGTCTTCAAGATAAACTACTCTGAAAAAGTAGATCTCTGTGCCTAAAGGGCAAACTCTATAATTGAGTGCTAGCCATCATGTATATGTTCTCGCTTCCCTTGTAGAGACAAGAACTATATATAAATCAGTGCTGGGTTTGAATGATACTTCTGAATTTCTTTTCTCATGAAGAAGATTGGATTAGATTATTTCATCCCAGATTCTCTTGGATGGACTCTAGGTATAGAACATTAAATAAATTGGGCATTATCACCCAATCAGGTTTAACTGCTTTCATTCGTGGCTTTACCCTGAGGGAAAAGTTGAGAAAGAGCAGTGAAATGTCATTTTTAAGGATATGTTTAAATTGCCTTTTTAACTGCCTTCTGAAAAGAAATATTTGTTTATTTTTGTGTAATTCATACTTCTCATTTTATTTGCATAATGCAGAGTTTGGTTTTTTTTGGGGGGGAGGGCATATTTTTGTAGACCTATCTAAAAAGTTTAATTAGAAATGAGTGGTGTGATTTTCACTATCATTGAATAAGATATGAAGTGTAAAAATATATTTCCATGATGTTGTATTTTGGGACTTCATGGTATCCTTAATTCCAAACTCTTCCATCATTTGGGAATCTTTATCATTTATTTGAATTCAAAAGGACCTTATTAAGTCCATACTATAGGTATTATATTGTGCATTGGAACGTGAATACTGAAACAGAACAAAACTGACTGTACTAAAATGTAGCTTGACATAAAAGAGATTTTAGTTTATATCATAACATTATGAATTTAGATATGAAAAGAACCTTATTAGAAGGCATCAGGCCAACCTCTTTAATTTAAATGGACAGCAACTGAGGTTAAATAACTTGCCCAGGGTCATAGCTAGTAAAACCCAAGGCAAAATTTGAACACAGTTTTCACCAAATCAATGCCTTATCCTCTACACATTGCTGACTCTCAAAAAAATGAATTTGTATTTGCCAGGAAGTATAAATAAGACGACTAATACAAATATGGGAATTTGAGAATGTAGCATTTGCCTTTATTTAAGGAATCAGGGGCAGTTAAGGAAGGCATTCTGAAAGATGGTATCTCAACTGGTTCTGGGAGAAATGGAATGATTTTGAGAGTGAAAGAAACCTGAATACATCTTCAGACAAAAGGCAAGGAAAAAATGAAAAAAGATATACTGAAGATAAGAGAGTGTGGCATTAGTAGCCTCCTCCTTTGCAGCCTTTTTCATTTTGCTATCCATCAAAATACCCTATCTTGCTTTTCTCTCTAGATTTCTTAGGAGTTTTCTGTGGTTTCATGCTTGCTTAATTTGAATATTCACCCAAGTTCTGTACTCAGTCTTTCTCTACATTCTCTTCCTGGTTGATGTCTTTGATTTTCCTACCTTTAAAAGTGACTTCTCTGGAATTTGTACCCATTTTTTTTTCATATCTCATCTCTTTCCCAAGGCGCATAAATTAAAATATCTACTGGATATTATTATCTTATTAGAATAACCTTTCAAAATTGACAAATTAAAAAAGGATCAACATTTCCTCCTGACTTGCTCCTCATAGTGAACCACTTATGCCTGTGTTAAAAACATTGTCTCCCAGACACTCAGACTTGAAGCATTCAAGTTCCTGTTGATATTTTCCGCTTTCAACCACCTAATCCAATTAAGCCAGAAGGAAAGTATTCAAAAACCAGGGAGTCGCGGTCAAGATCACACAGGACTGAGCAGCTAGCACATTTAAGAAAAAGGGCTTGGAATATACTATTCCAGAAGGCAAACACCTCCCCCCCCCAAAAAAAAAAACCTGACAATATAACCAAAAGAAACCTATCCAGTAAGACTGAATATAATTCTTCAGAAGAAAAAAAAAATAAGTAATGCAATGAGGGACTTTCAAGCATTTCTGATGAAAAGATGACAGAATATAAATTTTGACTTTCAAATACAAGACCCAATAGAATCATAAAAAGCTAAACATGAAAGAGACATAATAAAAGAGTCTATTACCTGTTTAAATTCTTATATGGGAATATGATACAAGCACTTTATCATCTTTAGCGGATGTAGTGGGATTCTACACAGGAAGAGGGTGTGGGAGTTAGTCAATTATGATGAGATAATGTAAACAGACAAACAAACAAACAAAAAACCAACAACCATGGGAAAAAAGATGGCCTGGGACATGGTCGCGCTGGGGCTGCTGGAGCCGAGCTCGGAGCCTTCCTCTTCACTTGTCCCTCAGCCGCGCCAGCGGCGGGGTCCGCAGTGCGCGGTTGGTTGCTCCCCGGGGTAACGGCGGCCGCAGCTCCCACAGTTGTGCCTGCGGCAGGATAGGGGAGGTGGCGCGCTCACATGGCGACTCAGGCTCGCTCGCTCAGCTACGGGGGCTGCAACTTCTTCCGCAAGCGACTCCTCTTGTCCACCCTGAGCGGTCGTCCCGTGAGGATACGAAAGACCCGGGTCAAAGACGAGAACCCAGGCCTCCGGATTTTGAAGCCAGTTTTATACGTCTTTTAGATAAAATAAACAATGGTTCTCGAATTGAAGTAAATCAAAGAGGAACTACCTTGTATTATCAGCCTGGGCTCCTATACGGTGCGTCAGTGGAGCATGACTGCAGCGCCCATAGGAATATTGGGTATTACCTGGAGAGTCTTCTTTGCCTGGCCCCTTTTATGAAGCACCCATTAAGAGCAATTCTGCGAGGCATAACCAATGACCAGGACGACCTTTCAGTAGATGTTCTGAAGGCAACAACCCTCCCTTTACTGAAACAGTTTGGAATTGATGGTGAATCATTCAAGCTTAAGAGTGTCCTAAGAGGAATACCCCCAGGAGGGGGAGGAGAAGTCTTCCTCTCTTGTCCTGTGAGGAAGATGTTGAAACCCATTCAACTCACAGACCCTGGCAAAATCAACCGTATCTGAGGATACGTACGTACTCTGTATGGCTATCGCCTCAGACCGCCAATCGCATTGTGGAGTCTTCTCGGAGCATCCTTAACAAATTCATTTTCGATATCTATATTTACACAGACCATATGAAAGGCATCAACTCTGGAAAGTCTCCAGGCTTTGGGCTCTCATTTGTAGCTGAGACCACCAATGGTAGCTTTTTCAGCTAGGAGCTGGCCTCAAACCCCAAGGTCAGGGAGCAGCGATGCTCCAAGAAGACCTTGGCAGGAACTATGCAATGCTGTTCTTGGAAGAGATTTACGGAGGAGGTTGTGTGGACTCCACCAACCAGAGTTTAGTTCTGCTCCTTATGACCCTTGGACAGCAGGATATTTCCAAAGTCCTGCTAGAATCATTGTCTCCCTACCTTATAGAATTTTTGCTATATTTGAAGAGTTTCTTCCAAATCATGTTCAAAATTGAAGCTAAGCCATGTGGTGAAGAGCTCAAGGGAGGGGAGAAGGTTCTGATGACACGTGTGGGGATTGGCTTCTCAAACCTCATCAAGACCATCAAGTAATATCACTTCTGCCTTCAAGTTGGACCAGACCAGACTGAAAAGTGAAGACTCCCAAAGGCTACTATATATATATATTTAGGATAAGACTGTCACATACATTTAAGGGTATTTTCCCTCCTTTTTTTCTTTTTTATAAGACATTAAAAATAAAAGACATTTAAATAATATAGGTACCCTAACCCCTCCCCCCCAAAAAAGAAAAATGTGCCCTGGGAGAAGGGAAGAGGGAGAGGAATAATAAATTATTTCACAAAAAAGACAATGTATGATGAAGTACCTTTACAATAGAAGGGGAAATGGGACAAGATTTAAACAACTTTCACATCTAAATTGATTAAAGAGGAAACATGTTTGTATGGGGTGGGGTTGCAATCAATTGGTAATAAAAATCTAACTTAAGTAACAGAGAAGTGTAGAGTGAGGTTGGTGGGGGGAGGGGAACAGTATAGAGGTAATAAAAGAAAAGTCTGATAAAAGAGAGAACAGATGGAACAAAGTAGTGGCCAGGAGGAAAACAGATTTTAAAGGAAGAAGAGGATATAAAAAGAGAGAAAGATAAATTAAAGAAATTAGGATGGAGGGAAATGTATAGTTAGTCCTAACTGTGAATGTGAATGGGATGAACCAACTCTTCAGATTGAAGAAGATAGCAGTATGAATTAGAAACCAGAATCCAACAATATGTTACTTACAAGAAAAGAACTTGAACAAAAGAAATATACTCAGTGTTAAAATAAAAGGTTTAACCAAAATATATTACATTTAAGTTGAATCTAGGGGTGGCTAGGTGGCACAGTGAATAGAGTACTGGCCCTGGAGTCAGGAGTACCTGAGTTTAAATGTGACCTCAGACGCTTGACATATTTATTAGCCGTCTAGCCTAGCCGTGTGACTTTGGGCAAGTCCCTTAACCCCAATTGCCCTCCAAAAAGCAAAAAGTTAAAAAAAACAAAGTATTCTAAGTTGAATCAAAAAAGACAGGTAATAGTTTTTTTTTAGTATAGAATACTCAAAGTCAACTTTATATATATATATATGTCTATATTTTAAAAAGCTATTAGGATAATTGACAAAATCAATAAAAACAAACAACAGAAATCATGTGATTATATCAACAGATGGAGAAAAGTCCTTTCACAAAACAGCAAAATCATTCCTATTAACATGCTACAAAGCATAAAAATCAATACAGTTTTGATTAAAATGATAAGCAGTATCTAAAACCAAAAACAAGCATTATCTCTAAGGGGGATAATTTTTTTGAAAGAATTCTTATTTAAACATCTGTTTTTAAAACTTTGAGTTCCAGATTTTTTCCCTTCTTCCTCCTCACCCGCCCCCATTGGGAAGATAAGCAATTCAATATAGGTTGTACATGTGTAGTTACTGGAATAATTTCCATAGTTGTTATATTGTGAAAGACTAGTTTTATTTCCCTCCATCCTATCCCACCCACCACTTATTCTATTTTTTCCTTTGACCCTAACTCTTTTAAAAACTGTTTGCTTCTAACTACCTTCTTCCCCAATCTGCCCTCCCTTCTAACATCTTATCCCATTTCCCCCAGCTTTCGTAGGACAAAATACCTAATTGAATATGTATGTTATTCCCTCCTTAAGCCAAATCCAATATAAGGTTCACCCATTCCCTTTTACCTTCCTGCTCTTCCCCACCATTGTAACAGTGTTCTCTTGCCTCTTTTACATGAGATAATTTATCCTATTCTATCTCTCCTTTTCTCCTTCTCCCAATAAATTCCTCTTCCACCTCTTAATTTTATTTTTTTGGATATCATCCATTCATATTCAACTTATCCTGTGCCCTCTGTCTATATATACATGAATATACATATGCACACATTCCCATATATATTTATATACAAATACACCTTCCTAGACATACATATAGATGTATACACACATATATATTCCCTTTAACTATCCTTATACTGAGAAAAGTCTTATGAGTTACAATGATCATTTTTTCCATGTAGGAATATAAACAGTTCAACTTTAATAAATACTTATGATATTTTTTTCCTGTTTACCTTATCATGCTTCTCTTGCTTCTTGTATTTGAAAGTCAAATTTTCTGTTCAGCACTGTTTTTTTCATTGAAAATGCTTGAAAGTCCTCTATTTTATTGAATAACCATATTTTCCCCTGAAGCATTATACTAAACTTTGCGGGGTAGGTGATTCTTAGTTTTAGTCCTAGCTCCATTGACCTCCAGAATAGTATATTCCAAGCTCTTCAGTCCCTTAATGTAGAAGCTGCTAGGTCTTGTGTTATCCTGATTGTGTTTGCACACTACTCAAATTGTTTCTTCCTGACTGCCTGTAGTATTTTCTCCTTGACCCGGGAACTCTAGAATTTGGCTATAACATTCGTAAGAGTTTTCTTTTGGGGATATTTTTCAAGAGGCAATTGGTGAATTCTTTCATTTTCTATTTTGCCCTTTGGTTTTAGATTATCAGTACAATTTTCTTTGAAGTTTTTTTTGGCAAGTTGGTGTCTAGCTTCGTTTTTTTGATCATGGCTGTCAGGAAGTCCAATAATTTTTAAACGCTCTCCCTTGGATCTATTTTTTCAGGTCAGTGATTTTTCCAATGAGACATTTCACATTACCTTCTATTTTTTTCATTTGTTTGGATTTGTTTTATTTCATCTTAATTTCTCATAAACTCATTAGCTTCCAATTGCTCCAATCTAATTTTGAAGGAGTTATTCTTTTCAGTGAGTTTTTGAAATTGCTCTTCTATCTGGCCAAATTGGCTTTTTAAAGCATTCTTCTCCTCACTGGCTTTTTGGGCCTCTTTTGCCATTTGGGTTAGTATATTTTTTAAGGTGTTATTTTCCTCAGTGTGTTTTTGCTCTCTTTAGCAGGCTGTTGACTCACTTTTCCCGATGTTCTTGCATCATTCTCATTTCTCTTCTTGATTTTTCCTCTACTTCTCTTACTTGATTTTCAAAATCTCTCTTGAGCTCCTCCATGGCCTGTAACCAATTCATATTTTTCTTGGAATCTTTTGATGCAGGAGTTCTCATTTAAATGGCTACCTCCCACTCTATGTGTTGATATTTTTTCTCCCCACAAAAGGTTTGTGTGGTCTCTTTGTGCTTCCTTTCCTTGCTCATATTGCCAGTCAATTACTTGACTTTTGAGCTCTTTGCTCAAATTCTCTCCCAGAATGGAGAGAGGTTTTTCCCAAATTGCTGGGGGATTTGCAGCTGCCAGAGCTATAAGTAGGGGGCCATCTGTATAGCCCCCATAAGCTATGGCTCACTGGCCACCCTTCCCAGGACCACCACCCAAGACCACAATCCGGTTCCAAGCAGATTAAGGCAAGAGTAATTATCCTCTGAATGGTGGCTTGGCTTCCCTATGATCTGCAGGCAAAAAGCTCCTGAGGCAGTGACATGGAGTAGCAACCACTCCTCTACAGCTTCTCACCCTGTGAGCGGGTGCCAGACTGTGCTTTTCAATCCCCTTTCCATTCCAATGGAGTTCCACATTGATCTTTTACTTTGTTTTTGGCATTTAGTGGTTGAGAAGTCTGTAAAGCACTACAGCTGCTGGTGATTCACTCTCCTGAAGTCCTCTCTGGCTGCCTCTGGTTGGGGCCACCCTGGGGCCAAAACTGAGTAACTCACACAAGACCGTGCTCAGCTCCAAGCTTGTTGTGATAGACCTTTCCTGTCCTAATGCCAGGTTGTTTTCAGTGGAAAATTTGTTTCTATCACTTTGTGGGTTCCATAGCTTTAAAATTTATTTAAAGTCATTTTTTAACCAGGTATTGGAAGTGATTGGAGCCAGAGCCCACACCAAGTTTGTGCTTCTACTCTGGCATCTTGGCTCTGTTCCCAAGGAGGATAAATTTGAAGCCTCAATAAGAATGGAAGTGAAGAAAGAATGTCCATTATCACCACTATTATTCAAAATTGCACCACAGTTACTAGTTATAGCAATAAGACAACAAAAAAGGGATTGAAGAGAAAAAATAGGAAATGAGACTTAACTATCACTTTTTGCAGATGATATAAGGGTATACTTAGAAAACCTTAGAGAATCAACTAAAAAACTAGTTGAATTAATTAATAGTTTCAGGCAAATTCCTAGACATGAAATAAACCTCTATAAATCACTGGCATTTCTCTATATTGCCAGCAAAACAAAGAAGCAAAATGACAGAGAAATTTTATTTAAAACAGCTGCAGACAGTGTAAATAATATTTGGGTGATTGCCTGCCAAGACAAATCCAGGGTTCATAGAAACACAATTTCAAAACACTATTCACAGAAATAAAGTCATATCTAAATAACTGAAGAAATTGTTCATCATTAGGCCAAGCCAATATAATAAAAATGACAATTCTAGCTAAATGAATTTCCTTATTTAGTGCCATACCAATCAAACTAGCAAAAACTGGTTTAAAGACTTAGGAAAAAATAACAAAATTCATCTAGAAGATCAAAAGATCAAGAACATCAAGTGAATCATTTAAAAGAAAATGTGAAAGAAGGCTCCCTAGTACTACCTGATCTTATAATATATTGCAAAATATTAATCACCAAATCATTCTAGTGCTGGCTAAGAAATAGAGTGGTGCATCAGTGGAATAGAATAGGAAACCAATATGCAATAGTAAATGACCATAATAATCCAGTGTTTTGTAAATCCAAAGATCTAAACTTTGGGTAGAAAGCTTACCATTTGTCAAAAACTACTTGGGAAAACTGGTCAGCACTTTGGCAGAACTTGGAATGGACCAATACCATACAGTATATAACAAGATAAGGTCAAAATGTTTAAGTTATTTAGACATGAAAGGTGATATAAATAAATTATGGGAGCGTGGGAAAACTAACCTTTCAAATGTATGGATAAGAGGAGAGTTTATGACTAAACAAGTTATAAAAATGATTACAGAAAACAAAATGATAGTTTTCATTACATTTAATTAAAAAACATTTTTGCACACACAGAAAAAGCAATGCAGCCAAAGTTAGAAAGAAAACAGGAAGCTGGGAAGTTATTTACAGTAAGTCTCTCTGATAAAAGCCTCATTTCTCAAACACATAGGACACTGAGCCAAATTAATAAAAATAAGAACCATTCCTCAACTTATAAATGTTCAAAGAATATGTACAGGCAGTTTTCAGGAGAAATCAAATTTATTAATAGCCATATGAAAAAAATGCTTTACATCACTACAGATTAGAGAAATATGAATCAAAACCACTCTGAGATACCACCTCACTCCTGGCAAATTGTCTAACATGATAGAAAAGGAAAATGATGAATGCTAGAGAGAATGTGAGAAAACTGGGACACTAATGCATTGTTGAGGGAGTTATGAACTTGTCTAAGTATTCTGGGGAACAATTTGGAGCTATGCCCAAAGGCTACAAAATATGCAATACCACTATTAGATCTCTTTCCCCCAAAAGAGCAAAGGAATGGGAAAATTACCTATTCAAGGAAAAACATTATAACAGTTCTTGTGGTGGCAAAAATGGTAAATTCTAAGGATGCTCATATGTTGGAAAATGAATAAGCAAGTTGTGCTATATGATTCTCATGGAATACTGTTGTTCTATGAGAAATGACAAGAAGTATGGTTTCAGAAAATCCTGAGAATACTTTTATGAACTGAGGCAAAGTAAAGTGAGCAGAACCAGGAGACTACTGTGTAGCATAAAAAACAATATTGTGAGAAAGATCAACCATGAAAGACAGCTATTCTGATCAAGATAATTCTCCAAGAGGACTTATGATGAAAAATATTATCTCCAAAGAGAGAAGTGATGAACTCTAAATGCAGATGGAGACATGAACTTGTTCACTTTCTTAATTTTTATTCTTTAATTTTGTTTGTGTTTTCTTTTGCAATATGGCTAATATGCAAATATGGGTTTGATGATTTCATATGTACAATTGATAAATTGTCATTGTTGAGTCGTTTCAGTAACATCTGCCTTTTTGTAACATCACTTGGGATTTTCCTGGCAACTATTTTAGAATGATTTTCCATTTTCATCTCAAGCTCCTTTTACAGATGAGGAATTGAGGTAAAAAAGGGTTAAATGACTTGCCTAGGGTTACATAGCTAATAAGTGTCTGAGGCCAGAACTGAATTCAGGATTTTAAGTGTTCCTGACATCAAACCTGGCACTCTATCCAGTGTGCCTTTGAACTTGTTTTCTAAAGGAGGGTTTAGGGGTGATTCAGAGGGAGAAAAATTGGAACTTAAAATTTTTTAAAACTGCTTGTTAATTTTTTTCATGGAATTGGGAAATATTTAAGAAAACAAATGAAAATAATTTTTAAAAAGTCTCAGTATTTAGTGGGAAGGAAGAAAGGCTATACCTCTCTGTACTACTACATACTACTTACAACAGCTAGTCAGCAAATGAGAGAATATATGTCTCTGGAAGTCCAGAATAGTGAAAAATAATCAAATCTAAGCCAAAGAAACAGAACTAAAGTAGCTTGTGTAAGCTTCCAATTAAATTTCAACCCTTTCTAAAAACCATCAGGTCTTCCCTGGATTCAAAGAAGCATGGTCCAGCAGAGAAAATGTCTGGCTCACTCTGGAAGTGACTTAGAAAAGCAAAAAACAAACAAACCAAAACAAAAACAAGCAAAAATAATCAGTTATAAATGTTCAAAAGGCCAGCCTTATAACAGAGCAACCTAGACTAGAAACAAAGGAGTTTTGCCTCAAAGTAGAGTAGTGAAGTCCAAATTCATGGTAGCACAGTTTAGCAAGGGAGTCACCAATTAAACATATATACCAAGAAGTACAAAGGACATTAAAACCCAGAGTTCCGGAATTGTGAGTTGCCTTGATTATATGTGTTATCTGAACACTACTATGGTACTGCGAGTTAGATTTCATATTTTGAGGGGGCAAAGTGTGCTGCGGATTCATGGTTGGAATGTTGTGTCATTTTTATTCCTTCCTTACATTTTGAATAAATGTCTTTGTTAAACAGGGAATTTAATCAATTGTTAATTTGTTCATGAGAAACATGCTAGTGGCAGGTTAGGCAATACAGTATATCTACCCACAAGATCTTAGGGTAATTGAAGCAGTTACTCTGGGACCCAAACTGTGAACATAGTTCAAATTGGAGGAGTTGGGGTCAGAGCCAAGATGGCAAACTGAAAGCAGGAACTTGCTTAAGCAGCCACACCAAATACCTCCAATACCTGTAAAATATGACTCTAAACAAATTTTAGAGCTACAGTACCCACAGAGTGAAAGAAAGAAATAAATCTCCCACTGACGGTAGCCTGGCTGGACAACAGGAAGATTCTATTGCACCAGTCTGGGGGCTTGTAATAGTAATAAAATTTGAAGATTCCTTTGTATTGCTAAGCTGACAGGTACTTAGCATCTAGTTTCAAAATAAGTCTCTGTCAAAGAAACAGAAGTTATGAAGCCCTGTTGCTGATGTAACAGGAAGGGACTGAACAGGGAGGAGAAATACTGTATATTAGGAAAAAACCTAGATGGAAAAGTCAGAATTTGTTGCAACAAACATCTAGAGGCAGAGCAGCTACTACTGCTGAAGGTAGGCCTGCTGAAGCTGGGCTGGAACTTCCATGGATAAAATGATTTTGAGAATGGGAGAAAATTATTTTGATTTTGAGAATGGAGCTTTTGGTACTGAGGACTTCCAAAGGGCCAGCTGGAGCTGCTGAGGCTGCTGAGGATTTCCGAGGACCAGCCAGAGCTGCCAGAGGAAGTATGGCTGTGGTGTTGGTACTTTGCCTGTCTGTAGCTCTGTTAAGTTTTCTCTTCCCAAGAACAGAAACTGTGAAGGACTTGAGGCGGACACTGTGAGCTTTAGTATGGAGCAGAAACTTCACAGAGAGCTGGATAAGATGCTGAGAGCTGTCTGCCTTTGAACTTAGGTGGCAGTTGGTCAGATTCAGGTGGGAGCTGGGACCATGGAAACAAAGCCATGAAAGCTAAAAGACTGCCCCACATTGAGATGAAAAGACCTCTCTGTGGATGACAAAAAGACCTCTCTTTGGATGACTACAGATGACTGAGTAGTGACAGATGGAATTGTATTTATTTGTGGTTGCACTTTGTAAGTGAATGAAGGACTCTGTGATTGAATAAATGAATGTACTACCCGGGGGTGGAGTACTTTGACTATTTGTACTTTGACTATTGACTTTGTGCTATTGTACTTAAGGAGTCAAGTCTCCTTAATGATGATTGAATGATTGAGTTACTAAATGTGATCACTTTGGTGAAAACTATGCTGCCATTTTAGTGATGTTATTGAGATGTGACATGGTGAACAATATATTTTGATTTTCTGTGATGAGTTGTAACTTGATTTTCTGTGAATGTTTTGCTCTGATTTGCTATTGAATAAATGGAGAGTTTGCTGTACTCTGTAATCATAATTTTGAAAGCTGTTCATAGCAGTAGTCCTCTGAAAAGCTGTTTGTGCTTGACTTTACAGAGCTGAACAGTCCCATGTGAGCTGCATGGGCCCAGAAGCAGGTCAGCTGTGACCAGCAGCACAGACCAGACAGAATCGACTTCAGGAGAGTGAATCACCATCAACCATGGTGTTTTCCAGACATCTTAACCCATAAATGCCAAAGAGAAAGTAAAAGGTCAGTAGGGACCTCTGTTGGAATCAGATGACAGAAGACCACAGTCTGTCCCCTGACCCTGGGGTGGCAGAGGTGGTAGAGGCACAGTGGCCATAACTACTGCTACATGGCTACCTCCAGAGTTCCTGGACTGTAGTGAATAGGGAAACCCATTTATTATTCTGAGGGTAATCACTGTTGCTTTGACCTGCTTGGATCTAGGTCTCAGTCTTGGGTGGTAGACCTGGAGTGAGGAACACCAGTGCATCAAAGCTTGTGGGGGTTGTAGAGAGTGTGCAATCCTCATAACTCTGACAACCATGAAAATCCCAGCAATTTGGGCCACATGTGTCTCCACTCTGGAAGTAGAGTTCTACTGTGGCAAAGAGATCAAAAGTCAAGCAATTGGCTGGCAAGATGAGCAAGCAGAGGAACTCAGTTAGACCATAGAATCCTGTTTTGGGGATAAAAACAATCAAAACACGGAATCAGAAGAAGACAACAAAGTCAAAACTCTTGCATCAAATGCTTCCAAAAATATGAATTGGTTACAGGCCACAGAGGAGCTCAAGAAGGATTTTTAAAATCAAATAAAAGAAGTGGAAGAACAATTGGGAAGAGAAAGGAGCATAATGCAAGAAAATCATGAAAAGTGAGTCAACAGCCTGCTAAAGGAGACCCCCCCCCAAAATACTGTGGAAACTAACCCCTTAAAAATAGACTAAGTTAAATGGCAAAAGAGGCCCAACAAAGCCAATGAGGAGAAAAATGCCTTTAGAAAATTGGCCAGATGGGTAAAGAATTTCAAAAACTCACTGAAGAGACTGATACCTTCAAAATTAAATTGGAGCAAATGGAAGCTAATGACTTTATGAGAAGTCAAGATAACATAAAACAGATCCAAACAAATAAAAAAAGAGAAGGCAATGTGAAATATCTCATTGAAAAAACTACTGACCTGGAAAATAGATCCAGGAGAGACAATTTAATTTTAATTTATTTTCTTAATTACATCATTCATTTCCACAGGGTTTTGAGTTACAAATTTTCTCCCCTTCTTTCCCCT
>CM053593.1:339382146-339411153 GCA_028646575.1 Pseudocheirus occidentalis | reverse complement strand
GTAGGTATTCATATATATATATATATACATTTGTATTCCCTTTACCTATCCTCATACTAAGAAAAGTTTCATAAGTCACTAATATTGTTTTTCTATATTGGCATGTAAATAGTTCAACTTTGATAAGTTCCTTATGATTTCTTTCCAGTGTTTACCTTCTTATGCTTCTTGTGTTTGAATGGCAAATTGTCTGTTCAGTTCTGGTTTTTTCATCAAGAATGCTTGGAAGTCCTCTACCTCACTGAATAACCATATTTTCCCCTGGAACATTATACTCGGTTTTGCTGGGTAGGTAATTCCTGGTTTTAATCCAGGCTCTCTTGCTCTCCAGAATATCATATTCCAGGCCCTTCAATCCCTCAATGTAGAAGCCACCAGATCCTGGGTTATCCTCATAGTGTTTCCGCAGTATTCAAATGGTTTTTTTCTTGGCAGCCTGTAATATTTTCTCCTTGGTGTGGGGATTCTGGAACCTGGCAATAACATTTCTAGGAGTTTTCTTTTGGGGATATTTTGAAGAGGTGATTGATGAATTCTTTCAAGTTCTATTTTGTCCTCTGATTCTAAAACATCAGGGCAATTTTCTTTGAGGATTTCTTGAAGGATGCTTTCCAAGTTCTTTTTCTGGTCATGGGTTTCAAGTAGACCAATAATTTTCAAATTGTCTCTCTTGGATCTATTTTCTAAGTCAGTGGCTTTTTCAAGGAGATATTTCATGTTGCTTTTTATTTTTTCATTTTTTTTGTAACAGTTAAATAGTATCTTGCTTTCTCATAAAGTCATTAGCTTCCACTTGCTCCACTCTAATCCTGAAAGAATTATTCTCTTCAGAATGCTTTTGAGACTCTTTCTCCATCTGGCAAATTCGACTTTTTAAGGCATTCTTCTCCTTATTGGCTTTGTGGGCCTCCTTTGAAATCTGAGTAGATTTGCTCTTTAAGATATTGTTTTCTTCAGTCAGGTTGTTGATTCTCTTTTCATGACTTTCTTGCATCATTCTCCTTTCTCTTTCTAATTTTTCCTCCACTTCTCTTATTTGGTTTTCAAAGTCCTTTTTCAGTTGATGTATAGCTAGTAGGCACTCTTCCATTGTCTTGGAAGCATTTGGTGAGAGAGTTCTGACTGAATTGTCTTCCTCCCACTCCATGCTTTGATGTTTTTTGTCCATAAAAAAGGATTCTAGAGTTTTACTACTGTTCCTACTTTGCTTCCTTTTTCTCATGTTGGCCAGTCTATTAATTGCTTGGTTTTTTAGCTCTGTGGAACTCTGCTTCCTGGAGGGGGAAAGCTCTGTCCCAATCCTCTGGGGCTTTCACAGCTGCCGGACCTATTAGTGGGGTGCTGCAGCTCCTCCCCAGTTTTGGCTCACTGAAAGCACACCCCAGGATCACCACTCAAGATCACAATCCAGATCCAGGCCGCTCAATGCAAGAGCCCTTGGCCCTGATCAATCGCCTCAGCCCCGCTGCTATCTGCAGGCCGAGGGCTCTGAAGAAGCCCAGTGGAAGCCGTTGCTGCTCTCAGGCATTGCTGCTGCTCTCTGCCGTTCCTGTTGCCACAGCCGCCTCCTGCTGCTTCTTTGCCATGGGAGCAGTTTGGCCAGACCCACTCTTCCCCAAATTTAGCAAAATCCACTGACCTTTCTTTTAGCCTTTTTTTTTCTGGCCTGATAAATGTGGTAACTGTGCCTGCAGTGTAGGCGATGAAAAATCTGATTCTTTGTGGTGGTACCTGCTGTCCTCATCTCCACCTACTGTCTTCTCTCACTTCCTTCAAGATTCAATATATTCTCATCTTTTGAAGGAGGCCTTTTCCAGTTCTTCCCTCTCCCATCCTTCTTGTTAGTTCTTTTTTCATCCATTTACACTGTATATATCATGCACAAGAGTAGGATGTTTGTCTTCCTCCATTAGAATGTGAGTTCTTTGAAAGCAAATACTATGTTTTTTACCTTTCTTTTATCTCTAGCATTTAGCACAGTGCCTGACACATTGTAGTGATTAATATGTGTTTGACTGTGAAGACATGATGATACGATTACACTATGCTGCGAAGTAATATACTTAGTTCGTGTGAGTGTATATATTAACAATCCTAGAGGATCCTATGTTTGTACAAATATATTCTCTATACCAATGAATTTCATCACTTTTGAGCTTTAGGCTCAATCATTTAAACATAAGGAAAGATCAAGGACCTAATCTGTGCCATATTCTTGTCCAGGCGGTAGGGATATATATTCAGAGAATCAACCAATGCTTGCACTCAATAAGCTCATATTCCAACCATTAGTACGGTCCCTATACTTAATTAATGGTAGTTGATTGACAGACTGAGATTTTATCTTTTCTGAGTTATAATTCCATCTGGCCAGTTGCTGGCTTGCTGACAAGGGAGGTTAAAAAAAAGTAGAGAATTATTCATTTGAGTATACTATAAATTACCTGAACAAGGAAAATGAAATAAGTGGTGTATGGTAAACAAGTCACAAGACTAGTTTAAAGGCATGATATAATATATTGATGAGGGACATAAATTAGCCAAGTCTATTAAAGCATTCTCTCTTTGCCAAGGACAGGCTCATGTAATTAACATTACATTGTGATCTTCCAAGTGGCACAAGGATAGAGTGCTGGGCCTGGAGGCAAAAAGACCCAAGTTCAAATGCAGTTTTAGACACTTATTAGCTGTGTGACCCTGGGAAATTCGCTTAAACTGTTTGCCTTAATTTTCTCATCTGTTAAATGGGTTAAGTAATAGATTTTGCTTTGCTAGGTTGCTGTGATGACCAGATGGGATCATCCTAAAGTGCTTAGCACATTATCTGGCATATACTTAGTGCTCTATCAGTTGCTGCTGCCGCCATTATTGTTATTAATACTCCCTAAAAGGGAGAGGTACCATAAAGGGAAAATTCTATTCAGGATAATATTGAGACTGGAGAAAGGAACAGATTTCTGGAGTGGAAATTGATTTCTGCCTCTTAAAATTGATGAATGAACAGGAGATTAAAACTGGACAAAGTTCAGAATCATTCCTCCCTTTACAGAACATTTTTTGGAACAAATGACTTCTACTTTCTTTTCTCACTCACCTCTTACCTCTTTGCATTGCACCTTCCAATCACATAATGTTTTGTTTTTGGTTTTTTCCCCCCCAGGAAGGGGATCCAGGGAATCTGAGAGACCACCCAGAGACACAGTGAAGAAAAGGACTCCCCTTGGACTAAACTGAGGTTTGTTGGAAATCAAGGGGTGGAAGGATTTGTGTGGCTGTCTAAGAACTTTATTTGGAAACTAAAGTTAATGGATACCACAGGAGTGGCAGATCAGTATATTGTGAACTGTTGACTGAATCAACTCCCTCCTAGGGAAACTAGGTCATTCCTTTGTTAAGTGATTGTTTGGATCTCTGATTTGATCGATTGAATCTTTAAGTGTTAAGCTGGTTTCTCCCTTAGGGAAACCAGCGGATTCTTCTTTTGCTCCTTGTTCTAAATATTGTATCTTTTTGAAATAAGATATAATATAGAGACTTTCCTTGTTCTGAAGATTGTATATAATATTGTGAACTGTTGAAACAGTGAACATTGTACTGAATAAAGATTTGTAATGGAATAAACAGAATGTTCACTAATACTTTGTAATCCGAATCTTAAAAGCTCCTCACAGTAGCATTCTGTCAATAATCTACTGCTGATTGGCTTTACGTTATGCTTTTTTTCCTCAAAAATCATCAATGGCCAAATCCAGTTGCCTTTTCTTGGTCCTCATCCTTTTTGACCTCCTGGCAGAATTTGACACTGATGACCTTCTACTGCAATATAGTTTCTTTTATCTCTGCTGTTTTTTTGTGTGATACAGCTCTCTATTGGTTCTTTTCTAATTGATATGGCCAGCCCTTATTAAGAATGAGCACCCAATTCCCATCACCTAACTGTCAGTGTTTTCAACAGGTCTGTCCTCAACCATCCCTTCCCTTGTTTTTTAATCACTACTCCCCTCCAGTCAGTCATTTCCTCAGTTTTCATAGATTCAATTATTATTTCTATCCAGATAACTCCCAGATCTGCATGTGCAACAATTAACTCCCCCTTATTAACTCCAGTCATATACCAACATCTGTTGCCCTGCCCCATTTGATACCTCACAAGCATATGAAACAATATATTCAAATAAGAATATTCTCTTTCCACTTAAGCCCAACCTTCAGCTTGCCTTATCTATTTCTGTTGAGAATACTACCATTTTCTTGTCAATACACATTCAAAACAAAGAAGTATCCTTTACTTTTTACTCTCCTTCATACAGATATCTGATTTTACTTGTGTTATATCAATTCCTTTTTTTTTGTCTTAGAAAATACACATACATATAGAGGAGTGTTGGTCTGGCTATGTTTTGAAAAAATCTGAAAGTTCTTTGACCCTAAAATTGAAGATTTTTTTCCCTCCCACAACTAGGCCATAATAATTTGTATCTGTATGGAAAACAGCCTAATAAGACCTCAATGAAATTCATCTATGAATGTACTGACAGTCAACACAAATGAGTTAGATGAAAATAACTATATTTCAGAATCATATTTTTCTTTGTTAAGACTCTGACCCTTCTCAAGATCAATGGTTATGAGTCTACCTATTCAGTTAACTTCTGATAGTGAAAGTCATTCTCAATTCTGAATAAATAAAGCAGATCTGATATTTATGAGGAGCAAATACTTTAAATTATGTGCATGCAGTTTACATTTCCAAATGATTCATTATTTTCTGAAGTCTAATTAAAAGTGTATTTGCTTGTCTGAGAATGTTATTTATCCGATCGACTCGGGAGCTAAATTAAACAAAAAAAATTCTATCTAAGAAATGCCTCAAATGAATTTTCAATGTCAGAGAGATCCTTCTACAATTTGAATCGACCTTAGGGCTACCAGAAATACATGTTCTGCTAAAGAGCTGTTCTTACCTTGATCTTTTTTTGGGGAGAATTTTTGGTGTGAGTTTACCTTAAACCTTTCAATATTTCTATCCTGCTTGCAGTTAACAAAAGCCACTGTGATTGAAATGTAGTGATTATTTAACTCCTGTTGTTCAGAACAGGCTTTCTCTAAAACTCAGAGGCACACACACTCAGGATTCCTGCCCCGGTTTTCAAGAATGACAGCAAAAGCACCTTTATCTGACATTTAGGATGATTAAATTTTGAAAAATCACTTGGCATATTCAGCATGACTCCACAGGGTGCTCTTGCTTTATAAGGCAATGGATCATGTTAGCTTAACTTATATTTAAGATTTGCTGGCCTGATATTATTGTGTTAGGCAGTATTGCTGAAATGGAAACATAAAATTTTGCTGCCACGAGATCAAGTCTGTGCCTGCCCTACACTATAAATTAGTTCCATAAAGTTTTAAAATGCAATGTTTGTTCTGGCCCTAGCAGTCTTATGAAATAGCAAACTGTGCTTAAATATATAAAATTAAACCTATACTGAGAAAAAACACATTCCTCTTTCTGTAGCATTAGAATTCTGAGGGAGCAAGAAAAAAAATAGGTTACTTAACTAGGAAAAAGGTCTCCTGGAAGCTAAAAGAAACCAATTGCTTTCTAAAGCTCATTTTTAAAAGCTGGTTGTCTTAGTGGGACAACAATGCTTTTATTTTTATGAACCAATATACAAAGAGTTTGTGCTCCAGAGTCTTCGCTTGAAAACATTTACAAGACATGCAAATGAAGGATGCATAAGCATGAGAATTGTTTGCCAAACGTGGAAATCATGCCTATTACTGTGTCTGCTTTGAAAATGGAGTTGTTCAAGCAGAAATCCTACTAAATGTTGAGTGATGAGTCTAATTCCATGTAGAAATGACAAAAGAGATTTGGAATAGGCATTAATTGGGCTATTTGCAAAAAAAAAGGTCTTGACATGAGATGTGACAAAATTCAGCTATTATTAGAAATGAAAATAGATGATAAGAACAAATTAAACTTGTAAAACAAGACAAAGTATAAACTTTGGTCATACTCGATGGCAACTGGAAGGTATATGTTGGTTTCCCCCTTCATATCTAGATCCAAAAATAAATTATCAGTACTAATTTTAAAGGAAATATGAAAGCAAAGGCAATGACTTAATATGTGATATTACTGTAAAAAGACTATTTTTACAAAAGAATGAACAGATTCTCCCAAAAATGGGCACTCCCTGATTAGTAATTATTGTTAGAAGAGATAGTAGGGAAAAACAAAACAAAAGAAAGCATCATTACTCATTTCCCTGTCATTCTCTAATAGAATATCTTTGCTTTATGTCCTTTTCCTACTTATCTCAAGCCATTTTCTCACAGTCTAAATCACTAGAATCCAATAGTATTGCAAAATATAGGTATGGGGATCTGGACAGAGACATTAGCTTCCATCACTTTCCTCTGTCCTAGATGAGAGTGTCTTTTTTTATTAACTTTTATTTTAAAACTCTGTCTGGAAGACAGAGTTGGGAACAGTGACTAAAAATGAGAGGAGGGAGATTTTAAAACAATGGTAATGGTAATAAGTTGTATTTCTTAAGCTCTTTGATTTTTTTTCCTACATGTAACCTATGACCTTGCATCTGAGGTTCTGAAATTAATTGGTCTGGATTCAGTGTTGCGGGTTATCTTAAAAACTATATCTCTTTTTGGCCTGCTCTGCCCAGTTCTACTTTCTCCTTCTTGTTAACTCAGATGACCACTTAATGCTTCATCTTGTTTTGAAAAGAATATTAATCACTGTCACTTATATTAATGGATCATCCTTTATATCTAATTCCCATAGACTTCAATAATAATAATGAGTATAATTTAAAGTGTCAAATTAATTTTGTTATTCTTTTTATTTAATTGTGATAAACAATGTGTGCTTAATTTTCACTCTATTTGATGATGAAACATTGTACTTGGACTGCATTTTTTTAATAATTAATTTATTTTTTATTTTTGACATTCACTTCCATAAGATTTTTAGTTTTTAATTTTCTCCCCTACCTTTTATCTCCCCCCCCCCCAAGATGGTGTGCAATCTGATTTAGGCTCTATTATACATTCATATTAAATATACTTTCACATTAGTCAGGATGTAAAGAAAAATTAGAATTAATGGGAAGAACCATGAGAAAGAAACACTTGTTACTAGCTTGTCCATCCATTGTACATCTACTTCCCACCCTTGAGCCTATCAAAATATCTATACCCAAATAACTATTATCTGACCTCATTAACTCCTCCTGAAGACCCTCCCCAAACTCCTCCCCTAAACCACTCCTAGATTCCTCACACAACCTTCCTGTATATAAGACCCTGTCTTGCCTCCATGTGTGTGAGAGAGTCATAGAATTTTCTAGCACAGACTTGCTCTATGTCCAATACAAGTGAACTTTTAATAAACTTTGCTTTTGTTTGGCTGAGAGAAGACTTGAGTCAAATTCATTCAGCAGGACCCAGCATGTTGGTATTTTGGGGTCTCAAGCAGCCCTAACCCTATACCTCTTCATTTTATAAAAAAAATTCATTCTTTTCTCCAACTCAAAAAAAAATCAAATTACTATTCTCCTATTTTTCCAGTTCTATTGAGGGTATCATCATATTTCATGTCCCAAAAGTTCTCAAACTTTGTGCCATCCTCAGCTACACAATTTCCCTCATTTTTGTTAGTGTTCATTTGTTACAATCATGTCCAACTTTTTGTTACCTTATTTGGCAGTTTTTGGTTTCTGTTTTTGACACAGATACTGGAGTGGTTTGTCATTTTTGTCTCTAGCTCCTTTTACAGTTGAAGAAACTGAGGTAAATGAAATTAAGGGAACTACCCAGGATCGTACAGCTGTTGTGTCTGAAAATATATTTGAACCCAGTAAGATGTTTTCTTAATTTCAAGCCTACTGCTTTATCCACTGTGTCACCCAATTGCTCCTTAGTAGAATACTATTCTTCTAAGACTGTGCTGAAGTCTCATCAGTTTGCCTCCAGTAAATCTGTCATATTCATCCCATTATCTCCATTCATAGGGCACTACCCTAATTCATCTCATCATCTTTCACCTGGAGCATTGTTAAGACCTTCCTCATTATTCTACTTCTCTAATTCTTCTTTTGGTATCCAAAAGTGATTTCCTAAAGCATAGTTTTGATCTTATTTTTCTTTTCAATAAACTTCTGTACTCAATTTGTCCAAAACTATACTCAGTCTTTTTCACAAGCCTTCCCTATTTTACATTTCTCTATTTTTTGCTGAAGGTATGATCACTTTTCCAGTCTCCCAGATTGATAACATCCACAATATCCTAGACTCTTCATTCTTACTTACCTCACGTAGTGAATCAATTGTAAAATGTTGACATATCTGCCTGAACATCTCTCATATCTGACTCTTTCCCTTCACTGAAACAATTATCACCTTAATTAGGGCCCTTAATGCATCTTATCTAGATTACTACAAAGACCTCCTAGATGGTCCCAGTGCCTCATTTCTCACCACTTCAGGGCATCCTGCATCAAGTAGGCAAAATATTTTTCCTTTAGCTTAGATCTGACTACGTGACTTCCCTACTTGAGGAACTTTAATAGTTTCCTATTGTCTCTAAGACAAATCAAGTCAAGTCAATAAGTAGTTATTAAGCACCTAATTTTTGCCAGGGATGGTGCAAATTGCTAGGGATATAAAGAAAGGGAAAAACAAAGCAATACAAATAAACAAATAAACACCAAAACAAATAAACATCTATGTTAAGTTTTCAAATCCTTACATTCTTTTTGTTGTTGTTATTTGGCTATTTGCAGTTCTGTACAACCCTTTGACGAATTTGAGATTTCCTTGGCAAAGATACTGGAGTGGTTCTCCATTTCCTTCTCCAGATCATTTTACAGGTTGGGAAACTGAGGCAAACAAGGTTAAGTGACATGCCCATAGTCACATAACTAGTAAGTACCTGAGGTCATATTTGAATTCAGGAGAATGAGTCTTTCTGACTCCACATCTACCACTCTACCCAATGTGTCACCTAGTTGCCCTACATTATCTGCCACGATCTCTTTTTTTTCTCCCTCATTGGACATTAGTTCCTCTTCTGCAGTTTATGATAGACCATTGTTTCTTCTTTAACAAATAATATTTCATCTCATGTCTTTATTCCTTTGCATAGGGCATCTCACATGCATAAAATGCGCTCCTTACTGCTACTTCATAGAATTCCATTCCTTTAAGATACATATAATGTGTGTATACACTTCCACATATGTATGTGTGCATGTAGAGATAGAAAAAATGTGTTGATATGGAGATAGCTATACTTATAACTACAGAAATAAGATTTCCATACTGATACATGTAGATATGGGGATAGATATAGGCATAGATTGCTGAGGCCACCACTGGAATATAATCTTAACCAGTAGGATTGTCATCATTTTTCTGTATTTCTTTGCTCTGGGATTTAACATAGGTGCTGGTACATAGTAGTTGATTATATATATACCCGTTGATTGATAAATTGATTGACTCACTATAACTGTTAGGAAAAAAAAGAGTCCTTTGTCATCCCAAATCCTTTACAATCTGGGCCCAATTTACCTCTCTGACCTTAGTAAACAATTTTCTCTTTTTTATCCACTTCTTTTTGGTTGAGCAAAATAGCACTGCTTCCTATCCTTCATTTTCCATGTCTCTGACATATCGCTGTCTCTCTCTCATACCTTGAATGCTCTTCCTTATCACCTTTGCCATTGTTCAAGTAAGGCAATTGGTACAAAGTCATTTCTACCCATAGTCATCCAATCTCTTCTCAAAGATCTATACTACTAGGAATTCAAAACTTCACAGGATGCTTACTTCACTTTTAAACATATCTCACTGGAAATTTTATTGAACAAAAATCTGCATTGTTTTTATTCTCGCTTATTGCTTAATTGCAAAAATTCTATTCTTTGAAGCCAAACAAAGACACAAACCCTTGTTCCATATGAAAGCCTTTTTAAATATAGGAAGGTAATATACTCCTCAAAAGGTGTCTCTAATTGTGATTATTGTCAGATCACTTAATGTAATCTCCAATGTGATGGTCCACAAAGTTCTAACCATCCTTAACATCCTTCTCTTGATAAATTCTAACTTTTCAATATATTTCCCAAAGGGAATTTTCTTGAATTTTAAATAATACCCCAGATTATAGAGAGGATTGAAATTCTATCTTTTCCTCCCTTTTGGAAAAAAATAGCATTGTATCAATGAAATCAAAGGTCATATTACCAAATATATATATCTCTGTGACACTCATTTCAACTCTCAATGCCTCAAGCAACTCTCTAAGAAAAATAAACTAAATTGTATAACATTCATCACCTTACACTGATAGAAGGAATGCCATCAGTAGGATTTTCTTATATCAATGAAATTAAAGTCTGAATCCAAAATTAAAAACATGTAACAAAATCATAGTTACCCCCCCAAAAAATTTACTATTTTTTCAGTACTGACTTTTATTGAATTTGCATTCTTCCAGAACTGGATTGTTTTCTATTCATATGAACAGTTTCCTAGTTATACCTCTCTAATTCTAGGCTTGAATGTTTTGTTTTGCTTTTTAAATACAGGAATTTACATTTATATCTATTGAATATCATCACATTCATTCCATTGTTCTCGCCAATTGTTATTTTGATGAATTCTCTGATCATTCAAGATGTTTGAAATAATTTCTGCTTCATGTCTTCTAAAGATTTAAAAGTGTAACTCCTATGTCTGCCTCTAAGACAATGATTTTAAAACTGAACAGAACTTGATCAAAGACAAAGCCTTGTAAAGCTCCATTTAAAACCATCATTCCATGAAGACAACATTTTATTAATCACTTAACTTTAGGGCTATCATTCATACCATCAAACAATACTCACTTAGTCTACCTTATATTTCTAAGTCATATCTATAATGATACCATTGGAGACTTTTTCAAATGCCTTGCTAGAATTCAGGTAAACTATATCTCTAGCATTTTAGTCATCTGCCACAGAGATAATTCTGTCAAAAGAGAGAATGAATTTAGTCTGGCCTGAATTAATCAATGCCTGCTGTCTCTTCAGAATCAAAGCTTGCCTTTATGGAGCTTCACAATCAATTCATTTTAATATTATATGTTTAGATTTTGTCAGGAATTGAAGTTCAATAATTTAAGTATGACATCGCTTCCTCTGTTAAGACTGCCATAGTTTCTTCCATTGAGGAATGGCTGGGCAAGTTGTGATAAATGATTCTGATGGAATTCTATTATGCTATAGGAAAGGATGAGGGGGATAGTTTCCAATAATCATCAGAAGATTTATATGAACTGATACAAAGTGAAGTGAACACAACTAGGAGAACATTGTACAAAAAAATAGAAATATTGTAAGGATGATCAACCTTGCAACATTTATCTATTCTGATGAATGCAATGATTAAAGACTATTGCAAAGATCTCTTGATGAAAAAATATTCTACATTCAGAGAGAGAACTGTTGAAATGTAAATGGGGATTAAAGCATATTCTTCCACTTTATTTTCCTTGCTTTTGGGGGGCAACACAGCTAATATGGAAATATGTTTTCTATGACTTCATATGTATAATAGGATGTATAATATGGCTTGCCTTATCTATGAGTAGAAGACAAGATGAAAGAAGGGAGTAAATTTGGAATACAAAATTATCTCTCTCTCTCTCTCTCTTTCTCTATCCATCTATCTATTTCTGTCTGTCTGTCTGTCTATCTATCTATCTATCTATCAATCTATCTGAAATCTAAATTTGAAAAAAAAAGACTGGTATAGTGACAGTGACATAGCAACCACACCTGCAAGTGTTTTTTTAAATAATTAGGCATTTATACAAGAATGGTAACTTCAAAAATTGAAAACAGTTCTATGCTCTTTTGAAGAGAATAGGAAAAACTATCAAATCATATAAGATGGCTTAAGTAACATCCCTTATGAATGTGAAGTGGAGGTGATGAATATATTTAAAGGATTAGATCTGGTAGACAGAGGGTCTGAAGGGCTATTGACAGAGGTTGGCAATATCGTACTAGAAATCCCTACCAAAAAAAAAACATTAAAAAGGAAAATAAGAGGAAAACAAAATGCCTGTCTGATGAAACTTTACCAATAGTTCAGGAAAAAAAGAAAGGATAGGTAAAGGCAAAAGGGAAAGGTAGACACAAATTAATGCAAAATTCCAGAAAATAGCAAAGAGAGATAAAAATGTTTTCTTAAGTCATCAATGCAAAGAAATAGAAGCAAATAATAGAACTGAAAATCCAAAATCACAAAAATAAAGAAAACATATCTCTCGCTGAAGGCAGCTCAGCAGAAGGGGCTCATCACAGCAGGCTGGGAGCAAAGGCCAGCCCAGCCTGAAACCGAAACCACAGCCAGGACACAGGGTGGTTGGGAGGAGCCGAGGCGCAGCTTGAGTCTACCAGAGAGCAGATTTGCAGCACCTGGAGCAGTCTCTATGTCCATCAAGCCAGGAAAAATAAGGATTAGAGAAAGGTCAGTGGAATTCAAGCTTTAAAGCTAAATTTGGGGGAGGAAAAGCAGTTTAGCCAATCTGTCCCCAAGGCAAGGAAGCAGCAGGGAAGCCACAGGATCTGCCGCAACTAGCAACTGCCTCCACTGGGCTGCTTCAGAGCTCCTGGCCTGCCAATTGCAGGGGGGCTGAGATGTTTGATCAGGGCCAAGGGCTCTTGTGTTGAGAGGCCTGGATCGAGATGGTGGTCTTGGGTGGTGGTCCTGGGGTGCACTTCAGCTAGCCAAAGCTGGTGGGAAATGCAGCAGCCCCCTAATAGCTCCAGCAGCTGAGAAACCCCAGCAATTTGGGACAGAGCTTTCCCCCCTGGAAGCAGAGTTCCACAGAGCTAAAAAAAAAATCAAACAATTAATTGACTGGACAACATGAAGAAAAGGAAGCAAAATAAGAACAGCAATAAAACTCTAGAATCCTTTTTGGGGGACAAAAAGGATCAAAGCATGGGATGGGGGGAAGACAACACCGTCAGAATTCCCACACCAAATGCTTCCAAGAAACATGAAGATTTCCTACAAGCTAAAGATCAACTTAAAAAGGACTTCTATTTAAAAATAAGAGAAGTAGAGGAAAAATTGGGAAGAGAAATGAGAATGATGTGAGAAAAATCATGAAAAGAGAGTCAACAACCTGACTGAAGAAAACAACACTTTAAAAAAATAGATTAACTCAAATGGAAAAAGAGACCCAGAAAGCCAATGAGGAGAATAATGCCTTAAAAAGTCAAATATCCTAGATAGAAAAAGAATCTCAAAAGCATTCTGAAGAGAATATTTCCTTCAGAATTAGAGTGGAGCAAGTGGAAGCTAATGACTTTATGAGAAACCAAGATACTATTAAAGAGTTACAAACAAATGAAAAAATAGAAAGCAATGTGAAATATCTCCTTGAAAAAAAAACACTGACCTAGAAAACAGATCCAGGAGAGACAATTTGAAAATTATTGGACTACCTGAAAGCCATGATCAAAAAAAGAACTTGGAAAGTATTCTTCAAGATATTCTCAAAGTAAATTGACCCAATGTTTTAGATTCAGAGGGCAAAATATAACTTGAAAGAATTCACCAATCACCTCTTGAAAAAGATCCCCAAAATAAAACTACTAGAAATGTTATTGCCATTTTCCAGAATCCCCAGTTAAAGGAGAAAATGTTACATGCTGCCAAGAGAAAACAATTTGAATACTGTGGAAACACAATTAAGATAACCCAGGATCTGGTAGCTTCTACATTGAGGGATTGAAGGGCCTGGAATATGACATTTTGAAGATCAAGAGAACAAGGATTAAAACCAAGAATCACCTACCCAGCAAATTGAGTATAATGTTACAGGGAAAAATATGGTCATTCAATGAGGTGGAGGACTTTCAAGCATTCTTGCTGAAAAAACAAGAACTGAAAAGAAAATTTGACAATCAAACACAAGAATCATGAGAAGGTAAACGTGAAAGAAATCATAAGGAACTTATTAAAGATGAATTATGTACATGCTAATATGGAAAAACGATAATAGTAACTTACAAAACTTTTCTTAGTAGGATAGGTGAAGGGAATACAAATGAGTATATATATATATACTTACACATATGTCTGTATAGGAAGCTATATATGCATAAGAATACATAGCTAAGCATGTGTGTATATGAGTACATAGAAGGTATAGGATTAATTGAATATGAAGGGATGATACTTTAAAAGGTGAAATTCTGAGTTGGGAGGGGACTAAAATGAGAGGAGACAGGGAGAGACAAAATGGAGTTAATCATCCCATGTAGAAGAGGCAAGGGATAACTGTTACAACTTTACTTTCATTTACTCTCATTGAATTGGGCTTAGGGAAGGAAAGACATAAACTCTAAACTGGGCATCATGCCCACAGGAGAGTAGGGGGATTGGGGATGAGAGGCAGGATGACGGAGGGGAGGTCAGGGTCTGGGGAAGGGTCACTGGAAGCACACACTTCAGTAAAGGTACAGTAACAGGGTAGAGAACATAACAAGGTGGGGCAGGATAGGAAGGAAGGACAAATAATTAGCCTCTCACAATATGTCCACTGTGAAGATGTCCTGTGTAATTACACATGCACACCCTGTATTGAATTGCTTGTTCTTCCAGTGGGGGTGAGTGACAAGGGAGGAACCAAAAGAATCTAGAATTTGAAGCTCTGCAATACGTGCAACTAGGAATTAAGATATACAGGGGCTGGGGTAGGGAGACCCTCCCTGCCCTACCAGAAAGTTAGAGAGCAATCCAGGGGAGGGACTCTACAGTGGGATTGCTGTTTTGAGGTTGGGGTAGTGGAAAGGTGGGGAGAAAATTTGTAATTCAAAAATCTCATGAAAATGAATAATGTAAACAAGAAAACAAATAAAACATTTATTTTAAAAAGTGGTAGGTACATAACCAATGCAGAAAAGATTAAGAAGAGGTGATAAGAATACACAAAAGAACTATATAAGAAAGCTATGAACATCACTGATAACCATGATAGCATGGTTACTGATCTAGAGTCAGACAATATTGAAGACTGTAGTCAAGTGGGCTTTGGGAAGCATTGCTAACAATGCTAGTGGAAATGGTATAATTCCTAATGGGCTATTTAACATTCTTTTAAAAACAATGAAGTTAAAGTACTTTATTCAGCAGCAGATTTGGAAAACTCAACAGTGTTCACTGCATTGAAAAGATAAATTCATGTCCCAATTCTAAAAAAGGGTAATGCCAAGGAGTGTTCAAATGACCAAATAATTGTACTCATTTCATCTGACAGCAAGAATATACTAAGGATTTTAGAACCTAGGCTTCAGTATTATGTGAACAAAGAATTACCAGAAGAGCAGGATAGTTTTTTAAAAAGCAGAGGAACTAGAGATCAAATCTCCAGCATTCTCTGGAATATGGGGAAAGCAAGGGAGGTATAAAAACACATTTGCTTCTGCTTCACTGATTACAGTAAAGCCTTTAATTGTATGGATCACAACAAAATGTGGCAAGTCCTTTAAATAGATAGAGATATCAGATCACCTTGTATCCTGAGGAGCCCATAGGTGGGCTAAGAAGCAACAACTAGAATCAAACATTAGTAACTGATTAGTTTAAAATTGGAAAAGTACTACAAGGCTATATATTATTAACTTATTTTTTCACCTATATGTAGAGTATATCATAGGAAATGCTGGGCTGGGTTAATTAAAAGCTAGAATTAAGATTGCCAGAAGAAATATCAAGAATGCCAGCTATTCAGATAATACCACTCTGATGATAGAAAGTTAAGCAGGAATAAGAAACCTCTTGATGAAAGAAGAAAGTATTAAAGTTGTCTTGAAACTTAACACAGTACATACATACTTACACACACACACACACACACACACATACACACACACACACTACAAGATCTTTGTCCCATTACTTGCTGACAAATAGCAAAAGAAGAAATAGAAGAAGTGTCAGATTTTATACTCCTGGGCTCACAAATTACTGTTGATGGTGACTGAAGTCATAAAATTACAGGAAACTTGCTCCTTGGAAGGAGCTATGGTAAACCTTAACAGCCAACTAAAAAGAAGAAATAGCATCTTACAAGCATAGGTCCAAATAGTCAAAGCTATGATTTTTCCAGTAGCAAAGTATAGCTCTGAGTTGGACTATATTGAAAGCTGAGTGCCACATAATCGATACTTTTGAATTGTGGTACTTGAGAAAAATTTTTCAGAGTTCTTGTACAGCAAGATCAAATCAGGCAATGCTTAAAGAAATTAATTCAGGCTATTCACTGGAAGGTTAAATATTGAAGCAGAACTTTAAATAATGAAAAGATGGGATTCATCCAAAAAGACACTGATGTTGAAAAGAATGAAGACAAAAAGAAAAGGGAACAGCAAAGAATTTGGTGAGTAGATATTGTCATGGAAACAACTAATAGGAACTTACAATACAATAGTAGAGGATAAAGGGCCCGTTATGCTATGGTTCATGGGGTCACAAAGGAAGAGATTCAAGTGAATGACTGAACAACAACAATAACTATATCATCTTAAGATCCTATTTTTATTGGGTTTCATTTGCTTTTAAATAATTTTATTTCTTCTGTTAATTTTTATTCATTCTATTTTTTGTGGTACTTAAATCATTTTATTGTGTCGTGACACTGACAGTTCTTTTCTTTAATAAATAACAGAGAAACTAAATAAACTTTGAGTGGTTCAGATTTTTTTTTGCTTTTTTGGAAGGGCAGTTGGGGTTAAGTGACTTGCCCAAGGTCACAAGGATAGTAAGTGTTAAGTGTCTGAGGCCAAATTTGAACTCAGGTCCTTGAGACTCTAGGGCCAGTGCTCTATTCACTGCACCACCTAGCCACTCCAGATTTCTTTAGGTCATTCATGAGCCTTACCCCATTCTTTTAAAAAAAAAAAAAGCAGTCATCTTGTGCTTTCTTTGATCCTTTACTTACTCTGGTCTACCTGAGGAAAAAAATAAAGTGTTTTAGGTTGACAATTTTAAGGGCCAACCTCATGAGCTTCTGAAATTTCATGCTCTAGATATCATATTTCTAAGACCGTGCCACTTGTCTGAATTAATGCTTTTGATAAGAGGTTGGAAAAGATGAACTCTCATGTTGATTCTCATTCTAAAGAATCAATGAATCCAGACCATAAGGAATCACACCCATGAAAGACAACGACAAAATATACATGTCAAACTTATTAAAAACTTGAAAATAAAAGCAAGCTCTTCATAATAGAAAATATTATTTCATGTTCAATCCTCTTGTTTTTCAAGGTATGTGAAAATTCTAATTTTATTTGGTGATTCTTAAGTTCCAAATTTTGAAAATGAACATTTTTAAACAAACAAACAGCTTACGATTTCACCTGGAAGCATACTCAAGAACAAAACAGGATATTAATATTCCAGATTAGAGACATATTTTAATATCTATCCCTGAACTCCTAGCCATAGGAATGATGGTTACATTGACTACTTTTCTTTGGTTTTGCTGCACTTGAATTTCCCTTTGGGTAAAGGCTAAATAAACTGTACTACTTACAATTTATAATGAAAAAAGAAAATGATAGACACCATATTTGCAAAGGAATAGTAGGCTTCATTTGCAACCAACCATGCCCTTATTTATCTGACTTATGTGCAAAACTGTACAATGAAGCCATTGTATTCTCTTTCCTGGCCAGAAACGTGAATGCTTTTTCATTAATATGTTTCTGCCTTGCTTCAGATTGAAGAGTGGAGCATCTGAGTCTTACCTCATCTAATTTACCTGATTTCAGTGTTTCTCTTGTAGCACATAGATGATGTCCAAGCTTCTAGCTTGAAATGTTGGCCAGAACTAGGGAGCCCAATAGTTTTGGATCTGTTATAAATCTATTGAGGCACAGCAGGGTTGGGTTTTGCTTAATTATCTCTAACTTTTCCTCTCTCTCAGGTTTATATTATGTAAACTTTGGGCTTCTTTCAAGATTTCTTTTAAATTCTAGTAAATTTCTGGTGAGATCTTCCACTTGTTGCTATTTTTAAGATGTTGTTTTTACTTCTACAATTGTCCCAAATAGTTGACAACAACTTATATCTTCTGATAGACAAAAAAGCTTTACTCATTCAAACTAAGCATCATTTTGCATGAGTAGTATTATTTTATTACCTTGTCTTTCTTTAAATTCAGGTATATTTTAAATTATTTCCCTTCTTAAACTTTTAAAAAAATTTTAGAAATAATTTAAATTGTGTATACAAGCAGTAACAATAGAGGTAAAGCCTGTTGGTTTGTCCATTTCTAAGAAAAAAAATTTTTTTTTCAATCGTGTCCTCATCTCCTTGACCCCATTTGGAGTTTTCTTGGCAAAGATACTGGAAGAGTTTGCCATTTCCTTCTTCAGTTCATTTTACAGATGAGGAACTCAAGGCAAACAGGGCTGTGACTGCCCAGGATCATACAGCTAGTAAGTGTCAAAGCTGAATTTGAACTCAAGAAGTTCCCAGTTCCCTGACTAAGGCTCTATCCTCTATAGCAGATATTTTCTTTCCCAGAAGCCTCTTTGACAAAATTAATCAGACTTTTCACTCTAGTCCAGGTCCCATTTCAATTGGGATTGAATTCAAACTAACAAGCATTAATTGAGTACCTACTATGGGCAAAAGATATGAAGATGAAAATCTTTACATCTCTTGCCTTCAAGAAATTTGTAATAAAAGAAAAGGAGGTGATGCAACATGAATGTAGATAACTATTTAATAAAAGTTATAAAATGAATAATATTTTCTTATGTCTAGAGTGATAATATCTAAGAATTCAAAATGGCCATCTGTGAAGTTATTCTAGGGGTAGTTTCACTGACATCTCTATCCAAGGAGCCAGTGTTATTGATGATTTAATGATCAGTGCTTCAATTCTTATCTCCATTCTTCAGCTGTATATTATGGAGGAGTTTTAAAGTAATCACTTCTTCAAACTTCTGATTTTCAATATCACTTTTCCTGAGTTTGCTCATACACATAACTGAAACCAGCAGATTACAGAGATAAGAGAGTTAAAATGGAGCACAAGTCTCTCTAATCTCCATTTCTGAGAACTAAACTATTTTCAATACACTTCTCACTCTGTTTGAGGGTAGAAGTTTCTCCCATAAAATAGAGCCATAGGTGAAATAAATTGAAATCAGCTCTCACTCTTTCATGCCTGAGTAATCAACACACTGGCCATTCCATGCACAGATATGCATATACATACAGGCAAACATACACACACACACACACGCACACGCACACACACACGCACACACACACACACACATATATACATAATCGTATCAAAATTATCGAGATAATGAAGGTGATATCACTTGCAATGATACTCTGTAACAACATTGATCTTGAAGTTAACAGATATCTATTGTTTAGCCCCACATTGGACATTATATGACAATGGGTAAATTATTTAACTTTGCTAAGTCTTCATTTTTTCATCTATAAAATAAGCTTGAAATATCTATATCATAGGGTTGTGAAGATGAAATGGAATATTTGTAAAATCCACAGAACAAAGAGCCATTTAATTTAATAATGCCATTACTAGACTTCTATCACAAATAAATATTTTTTAAATAAGGAAAGGAACCATGTACATTAATATTTATTTTGTTATAGCAAAGAACTATGGTCTAAGCCATTCCCATAAAATGGGAGATGGTTGAACAAACCATGATATACAATAGTAATGATGATGATGATACCTTGCATTTATAATAGTTTTAGGCCCTTTACTAAGTGCTTTCCCATAAATATCTCATTTAATCTCATTTAATCTTAATTCTCATTTAATCCCATAAATATCTAATTTAATCTTAATTTAATTTTAATTTTGGGTTCTAAGGTCAATAATTATTTCCACTTTAGAGCTCAGGAAACTGAAACAAACAGAGATTAAATGACTTGCCCATAGTTACATAGCTACTAAGTGTCTGAGGCTGAATTTGAACTCAGATCTTAATTAACTGCATCTCAGTGTTCTGTCCACTGTATCATTTAGCTGCCCCCATGAATATTTGAATGCAAGATAATGTTATTACTCTGTAAGAAATAATAAAAAGACAGTCTCAGAAAAACCTAGAAATTTTCTATGAACTGATGCAGTGTGAAATGAGAACCAGAGCAACTATTTTAAAAAACTCTCATGAATGAAAAGCCCAATTACAATTCCAGAGCACTAATGATGAAGAATACTGCCCACATCCTTAAACAGAAGTAACGAACTTAAGAGGCAGAAAAGGACAATGATTTTTGACATGGTCAATGGGAAAATTCATTTTGTTTGACTATATGTAGTTATTACAACTGATTTGTCTGTTTCCCATTGTGTGGGATTGGAAAAGGACAAGTAGTGGTAGTGTACCCCTGCAATCCGATTAAAAAAGAGATCCAATGAACTATTTAAAAAAATATGAGAAAGTGGATCACCATCAAGTAGTACAAGTAGGAAAATCAAGCTTTACATGTAAATGAATTAGATTTTTATATATAATCCTTCTTTTATGTTCTATATCTCTTATTTGATACTTGTTTGAAATTGAAAACAAATTAAAATGCACTTTAAGCATATGTGTGTACATGTTATCTTTTATGATTAAAAACAAAATTGAGGAGAAAGCCAGGATATGATTCAAGAAGTTAAAAAATACTTTCTAAAAATCTTCTAAATAAACTGTGTTTAGAGCTTATCTAGAAGCAGCTAAGTGGCTCAGTACATAGAGTATCGTACCTAGAGGAAGGAAGACCTGAATTCAAATTTGTCTCTAGACACTTACTTACCTGGGTGATCCTGGGCAAACAACTTAACCTCTGTTTGCCTTAATACACTTGAGAAAGAAATGAAAATCACACCAGTATTCTCACCAAAAGCAAAACCAAAACAAACAAAAGAAACCACCAAGAACAAAATAAAAGGAACCACATATTAGTATGATAATATGTACAGGTTCATGAAGATGGAGACAGAACTAAATAACAATACTTCATTTATTTTGGGGCACGACAAGGTGGCCCCTGGGCCAAGAGTCAGGAAGATCTGAATTCAAATCCAGCCTCAGACACTTGTGTAAAACAAGCTAGACGACAAAGAAAACTCCCCAGTATCTTTGCCAACATAACATGTACAGCCTGTATTGAATTGCTTGTCTTTCTAGTGTCCATCTTCAGTGGTTGACGAGGGAGGAAGAGATAGAATCTGGAGTTTAAAGTTCTAAAATCAAATGTTAAAATATATATATTATTATTATTATTATCATTATCATTATCATTATCATTATTATTATATACGTGCAACTGGGAAATAGGATATGCAGGCACTGGTGTAGGAAGATACTTCTTGCCCTACTGGAAATTCAAAGGAGTGATAGGGGAGGATATAGGAGAGAGCAGATTGGGGGAGGGGATATACAGTGGGATTGCTGTTTTGGGGTGGTGGGTAGGGGAAGGATGGGGAGAAAATCTTGTAACTCAAAATCTTGTGGAAATAAATGATATAAACTAAAAATAAAGAAAAGTTAATTTTAAAAAACAATTGATCATAAACTTTTCTTGAATACCATAAGGAAACCCATTGCATTTTTCAATATCTACCTTCTGAGTTTCACTCTGGTTTTAGATCCACCCTTTCTAAAAGGACAGCACAAATTAAGTATTTATTTTTATAACCTATTGAATTTATTGTAAATCAGCTATCAAATTGGTAAAAAAAAACCTTTTATTGCTTCCCTTAGTCTACTCCTCTCCACATAAAATATAACATATTGCTTCTGTGTCATAACTTCTGAACTCCTCACCATTCTGGCAACCTTTTTTCAGAGATTTAGTCCAATGACAGTGTTCAAATGTTGAATCCAGAAAACTTGGAGCCTCAGATTGGGTCTAATTTGTGAAGAGTATAATGGAATATTGCTTTACCATAATAAATGCACTTTATTTCTCTGAAGGTGGCCAAAAATTATATGTGCATTTTGAGATACCATAACACATTTTTAGTTCATATTAAACTTCTAAGCAACTAAAACCGACAGATGTTGCTCTTGCTGTTGTTTTTGTTTTCTTACCAAAAAAATAAAAGTTTTCTAATCCAGGATTCTTTATCTTGCATGGTTATACATATGCGCATATATGTATGTATATATATATATATATACACACATATATATATGCACATGTAGAACCATGAACTTATAGCATCTCTTAAAATGCATAGGTTATAATAAGCTAGCTATAAAAATTACAGGAACCTTTCTATCTCTTCAGAAGCTGGCATCATGTAATGGTCTAAATTCTTCCATTTTTATTTAATAATTTTTGAGAATTCGAATCTGTCTTCTCCTGATTTTTCTGTAACAGATTTATTATTAGCTGCAAAAATGAGCACATAGTTCCTGAGGCTCTGCTTCCCAGATTCAGATAGTGACAATGCTTTAATACTACAAGTGTATATAGCAAAACTTTCATGAGTGCATATCATTGGGAATTTCTGTAAAAATACATTCTTCATTTGTATCCTGATGCTCTTGAAGAATATGTAGCTTTGGTTATATTTGGGAACATTGGGTATAAAGTAGATGAAAGATGATCCCCCAACCTTCTTTTCCCCCAGGATAAGAGTAATTGAACCTGATGTCCAGAGGAGGGGAAGCTTTGCAGAAGTAAGCTGTTTCAATAATCTGCTAAAAATAACATTATGTGTTTAGGAAGAAATGCAGGACAGTGGAAGACATACTTAACATGGAGGCAACAGGTTGTATCTGAGCTCTGGTTCATGCTAAGTGAAGGATAATAGAACTTTTCTTACATAATACAAAAGTTTAAAGTATAGTGAATGGTCATATATTTTATGTTGCCCAAAGTGTATATGTGTCTTGTTGAGATGGGAGGTGAACAGTGAGGGGAAGAGAGAGAACGAAATGAGAGGAAGATGGTAAGTGCTAGATTTATAATCAGGAATACCAAGGTTTAAATCATTCAGATGAAATTTTACTATCCATGTGATCAGAGATGAATCACTTGAAATAAGATAGTCACCTGCACTACAGTATTAACCTCTAGGTTTGTTACACAACTCAGTTGAGATGATCTATTAAAACATTTTGAAAACTTTAAAGGATTCTGTTGCTACTAGTTATTATTATTAAATAAAAATTAACCTTATCTCTTACATTTGATAGCTATATGAACATGGGAAAATCCTTTAACCTTTTTTAGTCTGAAATGACTCTCTAATATCATTTGGTAATTTCTATATGAGTTGTGATCTTCATCAACAAAGGGAGTTCATATACCCCAATATAATAGATGCTCCATGTAGTAACATATACATAATAGCATCTTTGCTACATTGATTTATGTGTCGTTAAGTAAATCAAAGCACTGTAGTGGAATGAGAGAGAGACAGAGAAAGAGAAAGAGAGAGGGAAAAGAGAAAATATGTGCAAGTAAAGCTATGTGTAGATATAGATGTAGATTAATATAGATAGATGCATATAGAGATAAATCTCTATATATGCAAACACATATATTTATTTATCCATAATATAGGCTTTAGGTTCTCAAACATTTATGAATGAATGGAATTTTTAAGAAAAGTCCTTACTTCATGCCAAGAGGTGTGTTAGATCAAGGCATCTGAATATAAAAGCCTTCAAAAAGAGTTGACATTTGAGTAGACAGAAACAGCACAGATAGGTTAGGGATGATGAGGGAGAGGCTTATTGGTCTGGAAAGTCACAATTATTTTGAGGGGAGATTAAAAAAATAGATTTATGTAATTCTTCCTAGAACTATGGCTGAGTAGATTTAATCATTTTCTCCCACAGCAATAGAAAGAAAGTGAGAAGGGTCATATGATAGTCCATGAGTTTAGCAGCAAAGTAGATGGCAAATGAATGGCTAGGGAATTATTGTTCATCTGTTCAAAGATAACCAATAACATCACTGGGTAAACAGGATTTAAATGAGGTAGAGTTCCATGAAGGCATTAGCCTCACTTTTTCTTCAAGATACATCCAAGCCCAGTGGCAAGACAAAAGTCAAAATGACAGACAGTAACTTGGAAAGCAGTGGATGATCTTGGCATCTTCATTGTCTGACCAGGCTCTAACTGCTATACAACATCCACTTCAAGCATCTTTTTGACTGCTGGTACTATTCTCATTCACCCTTACTTTCAGAGGGAAGTCTTCACATACTTGGGGTAGACATCTCCCCAATTCACTATTAGCTTTGAGACCTCTCACTTACCCTCAATTTGGTTTAGCCCATCTGCTGAGATGGTTGTACCAGGCTGTGGCTTCTGCATATGCTGCAGCTTCTTAGACCCACAGGTGAGCGTTAGGTGAAAAGTGGACCCAAAGGTGGATGAGCAGCCCTGAAAGTGCTTGTCCTCCCTGAATAACCATACACTCTGGCTAGGGAGTAAGGATTGAATTGAAGCACTGGAAGGGATTTCTTGAAATAATATATTGTGTGAGGCAGTCACTAGTCAGGTAAGTGGGGACGCAGAGAGGAAGTTCTATAGAGGAAAGGTTTAAAATTCCCAGGACTCGGGGCGGCTAGGTGGTGCAGTGAGTGGAGCACCAGCCCTGGAGTCAGGAGTACCTGAGTTCAAATCCGGCCTCAGATACTTAACACAAAATCTAGCCGTGTGACCTTGGGCAAGTCACTTAACCCCAACTGCCCTCCAAAAAAAAAATTCCGAGGACTCAATATCTTCTTAAAAGGAGAGTGGTTAGAAAATTTCATAGAATTAGGGACAGAAGTAGAATTTGAACAGAGGTAGCATCATTCCAAGTTTAGCATCCTATTATTAACTTTGCCTTATTGGGTCATTTGTGTGACAGTATCATTATTGGGGACTGCTTTCTCAGTGCTCTATACTTGTGTGAGGGACAGAGCTGACAAGAGCTGGAATGAAGACAGATCATTATATTCTGGTTTCCATCTTTATAGAAAAAGATATGGGGTTCTAGGCTCTCTTCTAGTCTCTAAAGGGAGAGAAAAACACTGGAAATAAGCCACCATGTAGATGAACCTAAAGTCTGATTCATATTATTATTGCCAGCTTATTATACTAGAGACTTTGGCGAAAATTCCTCCTGAGTGAAATCTGAGACTTTCTCTCTTGGATGAGCTAAGTTATGTGGCTTCCTATAGGAGATATTATTTTTTCTGTATTTTGTCAGGAACATATTCTGATATGTATACTTTTTCTGATTTCTACTTTTTTTGTTTTGTTTTGTTTTGTTTTTATGGAGAGGGGAAGGCAAGGTAATTGGGGTTAAGTGACTTGCCCAAAGTCAAATAGCTAGTGTGCCAAGTGTCTGAGGCTGGATTCTACATTGCTTTGATTTGGATAAATGGATTTATTTTCTATTTGCTACATGTATTCACTGTAGAACTGGGATTTTCTGGGAAAGGGGTCAAGCTTTGGATACACAAATATATCTATTTGTGTGTACACATATAGGCATATATGTTCATATAAGTACTCATATATGTATTGTGTACATATACATGTATATGTACATGCATTTTAAATATGAAAAGTCTCTACTTAGCTATCACTCTCCTATCTGTGCTGTTTCCACCTACTAGAATGTCAGCTCTTTGAAGGCAGAGACTGTTACATTTATGTGTGTGTGAATATATATATATATACATATATATATACACACACATCTACCTACATATGTATGTATATGTGTATGTATATGTATGTGTATATGTATATGTATATTAAGAGAGAGAGACAGAGACAGAGAGACAGAGACAGAGACAAATCTTGGAGGTATTTGGCCATTGATAGTCATCAGAATACCTAAAAAAATATTTACCCTATCTTAACAATGGATACAATTGTACCCAGTAAACTTTCACTCTTAGAAGAGCAGAGTGGCCAGCTTCTAGTCCCAATTTCCTTCTTTCCTTCTTGCACCAATCAAGGTTTCACTTGGAGATGAAAGACTCTAGAAATATCTATTCTTCCCTCTCTGCAAGCCGAATTTAGATAAATCCGTATGGACACATATAACCTATATATACAAGACACATAGAACATCATATCATACTCATTTCCTTCACTATCCTTTATTTTGCACTACCTTTTCAGTCCTTTAACATGGCAAAATCAATAAAAAGTGTTACTATTCCAGTAATTAATATACTATAGAAAAGAAAACAAATATGACTGTATTATTACAGTATATCTATTGTATGTATTGGGTTAGACTTTATGTTTACTGATTTCCAACCCATCTTTCTACTCACTAGACAATATTGCCTATGGCTATTCTTAACGTAAAAATGAAATACTTAAAACATCCCACAACACGTTGTCTAAACCCATTCTTCCTGAACATAACCTTTTCCAAATTTAATGCAACTTGAGGTTTTCTAACATTTCCTTAATGCTATTAATGAATCACTCAGATCTGCCTGATTGTCTCAATGTTCTATATTTCTTCTCCTAACAGTATAATGTTTCTTAGCCCTTAGGAAGGTGCTTTACTTATGTTTTAAGATTCTTTCTTTGAAATATATTCAGGAAACCTTGAATTGTGCCATTTCTCCACAGCTCCAAGGCAGGAATTTGTACAAGCTATCAAAAGTTTAAAGAAGCTTATCTGTCTTCCTAGAAACAATCTTATCAAAATATATAACTTTGCTATTACATCTATGAGAGATAGAATGCAGAAGAATTTGGCTCAGTTAAAAGAAAATAATTTTCCCATAAAACACTGACTACCTAAATATAATAATACATTAATCTATTTGTGATTATATTGAAATTATTGGCAACCAGTCTCCTCTAACCAATTTGTTCACCACCCAAACAGCTAGCTTCCAGAATAACCTTACTTATCAAAGCCACCCTTATGAATATGCACTGACAGTTTATTTTTCCTAAATATATTTCCTTTTCTTGATTTAAAATATTTATTCCCACTGTTTGCAGAAAAGAATTCCACTATGCCTGAAAGCAAACAGAATTGCGTTTGGCTTCTCAAGTGTACTGATAATTTACTTCAAGGGATTAGAATTTTCTTATTGATTTCCCTCTTTTCCTTTTTCCTTAACTTCTCCTCCCCTTTTCTTTTTCCTTTCCTCACTTCTTTTTTCCCTTTCCCCCTTTCTCCATTCCGTAATCTTTCTCTTTCTCTCCCCCTCCTCCCTTTCATTTTTTTTCTTTTTCATTTATCCTTCTGCAAAGCATGTTAAAGGCATGGGAAAGATTTTCATCCAGTTTGACCTTTCCACAGCTCAAAGGACTCAGGTGGTTTTAAAATACTTTAGTCATCTCCTAAGTCAAGTTTCAGAGGCATTTTGCTCCCACTCATTCAAGTATATGTTTTATTTGTAATAATATAATCATACAATTTCTAATTGTTAGTAATGAATATATCTAAAAATTTTGTGTAGCTGACTCATTCCTTCTTTTGTGAGCCATACTTCATGTATATAATATATACATGATATATGTATATGTGTATATACATTTGTATATACACTTACATATACATACATATACATTTGGATATACATACAAAAAATATAACCATAAATTCAGTAACATTGCCTGATACACATCTTTAAGAGGGTTGATTATGGCACTGACAGTGTTATTCATTAATAAGTGAAGCTCCTGTCTTCTCTCTTAAAATGATTTTGAAATACACTTTCACTGAAGCCCCCTTATCCACTGTATCAAAATAATTTTGTATATATTTCCTTTTTTCTCATTTCTATATATGTCATTTGTTCTTAGTAGAATGTAAGCTGCTTGAGAGCATGGTTATTTAATATTTTATGTTTAGCTCAAGGTTCATGTACATTACCTGGCATACAGTAGGTGCTAAAGACAACTTGCTGAATTAAATTAAAATATATTTTAAAGCAAATCTCATTCCTGATAGCTCTGATTGGTCTGAGTATTGAAGGAAGTCTAATTTGATTTTCTAAAAAATGAGCAATACAGCGTTTAAATTACTATGCTAGGGGGCAGAGCCAAGATGGAGGCGTAGAAGCAGCAAAGCACTGCAGCTCCCACACAAACATGTTAAAAATTCATAAAATTGGACTCTAAACAGATTTTCAAGCTCCAAAACTCTCCAAAAGACAGAAAGCACATCTGTTGCTACAGGCAGCTCAGCAGGTGGGGTTCTTCACAGCAGTCTGGGACCGCAGCCAGCTCAGGCCCCAGGGCACTGGGCAGGGCGCCACCTCTATAGGAGAGCAGATTGGCTGCACTGGAGGCACAGTTATCACATTTATTAGGCCAGAAGAAAAAAAGGCTAAGAGAAAGGTCAGTGGATTTTGCTAACTCGGGAGGAGAAGAGCGAGTCTGGCCAAACTGCTCCCAGGGCAAGGAAGCAGTGGGAGGCAGCTGTGGCAGCAGGAATGACTAAAAGCAGCAGTGGCATCCACTGGGCTGCTTCAGATCCCTTGGCCTGCAGATAGCAGCAGGGCTGAGGTGATTGATCAGGGCCAAGGGCTCTTGCGTTGAGCGGCCTGGATCTGGATCATGGTCTTGAGTGGTGGTCCTGGGGTGTGCTTTCAGTGAGACAAAGCTGGGGGGGAGGAGGCTGCAGCATTCCAGTAATAGCTCCCGCAGCTGTGAAGGCCCCAGTGATTTGGGAGAGATCTTTCCCCCTCCAGGAAGCAGAGTTCCACAGAGCTAAAACACCAAGCAATTAATAGACTGGCCAACATGAGAAAAAGGAAGCAAGCTAGGAACAGCAGTAAAACTCTAGAATCCTTTTTTATGGACAAAAAATATCAAATCATGGAGCGGGAGGAAGACAACTCAGTCAGAACTCCCTCACCAAATGCTTCTAAGACACTGGAAGAATGCCTACTAGCTATACATCAACTGAAAAAGGA
>CM053593.1:339358180-339381646 GCA_028646575.1 Pseudocheirus occidentalis | reverse complement strand
AGAACTCCAGAATAATCATAGCACCCATAAGGAAACAGAAAACTTGCTCTTAACCCTTACACTCTACTAGATAGGCAACATAATGTGTGCATAGAGTCTAAAAAGATGAGACTGTAAAATAAGGAAGCACAGTGTGGGTGTTGGACATGTGTGCAGGCATGTACATGCATGAGCTGCGAGGATTTTTCTTCATTTGATCTTTGTATCCAAAGCACCTAGCACACTTCCTTAAAAATTGTATATGCTTATTCAATAATTGATAGGTTTCAAATATATATGATTCCTTGGACTTATATAGTAATTTAAAGTTCAAAGTATTTTAAAAGTATTATCTCATTTGATCTTCACAAGAAACCTGAGAGGTAAATTCTATTATTATCCTCATATTACATATGAGGAAACTGAGGCAAACTCTAGTTAAATGACTGGTCTATGATCAAACATCTAGCAAATGTCTGAGACTGGATTTAAACTCATCTTCCTGACTCTCTAGCCATGTGTTCTATTCATTTTACCATCTAGATGCCTCTACATGTTTAGTTTATGTTCAATCAATTTTGAATAAATTATTTTTTTATTGAAATCAAACTGATCACATTAACCATGACACCAATGGGAATTTCTAGCAATAATTAAAATAGTAATTCAAGTGATCATTTTTCCTACAACTAGAAAAATTAAAGTTTAATATGTTAAGTGATTGTATCTCTCACTTAATAGAAATTATTTTAATTATAATTTCAGCAATGTGGGAAGTACTGTAAATCACAAATGTTGTCCCAAGAGCAACATTCCTAAAATTCACAAAATGTAATCAACATAACATAATCCTATGACTTCATGGAACATCTGACTATCTCTATATTTGGCTCTATCTGGCTCTGTCCCTCTGTCTCTATTTCTCTCTGATTAAAATTTTCTTTGATGTGAGAAAATAAAACAGATATTTCCAAGGGTAATGCAACTTGTTTGTGTGTTTACATTTAAAGCTGAATGACTTTATATATTGATACTACTTCCATCGACTGTATTGCCTCTTTGGGCTTTAAATTTGTTATGAAGATTGAGGTAGCTCCCTGGGACTGACTGCCTAAGGCTGTTGCTACATAAATGGTCGAGTCAAAAGAGTGCTGGATATGTGGTCAAAATGCCTGTCTTCATCCTCCTCTCCTTGTCCCCACCATGGAGAAGACCACCTTTTTCCTGCAGGGGAAGAGAATAAAGCTTCCTGTTCCTTTCTAAAGATTCCTCTGATTTTTTATTTTTCTTGGGGAGGGGATTTTTGGGGTCCCTGTACTCCACACAAATTTGGGGGCTCATCTGGTATCCCTCTACTTGTGAGCAACTGCTCCCCTCCTCGGACTCAAACCAGGCTCCCTCCAGACACTTCTCTGGTGATCCCTGGCTCCACATGGGTAAAGTCCTGTAGAGAGGAACTTTGGGGAGGAACAGGAACATATTGAGAGAACCAGGAAACTCTAGCTGGCTGGTGGAAAGAAAGTCAGGCATGCAAACTACGCATGCATAGCTCGTAGGTAAGATACCTTGTGGGTCCTTGAGTCTTAATTTGTTAGGTTTTTTTTTAACCTGGAGGGCCCAGCAATGGCTCTCAGATAAAAGCATGGGTTGGGTTGACTCTGAGATAAGGACCAACACTGGTAGGCTTCATGGGTGACTGCAGGAGGGAGGCATTTCCTCCATAATTAATTGGGTCTTCTGAGGCATGAGGGGGGGGAGAGGTGTCAGCAGTGATCTACAACCAAATAGAATATAAGAGAAAAGATGAAAGCAAGAAAAATTTGGAAAGGATTCTGAGTTTTTGACCAATCTGAATAAGAATTTCCCTCTGGGTGCACTCTGTAATGTTCTATGTCTGATCTGTTTCTGTATGTCTGTGTGTCTGGAATGTTTTGTGTTTGTGTTGTAAATAGTAAGGGAAAAAAAAAGAAGCTTTTGAAAGCTGATTTGGGGGAAAAGAACACCCCTGGAACCCACTTCTTTACCTACATTCTGAACTACATTCCTCCACCCGAAGATGGAGGACTAGGGAGTAACAGGTTTGGGCTGAGATGAAACAATGAAGAGCTAGGGACTAACAGGTTGGGGTCAAGCCACAAGGAGAGGCTTATGGCCTCAGGCAAGTGTCGCCTCAAATGGGAAGATTGTTTCAGGGTTTTAGGGGGTTCCCAGAGCCTGTAGCTCACCAGTTTAGAGTTATAATTTATTTCCTGTGTAAAGTCATGTGGAAATGCATTCACCTAAAATTGTTAATGGGAAGTTTTAAATATATAATGTTTGGGACACGGTACATTTCTAAATTATATAATTTGGTAAACTTATGAGCTCTGTTGTTAAAAATAAATTTATAATTACGTATGTTTAAAAAGAAAGTGCCTGTCTTCTAATCCTGCCTTTGCTCCTCTAAGAACAACCTTTCTTTAAAAAAAAATTCCCTTCTTTGTAAAATGAAAGAGGTGGAATAGATGATTTCCAGCATTCTTCCCATCTCACTTTATAATCTTTCAATGGCCTTTATGATGAGCTTACACCATTCATGAGCTTTATAATGCTTATCAATCAATTCTAGTCATTAGCTAATTTAAGAAGTCTGGATCCCAGGAGTCAAAGATAAGGACACAGTTAAATAAATTTGGCTATCTAAATGAAACTAAATCATTCATTTATGTGTGTGTGTTTGTGTATGTGTAAATATTCAGTGTGTACCACTGAGCACTGAATTACTCACATCAGTGTTTCTTTCTTTTCCAAAATATATTTATGCAATGATAGAGAGAGTCAATAAGAGACAGGGTGAAGTAGATGATTATATATCCAAGAACATTTGCATTGTGCTGTATTTCTACTTTGCTTTGTGTATTTTATGACATTCTGTGTATTATACAGCATTGTTAGAATTTAGAATATTATCGCTAGTTTTATTGTGAATTTTAATTTTCCTTATAACAAAAGCAAGCAATATTTTTAGGTAGTTTCATTTTTTGAAAACATAAGCTACTGTTTCCTCTAATGGAATGTAGATAAGAAATTAGACTAGAAACAGGAGGGAAAGATTCTGAGTAAGAGGACCTGGTTCATCATAATCCCTTAATCACTCTGGCCTTCATTTATAAAATGTATTTGTACTAAAAGGCATGATAGTACATTGGAAAGGACACCATATTAAGAGTTATGTGACCTAGAATATTTCTAGTATACATGTCACCATGGGCAAGTTGCTTTCCCTCATTAGGCTTCAGTCACCTTGCCTGTAAAAATCAAGTTGGAGAGAATAACCTTAGTACTTCCTTTTAGCCCTGCCACAAACCTCTAAAATCCCTTCTTATTCTATATTCTGTGATCAATTATCTATCATCAAGCAATAAATTTGACAGAAGAATATTCCATTAACAAATGTTACAAGCATATTGGATTTGTCAATATTTCATGTATTATCATTGCAGCTGGCATTTATACAGTATCTTAAGGTTTTCAATGTAATTTACATTTGTATTTGTGTGTGTGTATCCTCATTTATTAAATAGTTTAGCTCAAAATGAGATTGCCTTACCTTTCATATTGCTTTACTTCAGTCCATCTTAGAATGAAAAAAAATGTGACTTTGAGATCACCTATTGTAAAATCTATCGAACTTCCTTATATTATGCTGTCACTTTCTAAAATTTTATAAAGGGGAATAATAATGCCCCAGCTTGCTCACTTTTATTCAGAAAAATACATATGGGAAAAGAGGGCAGTAGTATGACAAGTATCTGGTTTGAGACAGTTTCTTTCTATTGTTAACAAGGTTATAGTTGCAAAATTAAAACTTTATTTGCCTATTTTAAAAGGTCAGCATGATCCCCACCCTCAGCCTTCAGTGACTCTCAAGTTGATGGAAAAAAGTTAGTAATGTAGAAAATTTGGTGCCAAGATTTAATGTGAACTAAAGTGAAGGTTAAAGAGACTTTGGCAAGAGGAAAAGTAACTTCTTACTCTTCTTACTACGTGATTAGAGTAAAAGAAATAGTGAGGAAATAGGGACAATATACTCAGAATTTTAATTTCTTCTACACATGTTAGAAATTAAATTTCTTGAGGGGTGCAGCCAAAATGCTGTAGTCAAAGCAGGGATTGCTTGAACTCATACCAAAACTCCTCCAAATACTTCTAAAAAAATGATTCTAAACTAATTATAGCATTGCAAAACCAACAAAAGGACAGAGTGAAATGTATATCCCGCCCAAGAAAAGTTGAAAATCCAAAAGAAAGGGTAAATTGCACCAAGCTGGGAGCAGAGTGAAATCTGGTGTGGGCTGTGACAGCCACAGATGTGGCCTGAGCAGGCCTCAGGGGACTAAATGTCTGGCAGCTGTGGTAATTTCCAGGCCTCTCAACCCACAAATTCCAAGAACAGTATAGAATGTTAATGGGGGGACCTCTGTGGGACCTGGGTGAAATAGGAGTGCATGGTCTGATCCCAGGTTGAGGGTGGCAGAAGTATCAGCAGCAGCTGCTTCCAGTGCTTTGGGCCCACAGACAGTAGGGGATATAGCTGCTGATACAAAACCCCAAAAACCTGAGACAGTAAACTCACCCACACCCCCACTGGAAGTAAAGTCCTACCTGGACAGGCCATTAGAAAGTTAATTATTTGGCTGGGAAGATGAATAAACAGCATAAAAAGAGTCCAACTATAGAATCTTACTTTGGTAAAAAAGAAGATCAAAACATATAACCAGAAGAAAACAACAAAGTCAAAGATTCTACATCAAGAGCCTCTAAGAAAAATATGAATTGCTCCCAGGCCATGGAAGAACACAAAAAGGAGTTTGAAAGTAAAGTAAGAGAAGTAGAGGAAAAACTGGGAAGAGAAATGAGAGTAGTATCAGAAAGTCAGGAAAAATGAGTCAACAGCTTGTTAAAGGAGCCCTTCAAAAATACTGAAGAAAATAACACTTTAAAAAATAGATTAACCCAAATGGCAAAAGAGGTTTTAAAAAAAAAAAGTCAACAAGGAAAAGAATGCCTTAAAAAATAGAATTAGCCAAATGGGAAAGGAAGTCCAAAAGCTCACTGAAAAAAATAATTCCTTCAAAATTAGATTGGAACAAATGGAAGCCAATGACTTTCTGAGAAATCAAGACATTATAAAACAGAACCAAAAGAATGAAAAAATAGAAAACAATGTGCAGTATCTCACTGGAAAAACCTCTGATCTGGAAAATAGTTCCAGGAAAGATAATTTAAAAATTATTGGACAACCTGAAAACCACAGTGAAAAAAGAACCTAGACATCATCTTTCAAGAAACTGGCAAGGAAAATTGCCCATATATTCTTGAATAAGACAGTGAAATAGAAATCGAAAGAATCCACCAATCACCTCCTAAAAGAGATCCCAGAAGGAAAACTCTTAGGAATATTATAACCAAATTCCATAGTTCCCAGGTCAAGGGGAAGATATTGCAAGCATCCAGAAAGGAACACTTCAAATATTGTGGAAACACAATTAGGATAACGCAAGACCTAGCAGCTTCTATGTTAAGGGATGGAAGGTATTGAAATATGATATTCCAGAGGTCAGAGGAGCTAGGATTAAAACCAAGAATCAACTACTTAGCAAAACTGAGTATAATATCAGGGGAAAAAATGAATATTCAATGGAATAGAGGACTTTCAAACATTCCTGCTGAAAAGACCAGAGCTGAATAGAAAAATCTAACTTTCAAATATAAGACTAAAGAGGGGCATGAAAAGGTAAACAGGAAAGAGAAATCATAAGAGACTAACTAAAGTTGGACTTTTTATATTCCCACTTGGAAACATGACATTTGTAATTCATGAGAGTTTTCTCAGTATTAGGGTAGTTGGAGGTAATGGGTGGGTAGGTAGATTGATAGATAGAAAGATAGATAGATAGATAGATAGATAGATAGATAGATAGATAGATAGATAGATAGATAGCACAGGATGAAATAAAATTAAGGGGTGAGAGTGGAATATATTGGGAGGAGAAAAGAAGAAATAAAATGGGGCAAATTGGCTCAAATAAAAAAGGCAAGAAAAAAGGTTTTACAATGGAGGGGAAAGGGGGGAGGTGAGAGGGAAAAAGTGAACCTTACTCTTATTGGATTTGGATTTAGGAAGGAATAATATACACACTCAATTGGGTATCTTACCCTACAGGAAAATAAGAGGGGAAAGAGATGGTGTGATTGAAAAGAGGGCAGATTGGCAGAGGGGGTAATCAGAAGTAAACACTTTCAAAAATGGACATGGTCTGGGATAGCTAGGTGGCTAAGTGAATAGAGCACTGGTCCTGGAATCAGAAGGACCTGAGTTCAAATTCGGCCTCAGACACCTAACACTTACTAGCCATATGACATTGGGCAAGTCACTTAACCCCAATTGCCCTGCCTCCCCCCCCTACAAAAAGGAAAAAAAAAGAAAAAGAAATGGACAGGGTCAAAGGTGAAACTAGAATAAGTGGGGGCAGGATAGGATGGAGGAAAATATAGCTAATCTTTCAAAACATGATTATTATGGAAGTGTTTTGCATAAGTACACATGTATAACCTTCATTGAATTGCTTCCCTTCTCAATGAGAGCGGGTGGGGTGAGGAAAAGAGAGACAATTTGTAATTCAGTTTTGAAAACAAATATTTAAAATTGCTTTTTAAATGCAACTGGGGAATAAGATATACAGGCAACGGCATAGAAAAATCTATATTCTCCTACAAGAAAAGAAGAGGGAAGAGGATAAGGGGGAGAGGCATGATTGAAATGAGGGTAGACTGGTGGAAGAGGCAAGCAGACTGAATGTCACTTTAGGGTAGGGTGGAGGGGAGAGATAGGGAGAAAATTTGAAGCTCAAAATCTTGTGGAAATGAATGGTGAAAACAAAAATTAAATTAATCAATTTTTAAAAATCATATTTCTCTGCCTCTTTCTCTCCACACACCCCTAATAAAATTTGCACTCTTGGTCTGTTGTCTGATTGGTCTAAGCTGCATCTTGTGCCATGTCAATAATTAAAGAATTTTGTTGTAGCTCATTTGTATATAAGTTCCAGAAAGTCTATTGCCCCCGAGACATATTCTTTATCTGGAGTTTGTTTCACTTTCTGATGCTGGAAAAAGTGCAGCAGTAGCCATCTCTGGCAGTTTTGAAATATACCCTGAGGGTATACTTTGAACATGGGGCTGCTTTTTCCTTTCCTTTTTTTTTTATAAGAACAGTGCATTTACCTTTTAGGGAACTCTGTGTGTGTGTGTGTGTGTGTGTGTGTCTGTTTCTCTCTGTCTCTGTGTGTGTATGTGTGTGTGCGTGTGTGTATTGGAGAAAGGCTAAGGATTGCAAAGATACTAAAAGAACTTAAGCATCATGAGCAAATAAAGACCTATGTATCAACTTTGCTTTATTAATGGAAAAGACTGACTTTCCTGACCAAATAGAAAAATTTGAATGAGTTATCTGATTAAATTGAACTTCACTTCAAATTAAACAAAGTTATGCAGAGACATACTTGTGAAAGACAAAAAAGGTCATTAGAATTGATAAAGGGAACAGAGAGATAAAATGTAGTTATGGTTACAAGAAGGAAATCCTAGGATCACACTTAAAAGCTAGAGCACAAACTAAACAAAGTAAATTATTATAAAGAGAATTGCCACTTGGCAATCTGGTAGCTTTACAGTCTAACACAATTACCAAATTATGTGAAGAATACGTAAGGTATAATAAACAAAGTTGGGGGAAAGTACACAATTTGGGAATTATTGATACTATGTTTTGATATGAAATATTCTGCAACTAAATACAAAGGGAGATGAATTAATATATGATAGAAAAAAGTGGTGAAATAATTAAAAGACAGAATGAGAAATAAAATTCAAGATAACCTTGTCATCTTAAAAACCTGAGATAGACTTCTTTGCTAATCTAATGTTTCCACTTATGTTTTTTTGGTAGTATATATATACATGTTACTCCCCTCAATAGAATGGATGAGAAATGAAAATTAAAACAATCTGAGGTGTCATCTCACACCCTAAAAATTGGCAAACATGACACAAAAGGAAGAAATCAATATGGGAAGGTGTGGAGAGAAGACAGGCAGACTAATACATTGTCAGTGGTGTTGTCAATATGGTCAATCATTCTGCATATCAATTTGTAATTATATAATAAAAGTGTATAAATTATCCACACCTTTTGACCTACTAAGTGGCATAAGAGCACATATAACCCTAGGAAATAAGAAATAGAAACAAATAGATAACGAAATCATCTGAGAAAAACATTTTTTCCAGTAACAAAGAATTAGAAATAAATTAGCTTCCTAATGAATAGAGAAAGGATTAAAAGTAACAAAATGGATGGAATAAGAATGTTATCTTATGTACTTGCAAGTAGGTAACTGGGGAAAAAAATCTTTGCATATAAATTCTCAGGTAAACATTAATTTATTAAGATATATGAAGAATTGATTCAAAATTAAAAGTCTAATAAACTGACAAATCAGTTATCACTTTATAGAAAGAGATGACAAGTGAATTTTTAAACAGACAAAATGACAATATACTAAAATTTTTCATATGCAAGAAACTTATCCTTTTGGAAAGTCTTTATCTCTAAACACTTTCATTAGCAAAAGAAAGAAAAAATAAATAAATGAATTTAGTGAGCAATTTTTTTTAATGAGCACATGCTAAAGGAATCCCCAAGGTTGGGGAAAAAGGCTATGTGAGTTTAGAAAGTAATTCTTTCATACATTCAAAGAACAGTGTTTTGATATTTTACAAAAAAATATTTACGAATCAAGGGGACTAATATCCTTCTAAACTACAAAGTAATATATGTTTTTAATACCTAAAACATGGAGAGATTAATTTGAAAAAGAAAGTATTAAATCAAAATTTCTAATGATCATGATGTAAAAATCTTGAATAAGATATTTATAGAAAAAGTTACAGCAACTTATGACAAATAGAATGATAAATTATGTAAAGGTATATTTGTTTTAGAGATTCAGGCTAAGTTTAATATTAGAAAAGAAAACTATGACAAGTGGCCCATAATAAAAAAAATAACTGAAAGTCATATGAAAATATAAATACAATAGTACTCTTTTATGTTTCTTTTCTCTTTTTTAAAGGACAATAAGGATACATGAAGCATTCCTTCCTATGGTAAGCAATATTTTTCTAAAACACTATGCTTGTACCAGTTGTAATGAAGATATAAATATAGATGCCTTTCTAATAATATCAGGAATAAAATGAGTGCCCAGTATTTGCCATAATCCTAAGGAGAATGATCTATCTATAAATATATATACATATATACATATATATAATTTATATTATGTGTTATAAGATATAATACATAAATATAAATATCTACACCAGTATATATCTGTAAATTGATACCAATGGCATAAGAAAAATTAAGAAAATAACCATAAGCAAAGAAGAAAAAATAGTATCACTTTTTGCAGTTGATATGATGGTTTACTTAGAGAACCCTAAGGATTCAAATAATATCAATAGAAACAATAACTTAAGCAAAATAGATGGATATAAAACAAGCTTATAAAATTATTACAGTTCTAATACATTACTTAAAAATCCCAAAAGATATATAAAAAGCACTTCTGTTCTCATTTACTTCAGGATATATAAAATATTTGGTAATTAATTTACCAAGGTACAAACACAGAAATATAATTAAGAATTTCTCTTTACAGAAATAAGGAAAGATAGATAATTGGAAAGTAATTTAATGTTCTTTTATGGGTACTTAGGCATCTTTTCAAAGACTAGTTCAGCTTCCTTTGGAGGAGGGGGAGGTTAAAAGAAAGGAGAGCAAAACATGAGCAGATTTAATACAGAGTAGGTTCTATCATGTTTTGCTCTCAGAATTAGAATCACTTTTCCTGGACAGTTTCATTTTTTGAATACTAAATCAAATTTTGTTATCAATTATAGAAAATGTTTTCATTCTAACTAATGGTATAATGATTTACTAATCAATACCATTGAGTTTTAACTTATGGTCAACCAGGTAAGTTTTGCTCCTATAAAGTGGAAAAATAAAATGATATCTTCAAAAGATTCTAGCCACTAGTCCACTTTTTCAATTACTCCCATTGTTTCCATGTAATACTATCTAGGGCCAATATAATATTAAGAAATGGGGGAAAACTCATTATTCAGTATAAGTTTCCTAAGTCAGGAATCAGTCAGCTATTAGTATGAAAGGAAAGCTAATACAGCTATTACAGACTGAGTACCCATTAAATACAATGATACTGGAACCAAAATGGCTGAGTAGAGACAGCAAACCAACCGAAATATCCCAGCATTCCCCTCCAAAGAAATTTAAAAGAACCTCAAATTGGAATCTGAAGTGACAGAACCAACAAAGGATCAGCGTCACATTTTTTTTCAGGCCAAGATAACTTAGGAAACACTGGGGTGGGGGCCAACCCAAACTTAAGTGGTATCAGTCACATATTTGTTTGTGGCTTCCAAGCCCAGAGCTCATAGGTAGCCATAACAGCAGTAGCAGCAGCAGCTTTAGAAACACTCAGTGCAGAGATGTTTAGGAGGTCAGAGAATTTTTTCAGGGACCTTGTGCTAGGAAAAGATACAGGACCCTGTTCAGTTGCACAAATGCAGTTCCAGGTCATAGTTCCAGTACAAAGAGGAGTACTAATACTTGAGAATACATAGAAACAGGGGCTCTACTCAAAGTTCCAGAGCAGAGAAGAGTACTTATAATCATTCATAAGAGAGCAAGGACCCTGGCTTGAGTTCCAAGTCAAAGAGGAGCACTAATATTTGTGGTGATAGGAGAACAGGGGACATGGTCATGGTTCCAAGGATAAAAGGAGCACTGGTACTTACAGCTGCAGGGAAGCAGGGGCACCTACAAGTTAACCTCTGGTTAAAGACCAGAGATCAGAGCAAGGAGAGTTATGACCACACCTTTTAACACTAACCCTTAGTACTAGCTCTGAAAACAGCAGCATAAAATAACCTGTAGCTTCAGACAGTGCTATCTTACCCCCAACCACAGAAACAGAGTACAACATAAATTCAACATAAATTTTTAAGTTAAATAAAATAACATTATTATGTTTAACATAATAATTTAATTTAAATTTAAAAGTCAAGAAATACTCCAGAATCATGAACAAACAAAACCTGCTCATAAAACATTACTAGAGTGGGAGGGATAATCAAGGCACAAACTCAGAAGACAGCAATGTCAAACACAGGAGAAGAGGAATAATAATGCAAGCATAGCCTCAATGAAAATGCTGAATTGGACACAAGCCCAACAAGAATTCCTAGAGGAATTCAAAAAGGATTTTATAACTCAAACAGGAGTTGTAGAAGAAAACTTGGAGGCAGAGCCAAAATGGTGGAGTAAAGGCAGGGACTTGCCTGAGCTCTCCCCCAAACCCTCCAAATACTTTTAAAATAATGACTAAACAAATTCTAGTGTCAGAACCCACAAAAAAATCAAGTTGAGCAATTTTCCAGCCCAAGACACCTTGCCACAGGGTGAGAGAAAATAATAAAATAAGTAAATAAAGAACTCCTTTAAAAGCAGAATTGGCCAAATGGGGGAAAAAAGGTACAAAAACTCTCTAAAGAAAATCATTCATTGAAATTTAGAATTGGGCAAGTTGAGACTAATGACTCCATGAGACAATGAGAAACAGGTTTTTAAAAGGTCAAAAGAATTAAAAAGAAGAAGAAAATGTGAACTACATCGTCAGAAAAACAACTCACCTGGAAAATGGATTGAGCAGAGATAATTTGAGAATGATTGTGCTATCTGGAAGTCAAATTAAATTTTAAAAAATACCTTAAACATCATATTTCAAGACATTTTCAAAGAAAACTGCTCCAATAGCTTAGATCAGGAAGGAAAAAAAATTGAAACAATTCATTGATCACCTCTTGAAAAAGGTTCCAAAATGAAAGCTCCTAGGAATATTATAGTCATATCCCAAAGGTTTCCACCTCAAGGATAAAATATTGCAAGGAAGCAGAAGGAATCACTATCAATATATCACAAGATTCTGTAGTTTTCACATTAAAGAAGCAGAAAACTTGGAATATGATATTCAGAAAAGAAAAGGAGCAAGGATTACAACCAAGAATAACTTACTTCAAAAAACTGAGCATCATCCTTTAGGGGAAAAATAGACATTTAATGAAATAGAGCACTTTCTAGCACTCCTTATGAAAAGGCCATAACTGAGTAGAAAACTTGACATTCAAAAAGAAAACTCAAGAGAAGCTTAAAAAATAAACATGAAAGAGAAATTATAAGGGACTTCATGTTAAACTTTTTATACTACTATATGGGAAAATGATACATGTAACTCCTAAGAATTTTTTCACTATTAGGGTAATTAGAAGTTTACATAGACAGATGGCATGGATGGGAGTTGTTTATACTAGGGAGATCAAAAAAGAAATAATTAAGGGTGGGTAATGAAGAAAGAAGGATGCATTGGGAGTACGGGGAAGGCAGAGGAAGAATGGAGAAAATCATCTCACATGAAGGAGGTATGCAAAGAAGAGCTTTTACAGTGAATGGGGAAATGAGGCTGTGAGTTGCTTAAGGCTTGAATCTCATTTTCACAAAAATTGGTTCAAAGAAGGAATAACAAACATACTCACATGTATAGAAATCGATCTTATCCAATAAGAATATAGTAGGGGAAGGGAATGAGAGAAGGAGAAGTGAGTTAAAGAGGAACAGATCAAGGGAGCAAGTGGTCAGAAGCAAAAACAGACTTTTTAGAAGGGACAAGGTAAAAAAGGGAGAAGAAGAAATAGGAAAAAAATAAGATGGAAAGAAAATGATGGTTGGTAATGATAACCATGGATGTGAGTGGGATGAACTCAACTGTAAAATAGAAGTGGATAGCAGAATGGTTTAAAATCAGAATCCAATGATACATTGTTTATAAGAAAGACACTTGAAACAGAAAGACACAGTGTTAAAATAAGTTGCTGAGGTAAAAAAAAATAACAAAGAGGAGTAGCAATCAGTCATGATATCAGACAAAGCAAAAAGAAGTACAGACTTAATTAAAAGAGATGAGCAGGGAAACTACATCCTGTTAAAAGGCACCATGAATTTAAATGAATTAATTATTAACACCAAATGACATTCAATTTTCAGAAGAACAAACCAAAAGTATCTATAGTCATGTGAAAAAAAAACTATATCACTACATATGAGAGAACTGCACATTAAAACAACTCTAATATATCACCTCTCTCCTGTCAGATTGGTTAATGTGACAGAAATGGAAAATGATAAATGTGACGGGGAGGATGTGGGAAAATTGGTACACTGATGTATTGTTAGTAGAGTTATGAACTGATCCAACTATTTTGGAGAGAGATTAGGAAATATGCGCCAAAGCCTAAAAACTGCATAACCCTTGATCCAGCAATATCACTACTAGTGATATTGTATCCTAAAGAGATATTGTATCCTAAAGATACAGTATCCTAAAGAGATTTTTTAAAAAGGTGGTTGGGGACAAGGGAGACAATTGGGATCTATTTGTACAAGGGTATTTATAGCAGCTCTTTTTATTGACACTGAGTTGCAAATTGAGGGGATGTCCAAAATTGGGGGATGGCTGAACAAGGTCTGGTATATGAGGTAATGGAATACTATTATGCTGTAAGAAATTAATAGCAATACTATATAGAACTGTTATAAGTTCAATCATGTTAAACATTGCCATATTAGTCATTTTGTGGAAGAAAGCTTGAAAAGAGAGAGAGGAAGGAAGGAAGGAAGGAAGGAAGGAAGGAAGGAAGGAAGGAAGGAAGGAAGGAAGGAAGGAGGGGATGGAGGAAGGGAGGGAGGGAAGTAAGGAGGGGGAGGGAAAATAATATGCTTTGGTGTCTCTTTAGGCTTCATCAGCTCTTTCTCTGGAGGTAGAGAGAATTTTTCCTCAGGAGTCTCTTGAGATTGTGCTGGATCATTGTATTGCTGAGAATATCTAAGTCATTCATTATTTTTCATCATACAATATTGCTATTACAGTTTACAGTATTCTCCTGGTTCTACTGACTTTACTCTGCAATCAAGTTATGCAATTATTTTCGGGTTTTTCCAAAACCGTTCTGTTCATCATTTCTTACTGCCTACCATGTCATGTAAGATTGTAGAAAGGGAAGGAAGAAGACAATTTATAACTCAATTGTTTTTTTTAAATCTTTAAAATTGTTTTTACATGTAATTGAGGAAATATAATGTGTGATTTAAAAAATAAAATAAAATAATTCCAAGCTCTCAAGATTTTCCCCCCACAAAAGAGTTAAAATAGCACTTTACAGGGAACAAAGTGCGGGTGGAAATTAATAAGAATAGGGGCATAATCCAGGTTCACTTTGGACAATTTGAGAAGATCAGAAGCAAAATCTCAGGGTGAGGTTGGTCCCTGCGAAGAGCAAACAGGAGTTCAGCATCTGAGCCCGGGAAGATTGAAGAAACCTCTGCTGACCAGGAACGCCAGACCAAGCTGTCCTGCGTGAAGTCGGGAGTCGGGGGGAGGGGGGAGAGAGGTTAAAATGAACCGGCACATACCCAGTGAGTGCAGAAGCAATGGACAGAAAGCCCCTGGCTGTGGGGACTTAAAGGAGTTTGAAGGTTTGTCTTTGGTGTCAGGCTAAAGGGGAGAACTGAATGTCTGGGGCAAGAGGCAGGATCTCCCACACCCCAGGGCTAGAGGTGATTAACAGCAATTAAGCTATTAACACGCACACAAAAAAAAAATGCACAGGCAAAGGAGAAAAAAATCCAACCATAAGGAGCAGCTAGGTGACTCAGTGAATAGAATACCAGCCCTGGAGTCAGGAGGACATGAGTTCAAATGCGGCCTCAGACACTTAACACTTACTAGCCATTTGACCTTGGGCAAGTCACTTAACCCTAATTCCTTTGCCTTCCACCCTCCAACACTGCCCCAAAGAAAGCAAGCAATAAATAAATAAACAAACAAACGAATGAATGAATGAATGAATGAATGAATAAATGAATTAATTAATAATTAAATCAATAATTAAATAGATGATAGGTAGATGAATGAATGAATAGATAGATAGATAGATAAACAGATAGATAGATAGATAAATAGATAAATGAATGAATAAATGAATAAGTGAATGAATGAATAAATAAATAAATGAGTGAATGAATGAATGAATAATGAATAAATAAATGAATGAATAAATAAATAAATAAAGAGATAAGTAAATGAATAAGTAAATAAATAAATTTTAAAAAGAAAGTTCCTTGAACTAGTGATATAAATACCCCTCTTTACTCTTCTGGGTTCCTAAACTCTGTAGGGGCAGACACTTGCTATGAGTAAGAGAGAGGCAGAAAGAGAGTTACAGAGACAGAGAGGTCGACAGATAGAAATGGAAAGAGATAGAGAAAAAGACAGAGTGGCACATAAACACAGAAGAAGAAACACAGAGACAGAGATGAGGTGACCAACACAAAGACACAAAAGACACAGAGAAATGGTGTCCAGGTATTACTTCTAGCTTACAATGGCTGCGTGGTCTTAAGCAAGTAATTTTCATCAACATCCCAGGAAATTCTCCAAGACTATTAAGGTACAGAATTTTTGCTAATAAACTTTGCTAAATGGAGCTCCTCATCAAAGTTTTCTACGTGAATAAGATAGTAGATTTTATTGTTTCTGTATTTCTGTATAGAATTCTGCCATTCTAAGTATCATCCCCCTATTCCATTATACTCTATAACAAGAGCATAATAGATTAGAAAGAGAATTAAAGCAAAATTTAGGTAATCTGAGTCCTATTTTGATTCACTATGAGACTTTGTTGTTCAATCATTTCCAGTTGTATCAGGGTCTTTGTGACCCCATTTGGGGCTTTCTTGGCAAAGACACTGGAGTTGATTGTCATTTCTTTCTTCACCTTATTTTATAGATGAGAAAATGGAAGTAAATAGGAAGTAAATGAGTTATCCAGAGTCACACAGTTAATAAATGTATAAGGTCAGATTTGACCTTAGGAAGATGAATCTTCCTGACTCCTGGCCAAACACTCTAATCACTGTGCCATCTATGTGACCACTGGGTGACTTTAGGCTAGTCACTTAATGTCACTGAGTCTCATATTTTTTCTTCTCTATAAGGAGAGTAATGTCTTAAACTGTCTTAGTTCACAGAGTTGCTGTGAAACAATACAAGTATGATATCTCCTGGGACCAAAAGATCACAACTTTATAGGGACAACTTTATATATCTCTAAGGGACCTTAGAGATAATTTCATTCAACTCAATCATTTCATACATCAAGGTCTAGAGAGGTGGACCAGCCAAGGACCCAAGATTCTGTAAAGTAGTTGAGCAAGAATTGGAACTGTGATTCCCAATATAGCCTTCTCTAATATATTCCTAGGGTATCCCCATAATTGGGAATTTATTATTTATCAGGATCCACTTTCTGTTTTGGATGGCAACAGTGAATATACTTTGGGCGCTTTGCTCCCCATTCTTTTTTTTCATACTTCCTATTCCTTAAAATCTGTTCATTGAAATACTCCAATATTATGGTATAAACTTTATATGCTAAGGAAATCTGAATATGAAAGCATGTACTTGTTCACCCTTCACAAATCAACTGAAATGTTACTATTTAAACAAATTCTGAATGAACCAGAGTATATTGACTTTAACCTTTAAAAACATATTCAGGCGAGCAAGTATATAAATAAAAAGATATTTCCTGCCGTGTTTTCTAAGCATTGACTTCCTAGAGAAGAGTACATAGACTGTGCATGAAGCAGAATCAATTAACAAGCCAGTCATTTTAGTGCAGAGTAAACATCTTGAGCAAGACATACTAAGAGTAGTGAATGCATTGTGAACATGTCATTTTGGGGTTGTTTATCACCACACTGTCATGTTCATGTATCAGTTACAGCTATGCAGTTGTCACAAAGAGTATTTAGACTAGGTAAAGGTATGGTGTGGACAGGAGAGGAATGGGATTTAACAGGATAAAGGAAGTCTCCCTAATTTCTCTTTTGTCTTACTTTAAATATCTTAAGCACTTAATTTATTAAATGTCTTACTTTAAGTATAAATCAGGATCAACCACTAGGTGGCCAAATATCAGAGGTTATTGATTATCTCCCATTTAGGGTAGAACAAAGCTTTACTCAATGGTCATAAGCAATTATTTGTTTTATGTGATGGAAGGCAGCATTCAGAATAGAGTTTAACTATCAAGAAGAGAAAGAGAATATCAAGCCTTAAAAAAAAAAGAGAAGAAAGCAACAGCTGGAGAGACATATGTCAGGAAATATGTAGGAATAACTGAGCAGATAGTTACTTAAGATAAAGATGAGAGACAGCAAGAGACCTACCAGGGTCAACACACCAGAGAGTAATTAAATTTCCTAATTTAGGGTTGAAAAGTCATAGTAACTGGAGTCAGCCTTACATTGGGACATCCCAATACTAATTATAGCTTTGCTTTATTTAAAGATCTTGAAACAACATGTTTGAAAGTCATATTACAGGTATATAAACTCTGTAAAAAATTTATTTTAATTTATATGGGAAATATCTCAAGAAATATATATATACATACACATAAATATAGGCACATATATATGCACATGCATTTTTATCATATGATATACATGGGGGGTCTGATAGAATAAATAATAGAATATATTATATATAATATACTGTTAACAGCATATATATGTATATATAGATGGCCTCAATAATGAACTATATATGTAAATGTATGTGTATGTACATATATGTATATAATGTGTGTATGTATGCAGGTGTGTGTGTGTGTGATTTTTTTTACCTAATGGCTGGTTGGAAGGCATGAAAAAAGTGCTTTACAATCAAAAGCAATAATGATAAATTCAACCATTTCAGTTTATAAATATAGTGCATCTTTATGGTCAGTGAACTTCCATGACCCTCCCTTTCTCCCTTAAATCCACTGAAATTTATGTGGTTTTATTTTTTTTAATTAAAATTTCATGTATAAGATTGATTATGTTTATAGAAATTGACTTTCTTGGATTGCAAATGTTTGCCTGAAGGAAGTTAGCTTTGTTTTCTGCTAGGAACTGAATATAGTCATAAAAATATAATGAAGAGTTAATGAATATAAGCCACATATTGGACTGATCAAAGAATACTTAGGTAGAAATAAATTTTCCAGATAATATTTTCTCCCATTTTCTGCCCTGATTACTTGCAAATTTAGTTAAAATACAAAAGATGAGCCATAGTATGATTATATTCAATTCATAAATATAATAATATATGTATCTAAAACTAGACTGAAAAAACAGAATATTAATGTTTTCCTTCATTACTATGTTGAATTCTTTTTGCCTAAAACATGTAATTATTTAATGCAATGTTTAATGGTGAGTAACACTGGAGGAAAAGGAATAGAGTATTGATAGACTAAATATGTAATTTTCAGAATATTTGTTTATGTAATATTGAATAGATGGCCCCAATTAAATAGGGCTTTAGGAGTCTGAAAGCCATATTGTAGTTTAAAGATGATTTTTGCTCTCAGAAAGCATAATGATTCCATATCGCTGCTGTGGTTTTTGATAAGACATTACCAAAGTTAGAATATCATTATTCCATATGCTCACTCTAAGCTATGTGCTCCTACCTTTACCAGAAGAATAATGTCTACAATTTAAATTCAATTTGCATAAAAGCAAAGCAAAGGGTGTGTGCCATATTTTCCTTGCCCCCTCCCATAATAAAGGAACAATAAAAGGAAAGCAGAGTGACACATTATCATTTTGATTAGTATTATTTTCTAATTCATCTGAATCTATGATTTTATTGATATAAGCAACTTGCAGTTAAGGAAACTTGTTCTACCAGAGAAAATTCGCATCTTTATAACTTGTAGATTATGATAGGTTATGACTTCCTGAATCACCCACTCTGTAAGTCAGAATCTGGACTAATTATGAATTTGCTGATGAGGAATATCTTAGATTCATAGAAATACAAACATATATATTATATATGGCATTAATATTTGCATATATAGATGTAATTTGGAAAAGTAATTGTTTTGTTTTGTAGATTTATGAATATATAGCCCATCATAGGATTTAAATTTATGTTTCAAGGGGAGAAAAGTGCTGCTGATTTGTATTTTAAAATAACGAATATATACATTTGTATCACTTCTCTGTCTCTGTATGTGTGCATGTGTCTGTCACTGTCTCATATTTGTTTAAAGTGCATATGTGTAAATACACACACATATATAGACATGTACATACATACCCTTACATATGTAGGTAGATAGATAGATAGGTAGATAGATTTTCAATTATGTCCTCAGGTTCTTAACTTGCACATAGCATTCTTTCTAGTACTTAGCATAATGCCAGGCACAGTGTAGGCATTAAATGTTCATTGACTGATTTACATAAACATAGTTCCATATTGTCTTGCCAATTTAAATGATCAATATTTTAAGGCTCGCACAATTTCCTCTACTCCACAAAGCCCACTTAAGACATAATCTTTTTTTCACACTCATTCTCCATTATTTCTTACTTCAAATCCACTCTGAGAATCAATGAGGCATATTGGAGAATACTATATCCTTGGAATCATAAAAACTGGCTTTGATACCTGTCTCTTCCAATTGCCTTTAGCAATGGCTTCTAAAGTTCAACCAGTCACACACAGTATAATAAGATTGAGAATTGAAAGAGAAGTAATAATTGCTGATAATAATAACTAGCATTTTTCTAGTCATCTAAATTTTATAAAATAATTTACAAAAATGATCTCCTTTCATCCTCCCAACATCCCTGAAAGGCAGTTGCTGTTATTATTCTTATGTTACAGGTGAAATAACTGTAGCAGGCAGACAGTGAATGATTTGCCAGAGAGAAATGTCTGAGGCTGAATTTGAATTCAGGTATTTCTGGCTCCAGGCTCTTTCTACTGTACCACTGTCTTGCATCAGACAAATCTAGTCTAGTCTCATTTTAAAGATTGAGAAACTGAAACCAATAAAAGTCAATTATATTGACAGCAATAGGTTTTTATTTTATTTTGTTGGGGTTGTTGTTGTTTGGTATAAATATGATTCTTACATTTGTGTATGCTGATTAGAATGTGTTGTAGAAAGAGGACTTGATTTGAATCAGAACATCTGGCTTAAAATTCTAATTCTCCCTTAATTATTTTGTTACTTTGCTCAAATATTTTAAACTCTCTCAGCCTCTGCATGCTCATTTCTAAATGAAGGGCATAGATTAGCTCAGCTGTCAAACTGGAACAGAAAATGTGATCCCTATGGATTTCATACTGACTTGGAAACCCACAAATGAATAGTATCTGTTTTATTGTAGTTTTGTTTATTTTGATAAACATGTTCCAATTACATTTAAATTTCCCCCCCCTCAAGTGGAAGTCTTGGTCTGTAGGCACCCAGTTTGATGCCTCTTAAATAGTAGATATCTAAGTTTTAGGACTCACTATCACTCTGATCTCTTCTGGTCCCTGATTCCCAGTAGCTATTTAGAAATTTGAATTCTGAGGGATTATTTTCTATATATTTTATGTGGAAAATATTTTCACTTCTACTTGAGTAAGAATGGTTATTTAAGACATTTTCTCTGCATGCTCAAATGAATCAGTTGCTTTTGTTTTTGTTTGTCTTTCATTTTCAAGTTGGACCAAAGACATCTGAGGGTGATGTCTAGACTTATTCATGAATTGGATTTGAGTGAGAGAAGTGAAACCTTTTCAGAGTATACTCTAAAATCTAGTAAGGCTTTTCATGTGAAACAAGCCCAAGTTCCCCTTCCCCAGAAATCACGTGATTTACAAGGACTCTGAATTCAGAGCAGTAGGGAGTCACCCCTCTCCTCATAAGATATGCCACATAAGGACAGAACTGCTTTCTCAAACGTACATTGGGTGGTCTACTGTTTCCTTGTTCTGGCACTTAAGCTAGATTGTGCACCTAACTTCTAGCCAATGGAAGAAAAGAGTCAGGAGGAGGGTGGGGAAGAATTCCATGTTAGGGCTTTATAACTTCACCATATCCTTTTGTAAATTGCTTCTCCTCCCTGACCATTTGTCAGGAGGGTGGCCCTTTCTCGAGATCATAATAATCCATTCTTTACTGCTTCCTAACTTGAGAAACCTCTGAGTATTATTTGGATAAGAATTTCTGTTGCACGCAGTTTTTAGGGTGCACACAGATTAAAGTGAGTCAGAGTTGAACAAAATTCAACCTCCATTCATTGAAGTCCAGTGGCAAATATAGGAATGATTCACAATCTTTCATATTTATGTGATCACATTAATAAGAATAAATAACCAAGAGCAACAACAACAACAAAAATCCCAGAAGAGTTTCGTTATTAGTATGAAATTGAGGTGAACTGTCTTTTTAATTTCCTTTAATTACCTTCAGCAACTTTCCTCTTGCTTGCAGCAAAGGAAAAAAAAAGTGTACAGATACTACCTAATGAGGACATATAAATTATGGCATTTTTTTTAGAAGTCAAGCTCACAAAGTGTAGTTTGCCAGTGCTATCTCCTTAAACAGCATAGCTTTCTGAATTCCTGTTGTTAAACCCTGATCAACTTGAGTGACTTCAATTCTGTGGGAAGACACAAAACTAAAACTTAAGCTTCTGTATCGTCAATTTGTTTCTGACCACGGTAAACCAAAAACTCCCCATATACAGCTTTTATAGGTTGACTCCTTGAATTTTGATTTAGAATGGTTAATGATAGCAGCCTGATTGTCTATTGGCCCTGCAATTGATCGTTCTTTCCTTTTTTTCCTAAGCTGCTGCTCATTGATGTGACTTTTCCTGACAGGTTAATTTTACTCTTCAACTGGTTGAAAATCCCAGTATACTCCCATTTAGCAACAAGAGAAAAAAAGGAGAAAAGGAAATTGTTTTAATGTTGCTTCAAAATTAAAATAAATAAAAAGCAGTTACAAGGAAAAGGCTGAAAAACAAAGGTGGTTTTAATAAAAGTAACATGGGTTTGAAGTTTCAGGAAAGATCCAGTCACTTGTAATCCATGATGAAGTTAGAAGTGTTTGAGAATATTATGCCAATATTGTCTCATCTCCCAATTCATTTTGCATGTATGGAAGTAGTTTTTGAAACTGTCTTAAAAGTTAATGGCATTACCCTTTACCAGGAAACTGCTTTGGAGCCCAATTAAATCATTCTAAAAAAAATGGAAAGACTCCCAAGCTTCTAGGTAAAGTGTGCATTAATTTCTAATTCCACCTAATTAGAAAACATTTTCTTTTTCTTTGACTTTTCTAAATTATTTGGATTGTAAATTTGTTCCCTAAAATTATTTTCCACACTTTATAAATATTCGACTCATTATTTAACACTTATTGGTAATCCAGACTTGGATAAGAATACATTCAAAGTGCCTGGGCATTATTGTAATCCCCCCTTGGAACATAGAACAAAAATGTATCACTTTCTTCAAGATGTATAAAGAAAAGGCCTTGAGGGAACTTTGCTTAAGCTAATTAATTCAATGTGGCTGCAATAATGTTACACCATGGACTTTATGAGGGTTCTTTTAGCAAATGAATTTTTTTTTGTTTAGAAGTGTTAACATGCAACAATACATGCAAACCATTTCAAAGAATCAAAAAGTAAATGAGGATTTTTCTTTAGTTGCAATAGTTACAGGCCCGTAAAGATTGAATGAAGTTCACAGAAGCTGAGGGATCATAGAAAAGGCCTGTCAAGCATAGATGAAGGCCAAACTCCCTACACTCAAAGAAGGTAGATATAACATATTTTATTTAAAGGGACATATTGTCAAGATGGAAGGGGAAATGGGTTGAGGCAAATCCAAATACTTTGTGAGATTGACAGACTTTTGAAAGGGACTTAGGATAGAGTCATTGTCTTTGAAAATTAGAGAAATTGGAGAGGATTCTGGGAAGATGGTAGAATAGGTCAGAAAACTTCAACTCTCAAGATTTTCCTCCATGAAAGAAATAAAATAGTGCCTCTAGGTGAACATAGAGCTGTGAAAACAAATAAGAGTAGGGCAGAACATACACACACACATACACATACATGTGTATGTGTGTGTGTACAGAATGAAAAAAGTAGAATGTGAAACATATCATAAGAAAAACAACAGATCTAGAGAATAGATCAAGAAAACATAAAAATAATTGAGCTACCTGAAAGTTCTGATAAAAAAAAAGAATTTTAATACCATAATACAAGAAATAAATTAAAGGAAATTGTCCTGAAGCATTAGAACAAGAAGGGAAAGTAGAAATAGAATCCATAGATCAACATCTGAAAGAGGTCATATAAGGAAATACCTGAGTATGACA
>CM053593.1:339338435-339358080 GCA_028646575.1 Pseudocheirus occidentalis | reverse complement strand
AGATTTAGGGAAATGGGAGGGTAAGGGAAGGGTTACTGGAATGGGTGTAGGTTAAGTAATAGGAGGGCAAAGTAGCAGGTAGAAGAAAAGTAGAGGAGTTAGGAGAAATAGGAAAAAAGAGATATGGTAAAACATAAACATAAGATTAGGAATAAAATATCATAGGGAAAGTATATATTTATTTATGTATGTAGGTAGCTATATATACATATATATGTTATATATGTATATAAATATATACTTTCCCTGCAAGATTTTGTATTATGTATGTGTGTGTGTGTATACACACACACACACAAACATATATGTATATGTGTATGCATATATCAGTATACCCATGATCAATTGTAGCCTTAAGATAGTGGGTGGGGGGAGGAAAAGGGAAAAAAGAACAAAGTAAAATGTGTACAGCAGAAAAGCAAAAAAGAAACTACAAGAAAGAAAAGACGAGCAGTTTTCAACATTATGCACAGCATTTAATTTAATGATAAGTTATCGCTATATATTTGAATCCTTTCCTATGTTCTGCTATGTATATGACATTCTTATTATTATTTTATGTTTAAGTTTCTAATACTTCTCTTTTCTTATTATGTATTTCAGTTTTAGTATTTGTCTAAATTTTTTTAATTTAGAAAGAATTGAGATAATCAGGACTTGGAAGCAACAAATGTGAGAGTGAATTTTGTAAAAGTATAATGTTAAAGTGGTGGCATGGCAGTGGCATGGAGAGAAGCGTTTCCTTTTCTTGTTGTTTTGGCCTTTTGTGTTTCTTCTATATTTGTATTTGGATAAAATTTGGAATTCTAAATAAAAGGATAATTAGATTACTTTTTGTTTGGAATACATTGCTCCACATGGGTATATGACATTTTATATGACAAAGTTATATAGGCTTATTCATAACCCCCAAAACCCTTTTCCTGAAAACAGTCTCTGGTTATAGTTACATCAACCAGCTATGCTACTGAGGGAAGGTCACTCCAAATGGAGGGAAAATGCAGCCTTTCTCTCCTCATCATTGTAATGCTATGCATGAGCAGCTTTCCAGAAGTATGCTACTGTGAATAGCTTTTAAGGTTCTGATTACACAGTATAGTAAACACTCTATTTATTCCATAACAAATTAATATTATAACTTATCACAGAAAATCACAAAATAGTATTCACAAAAGCTTATCATTAAAATGGCCACATGATTTCCACCATAGTAGCCACAAAGTTTTGAACAAAGAACCATCATCTAGTTCAATCATCCCTAAGGAGGTTTACCTCCTGACTCAGTCATTCAGTCATCTCAAAGTACAATAGCCATAGTGGGGCACACTAAGTTAACTCAATCAGTCACTTATTCAGCAATCAGTTACTAAGTATCATTAATCACTAAGTACAATCATTGGAAAATACACAGACCCTCCATCCCTATGTGACCAGTAAATTTACAATTCCTCAGTCAGTATACAGTATCCAAGTAAAGTCTTCTTTCAGCCTGACTCAGGATGGTCTCACAGATTCCCTGGATCACCTTCCATGGTCCCAGCTCCTACATGAATCCACCAAACAGTCACCTGGATTCAGAGGCAGATAGCTCCCAGGTCCTTGTCCAGTTCTCTGGGCAGTTCCTGCTCTGTTTTGGAACTCACAGTGTCCAGTCCATTTCAAATCCTTCACAATTTCTGTTCCCAAAAATTCAAGGCTCAACCAAGCTACAAACAGACAAATTCTTAACATCCTGGTCATGCTTCCTCAGTCTTCTGCAGCTCATTCAAAAAATCAGAATCACCTTATCCAGTCTGGTGAGGGGGGCATCTCCTGGACCCCTGGGATCCTGGACTTCTCCTCAGGCTCCTTGGCTCCTCTTCAGCCTTCAAACGGCTTGTTCCAAGACATGACTCAGTTCTCAATTCTCACCAGCAGCAGGTCAGTCTCCACATTCCTGTCCCAAGAAATTCTGACTCCTTCCCTGGGGCTTTTCCTTATATACACACAGCACTAGCTTCTTCTTTCAGTCAAGTCCTTCCTGTTACATCAGTAACAATGGACAGGAGTTTATACCTTCTGTTTCCCCAATAGAGTCTTAATCAATTACTAAGTGCTAAGTACCTGCTACCTTTGCTTAATTTGAAACAAGGTGCTAAGTATCTGCTTTTTTTGCCAATACAAAAAGGGGTCTTCAAATTCAAGTTACGTTACCATTACAGTTATATAGGGAATACATAGGGAATAAATACAAATAAATGACTGAGCCATTGATAATAGATAAGTGATCAAAAGGTACAAAGACTGTTTCTCAAAGGGATATCTGTAAAACATGAAAATTTGCATTAAATCAATAAAATCAGAATTCCAAAATTTCAACTTACAAAGAGCAAATTTTCAAAAAGAAAAGAAAAAGAGGGAAATAGTTAATGCTGGAGGAACTACATGTTGACAAGCACAATATATTGCTGGTGGAGCTTTAATTGGACCAACCACTATAGAAAATGATTTAGAATTATTCTTTTTTTGGTCTTTTTTTTGGAGAGCAATTGGGGTTAAGTGACTTGCCCAAAGTCACACGACTAGTAAGTGTATTAAATGTCTGAGTCCGGATTTGAACTCAGGTCCTGCTGACTCCAGGGCTAGTGCTCTATTCACCACACCACCTAGCCACCCCGATTTAGAATTATTCTTAACAACAGTGATTATAATGTCCACATTCCTTTGATCCATGGCAGGACATATGTAATGGTAATGGTAATTTGAAGACCTTTCCTGCCCCTTAATAGGCTGAATGCAATCACATGGAGCCTGTGGTAGGAGGAGCTTGCTGAAAGGGTGCACCAGTAAGGGTGGAGCAGAGCCCAAGCAGTTAGAAGAGAGGGAGGAGGGAAGACAAAGGCAAGGAGAGAGCTAGGTTTGTGAGTGTTTGTGTGAAGGCTTTGAGGTAGTGTTGCTCTCTGCAGAGTTATTCTGTATCAATGTCTTTGTTGCTATGATGGATTCGTGGGGGTTTTTTTGGAATTGGGATTTGGTTTTCTGGTGTCTGAATAAATGTTTTCCTTCTGTCTTCTATATGGACAGTCTGTTATATTTTGCAATTCAGAATTATTCTGGCATATTCATAGTTATCATCAGTGCTGTGAATATTACCTTGATGATACATTTGGTGACAAGGATGGAATCACAAGGTATCAGATTTCTATTTGGAGTCATTGTATCAGCATTCACAATGCCTACAGTAATTATAAGTATGCTGATATGGTTATTAATCACAAAATGTAACAGGCTCTCTACATGAGTAATATAGTCAGAGCATTTTTTCAAGTACCAGAAGTCTGAGTCCCAAAACCAGAAAGTTGTAGCCAACACAGTAGTTATGAAGTTGGCAGACGTAGTTAAAGTAGTAAATACCCACATTCTGAAGCCTTCAAAACAGGACAGGGGACCTCAGGCAAAGATCCTCCTCTCCTCACTCATGGCAACTGCTCAGCATCCAGGCAGCTTGCTCCCAGCAACTCTGGCCCCTCCACAGTTCTCGTCCCTGGAAGTCCTCAGCAAGAGTCCTTAGCAGAGATTCTGACTGGCTCAAAGGAAAAGGAGTTCACACTGCTGCCACCACCACCGCTGCTGCTGCTGCTGCTTCAAGTCACCAGCATGGACGGTAGCTTGGTTCTGGTATTCTCTTGCTCCACCCCTTCCTGCTACATGAGCAAGTTCAAGAGGCATGGAAGATCTTCAAATCTCAGTATCATTACAGTCATCAGGACTTTAGAGGAAGAATATCCAGAAGTAGACAATAGGATTCATATAAAGGTCCATAAGTTTAAATCACTTGAAGAGTACTGAATGGAAATGTCTATGGTAGCCTATATAATTAAAGGTTCCATGAAAACATGATAGCCATCCTCAATTATTTGAGGAACTTTCATATAGAAGGGTGACTTTGCTTTATTTGGGTACAGACAAATAACCTGGGACAAATGATTAGAAGTTGCAAATTCACAGACTTTGGTTTGAAGCATACAAAACAAAAAGCTTCTTAAGAATTATTTCTATTCTTCTAGTTAGTTGGTTTTCACAATGTAAGCTTCTTGAAAAAATGGGTCATGGGGGTGTGGTGGAGCCAAGATGGTGGAGTAAAAGTAGAGACTTGCTTTAGCTCTCTTCCAAACCCCTACAAATGCCTGTAAAAAAATTACTCTAAACAAATTCTAGAGCTACAGAAGTCACAAAATGACAGAATGAAACAAATCTACAGCTGAAGAAAACCTGGAAGGTTGCCAGGAAAGGTCTATCACACAAGGCTAGAAGTAGAACACAGTCCAATGTGACCTGTGCCAGCACAGATGGGACTAGAACAGTCCTGATAGACTGAATGACAGGCAGTTTTGGTGGTTTCCAACCCACAAATGCCAAAGTCAGAGCAGAAGATCTGTAGGAAAATTCTGTGGGACCTGGGTGAGAGAGGAACACAGTCTGGGCCCTGCCCCAGTGTGGTGGAAGTGGCAGTGTTGGTAGCAGTTGCTGCTCTTTCTGGTGCTCATGGCCCAAAGATGGGGGGGGGGGATGGAACAGTTGATCGGAGGGGAATTGTAGTGATCTATTTGCCAGTGCTGATGTAATATTATCTTTCTTTGCCCTGCTTGGATCTGGGTCACAATCATGGGTGGCTGTCCTGGGGTGAAGGGGAGCACCTGTGTGGCAGAACTTGTGGCTGCAGTGGAGAGAGAATCCTGCTCACAGTTCCAAGGCAGATAAGAGTGCTTGTGGTCATTCACTAACAGGAGCACAGGCCAGGAAAGGAGTAAAGACCTCTCCTTGCATCATACCATCTTAGAAGAGCTGAAAATGTTCAGGTCCCTAGAAGTATCACTGAAAACTGCTACACAAAAGCCCCTAGTCTTGGGACAGTACACCCTCCCCCTTCCCCCACTGGAAACAGAGTCCTATCTTGACAAAAAATTAGAAAGTCAAATATTCAATTTGGAAAATGCACAAATAGCATGAAAAAAAAACCCCTCAGACTGTAGTACCTTACTTTGGTGACAAAGAAGATCAAAACTTCTAATGAGAAGAAGACAACAAAGGCAAACCTTCTACATCCAAAGCCTCCAAAAAAATATGAATTGGTCACAGACCATGGATGAGATCATAAAGGATTTTGAAAATCAAGTAAGAGAAGAAGAGGAGAAATTGGGAAGAGAAATGAGAGTAATGGAAGAAAATCATGAAAAATGAGTAAACAACTTGCAGAAGGAGACCCAAAAAAATACTGAAGAAAATAACACATTAAATAGTAGAGTAAGTCAAATGGCAAAAGAAGTCAATGAAGAAAAGAATGCCTTGAAAGTGTTTTGCAGAACTACACAGGTATAACTTATATTGGATAACTTGCCTTCTCAATGAAGGTGGGCGGGGAAGGGAAGAAGGGATGGAATTTGAAATGCAAAGGTTTAAATACTAATGTTAAAAATTGTTTTTCCATGCAACTGAGAAATAAAATATATAGGTGATGGGTATAGAAATCTATCTTGCCCTACAAGAAAGAGGGAAGTTGATAGAGGAATGATAGAAGGGAGGACAGACTGCGGAAAGGTGTAATCAGAATACATGCCATCTTGGGGTGAGGGGGAGGGAAGAGGAGGAGAGAAAATTTGGAACTCAAAATCTTGTGAAAATGAATGTTGAAAACTAAAGATAAATTAATTAAAAATTTGCAAAACTGGGAGCAGAGACAAGATGGCAGAGTAGAAAGGAAATTCTATGAACTCCCACATTATATTAAGGAATTGAAGGACTTGGAATATGATATTTTAAAGATCAAAGGAGCTAGGATTAAAACCAAGAATTACCTGCCCAGAAAAATTGAGTATAATGCTTCAGGGGAAAATATAGTCATTCAGTGAAATAGAGGACTTTCCAGCATGCTTGGAGAAAAAAAAACGGAGCTGAACAGAAAATTTTACTTTCAAATACAAAAAGTAAGAAAATCATGAGAAGGTAAACAGGGAAAAGAAATAAAGAACTTACTAAAGTTGAAGTATTACATTCCTACATGTAAGAAGGATCATTGTAACTCAATGAGACTTTTTTCAGTATGAGGATAGTTGAAGGGAATATATATGTACACACACATATGTATATATACATATATATTTTTATTGATATATATATATATATATGTTTATATAGGAGGGTATATGTGTATATAAATCAATATGTGAGTGCACCTATATGTTTGTATGTGGATACATAGAGGGCACAGGATAAGCTGAATAGGAAGGGATGATATCTAAAAAATAAAATTAAGAGGTGAGAATGGAGCTCCTCTCATGATATAACTCAATCTTTTGTCTAAAGGGTAAATTGTCTCATATAAAAGAAGCAAGAGAAAACTGTTACAATGGAGGGGAAGAACAGGAAGGTGAAAGTGAATGGGTCAACCTTATTCTCATTGAATTTGGCTTAAGGAGAGAATAACATACACACTCAATTGGGTATCTTACCCTACAAGGAAGTAGTAAAGAAGGAGATAAGAGGGGTGTTGGTAGAAGAGAAGGCAGATTGGGGGAGATGGTAGTTAGAAGCACTCACTTTGGGAAAGGGACAAGGACAAAGTAGAAAATAGAATAATTGAGGGGCAGAATAGGATGGAGGGAAATATAGTTAGTCTTTCACAATATATCTACTATGGAATCATTTTGTGTAACTACATATGTGCAACTTATATTGAATTGCTCATCTTCTCAGTGAGGATGGGTGAGGAGGAAAGAATGGAAAAATTCTGGAAATCAGAGTTTTAAAAACAAATGTTACAAAAAATATATATATTTACATGCAACTTGGAAATATGACATACAGGCACTGGGGAATAGAAATCCATCTTGCCCTACTAGAAATTTAGAGGTGGACTGGGGGAAGATATAAAAGAGAACAGATTGGGAGAAAGGGTAGTCAGTAGGCTTGCTATTATGGGGTGGGGGTAGGGGAAAGATGGGGAGAAAATTTTTAACTCAAAATCTTGTGGAAATAAATGTTGAAAACTAAAAGTAAACAAATAAAGGAAGAAAGAACAAAGAAAAAAATTTTAAATTAAAAAAAAGAAAAAAGGGACCATCTTAATTATTCTTGTTTCTAACTCAACACTACTTGAAAACAGTTATTGTACCTTGGTTGGAAACTTCTATCAATGATATGTGGAAGTTCATTGACAAGAGTCGCCTAGGTTAAGAGAATCATAAAAGAATTGAAATCTTCAGTATTAGAGGGAGTATTCATACCTATTTGGTGATAAATCCATTGAAATGTCAAAATAATTCTAATTCAAACTTTTAAAATGGAAACAAATTGGATTTCTCATCACTTACTTGGTGAGTAGTAAAGGACATAATTTAAGGGCACATTATTCCTTTTACATAATACTCATATTTTAAAATATTTACTAATATCTATCTGTCTGTCTATTTATCTCTCTATGCTATTATCTCAACCATTCACTTCTCCAAGGATGATATCATAAGTCTGCTTTATACATGAACTAAATAAAGTCCCTTACTGTTAGGATAGGGGCATTGGAGATTAACTCAAGATACTGCTTCCCCATGAATTCACAATATAACTCAATCATTTGTCTGAAGGGTAAAATACATAAGATGTAAGAGAGGGTTGTAGTTGTTATTGTTTTTCTTTTGGCCACAAATTAATATGAACAGTTGGTTAAAAACAAGCTGAGAAGTCTTTAGCATTTATTGGTTCAACTGGCTGTATTTCAAGTCTTTTTTGGTTTTAGCTTTTAAATAACTCACTGAAAGGCTTAGGAATTCAAAAATCAACTCTATTAAAAAAATTCTACTATATAATCTTTCCTCCTCGAGCTATAGAAAAGTAGGCATTTCTTGTTTGCCTCCTATCTCTCTGATCATACTTTTTCTTTCTTTTCTTATGAAGTCCTTATTGTCTTAGAAGTTTCCTGGCATAAGTCTTTGGCCCTTGGCCTACCCTCTATAATTTCTAATTTTCATGTACATTGATCACCAAAGGTTTGCAGACTCTTCAAGCTCACAATTTCCTTAGAAACCACCCACAGTAATCAAACCTTTTTGTGAACAGAAAGACCCTCTGCTAAGTAATTGTCTCAAGTGCTGAAGTACCTAAGCAAATTAATTTCCACTAAAAGGAACACATTTTTTTTAACAGACAACAAACACATTCCACTTCAAAAGTCCAGTTCTAATTGTCTTAATTATTCTTTATTGTGCCCTGAGGAACAGTGTCTGAATCAGAAGACTTAAGTACAAATCTGGACTCAGATGCTTATTAAATGGGTGACCTTGGGCAAGTCTACTCTCTTTCTCAGTTTTTTTCCTCTTTAAAATGGAGGCAATAATAGCACTCACATTCCTGAGATATTGTGAAGATCAAATGACAGTATTTAGAAAGCACTTAGTGGAGTGCCTGACACACACCACCACCACCACCACCACCACCACCACCACTTCCTCCTCCCCTTTCTTCTCCCCCTCCCACTTTCTCACCCCTCCCTTTTATCCCTTTACCTATACCCCACCCACTCTTTCTCCTCCTTTACTTTCTCCTCTTCTGTTTCTTCAATTATAAAACAGGGATAATAATGGCATCTTCCTCATAAGGCTATTGTGGGGAATAAATAAAATAATAAGTGTAAAGTGCTAAACAGTACATGGCAAATTGGAAACATTTAACCAATGTGACTAAGGCCACTTCTGTATGAGGAGTTAGCATAAATAGTTAAAGAAAAGTACCATACTCTCTTCCCGCTCAGGCAATTCCTTCTTCCCTAAATTTCTCTATGTTATAGGAATCTTTGCCCAATTGTAGTTTAACACGGCTATCAGGTCCCTTACCATCTTATCTATTCTTTTCTAGTTTTGCTTCACCTTGTCAGTGGTTTATTAAATTGTGATTCATGAATTATTACAATAATTGCTATTATTACTATTACAATGCATTTTAATTCATTTATCTGTCTCAAGTTTCTCACCACTTCAATCAATTTCATTGTAGCAAAATGGACTTTCTTGACATTCAGGTGGGACCATGTAATCCCACCATTGTTCCCCATCTCCCATTCCCTGCATTTGCTTTATAAACTTCAATAGCTCCCCATTACTTCTGGGATAAGATGTAAAATCCTCTGTAATTTAAAGTCATTCACAGCATAGAAACTTCACATTTTTCCAGTATTCTTACCTGTCATGATTTTGTTACATTAGCCTTTTTTCCTACACTCCTTTCCTCTCCTCTTTTTTCCTTCCTTCCTCCTTCTCTCTTTCCTGCCTTCTCTTCCTCCCTCCTCTCTGTCCACACAGGGAATCATACCCTTACATGTGAGTGCTCTGGCCAAAGGAATATACGTTAGGATATCTTAATTCTCTCCACATGTATTGGGGTTTATGGGCTATATTTCTTCTTAAGGATCATGCCTCAAACATCAGTCACTCTGACTCTCATTGATTGGTCAACACTAGGCCTCTTCTGAAGTCTCATTTGGTCATTATTTGGGTTCTGATGGTTCAAATAAATAGCAATTGTTTTTGCTTTGACAAGAAACCCTGAAGGTCTTCCCCTCCCAGACTGTTATTTTTGTTTTTCATTTGATTGTTTTATTTTGTTTTTGACTAAGTAAAAGAGGGCTTTCTTAGCCTCATTCTTACTCAGCCTTAATCACTGAATGCATATTACCTCAGACAAATTGAGACCTGAGAGAGATCTTAAACTGTCCAAGATTTACCACTGTATCTTGGACCATCTCCAGTCATCCTGATCTATACCTTGCCACTGGGACCCAGATGACTCTGGAGAAGAGGGTGACATTGGTTACACAGCCTTGCCTCACTTAAATCCAATTCACTTGCAAATCATGACATCAAATTCCATGTATCATAGTCCTCATGGTCCTCTTTGAGAAAGGCCAAACAACACACGAACCTATGTGTTATTGTTTTTTTACACAGATTATTTACACACATCTTCCTTCGTTGTTATTTAGGTTACCCATTCCATACAGGATGTATCTCTTTTTTTCCAAAGATTTTAGGCTAAAAATCTAGTCTATAATATATATTTGGAAGTTCATCTTTTCTTTTGCTCAAATAATAAAATGCTGCTGATAAAATTATCAGGATCAACAACAGATCCCCTGAGGGGGTTCGCCAGAAAGCTCTTTCAGAGCTGACACAAAACCATTACTGACTACTCTTTGGGTCTTGCTATTCAACTTGTTCCAAATCTCTTTCAAAGTCACTAGTATCTCTCTATATTTCTACAAGAAAAGCTTGAGAGGTTTATATGAATTGGGAAAGAAACCATGTTTCATAGCATGGTTGAAAGGATAAGAAAGAAATCTAAATCCAACTTCTTACAGTCTAATGTTCAACATCCTGCTTTCTCATTAACTTGTAGGTCAAAATAGCATAACTCAGTACCTTGTGACAAACATGATTAACTTATAAATATATTTTACATATATAACCTATATCAAATTGCTTACTATCTTCTGGAATGAGGAAAGAAGAAAGGGAGGGAGAACATTTGGAACTGAAAATTCTATAAAAAAATATATTAAAATTATCTTTACATGTAATTTTAAAAAAACAAGAAAATACTATTAAACTAAAAACAAACAAACAAACCTTATGATACTGATGAGGGTACAGGCTCTGGGAAACCCCTTGAACTCTGAATCTTCCCACTTGATGACGCATTTGACTGACATCATAAACCTTTCATTGTAGTTATGCCCAAATCTCTGTTACTCTTAACCTAGCCTAGTCCTCCATTGTCCAGCTACTTCCCACTCTTGATCCTATCAAAATATCTATACTCAAACCTGTTTCCCTTAAACTAGCCCAGCCCTCCATTATCTGTCATCTTCAGGTAGCCTTCATCTATTTCCCACCCTTAATCCCATTCCTGTAGTCTGAATGTAGTTCCTCAAAAGTCTCCTTAGACTCCTCTTCAAGACTCTCCCCAAACCTTCATTTGTCCCTAGAGCCTTCCCACAGTCTTTCTGCATGTAAGATCCATCTTGCCTTCATGAAAGGGCTAAGAATAATCTAGCACAAATTTACCCTGTCTTAGATTATTCGATACAAGTTTCATAAATACTTAAGCTCCTTAAGAGTTTGCACTTGATGGTGAAACTTTAATTAATTTTGCTTTACTTTAACTGAGAGAAGACTTGAGTCAAATTCATTCAACAGGACATGGCATGTTGATATTTTGGGATCTTGAGCACCTGTAAAACCCTAAATCTCAATAATAGTGTGGCATAATTTAAATAATTTTACACCTGGAATCAAGTTTTAGAGTTGGAATCTCAAACTTGATGACACTCGATATACTAATTCGATCAAGTTATTTATACTCCTTGAAGTTCAGGTTCTCATCTATAAGACAGGATTTATCTACATACTATACACAGTGTCCTGATTTGATTTTCATTCTCCTTGTACTAGTCCTCTCCTAATTCCTGCCTACTCAGCCCTGGTGTCTCAGGGCTACATTGAATACAGCAGCATCTGCCATAAGAGCAGGACTACAGGAGTGATTTGCAATGGTCAAATCTCTGGCCTTCCTTACAGGACCTCTCCCCATCCATTGATACTCTGGTTACATTCATTCACTTATTGATTAATATATTTCCAACCCTCTCAAAGTCTTCTTTTAGCAATGATACTAAAACGCTATCTGTTGATGAACATATACTATTCTCCAGTAGAAACTCTGACTTCCCTTATTTCCCTCCAACTCAAACTTATCTTTTCAAGGTTTCATTCAAATTCTGCACATCTCTTTCACTGTGTCCTTTGGGGAAAAAAAGGACACATTATGCTCTATATTATGATGTTCCTTTTATTTTAAACCTCTTCTTCTTCTTCTTCTTTTTTTTTTTGATGAGTGGGATAATGTCTACATTTCCTTATTTCATTTAATCATTTCAGGACCTTTTAAACTCAAGAAGATTAAGGCATTTGCATGTTCTTTCAAAGCCTCCTAAGTGCTGAACCACCTCTGGCAATACATGCACTATCCTTATCATTTATGGACAGCCCTGAGGAGTGTACTGTCAAAGTAAGTGGACATATCCACAGCATTCAAAATTTCTCCAATCACTGTGACCAGTGGTTCCATATATGGATGATTTTTTTGCTGACTAGTGGAGAACCTCTGTTTTCTTGGTGTTAATTGTCAGGCCAAAATTATCACAGCAGCAGAGAATCAATTCATATTTTATTACATCTTGACCTCAGGGGCTCTATTGAGTACATAATCACTGCAAACAAAAAGTCACTTATCAACTCTGCCTTCACTTTGGTCTTGTCTTGCATAGTTCTTTCTAGTGAAATAATTTACTATCAGTGTGGAAGGTGATCTTGACGATGTTTGTGTCCTCATTGAAAACATCTAACATCATAGAAAATATCATGCTAAAGAGCATGGCAGCAAACACAACCCTGCTTCACTCCACTGACGGCTGGGAAAAACATGAGAGCTTCATTCTAGTTATCATGAAGGCATTCCACCATGAACTCTCCCCAACTTACCTCAAAACAATTGCAAAGCATGCCTCAAATGAAATTCTGGAGTGATAGAACCTACAAAAGTACAGGTGAAACAGTTTCCTAGTCCAAGATAACTTAGAATTGCAGGGAAGGTCTATTTCATTTATACAAAAGGGGAAGGCAACCTAGCACAGGCAATGTCTGGTAGGTCAGTAGGAGGCCCCTAGTCTCAGCATAGATCAGCACTTGAGGCCCTATGGGCCTGGCTAATCAGGCCATCAGCACAGCAGTCTAGGTATGAAGCCTCCAGTCATGGTACAGAAGGCTAGTGACCAGGCTTGGCAGGCTCCAAGTTGGGGTTATGAGGCTAGGCAACTCCAGCACAGGACAAAAGCCACCAGTTCCATATTGCTTGGCACAACATGTGAGTTACCAGCACTGATGCCCAGGTTCAGTAAGCTAGTGACCAAGGTCCTATCCCCAGCTCAAGAAGCATGGGACAGTGTCCCCTGTGTCCCAGGAGTAGAGCTCAACCTTAAAAATCACAGAATAGGTTGGAAAATAAGAAAAAAAAAGAAAAAGCATAACCACAGAAAGCTACTATGGTAAAAGGGAAGATCAAAATACAAACTTAGAAGAGCACAACAATGTCAAAATACCGCCATGCGAAGCCTCAAAAAGAAACATGAATGGGTCTCAGTCCAAAAAGGCCTTCTGGAAGAACTCAAAAAAGGATTTAAAAAATCAAATTGGAGAGGCAGAAGAAAAATTGGGAAAAAATATGGAATTATACATGAGAATTATGAAAAAAAAGAGTCCACAGTTTGGTAAAAGAAGTGCAAAAATGCAAAAAGATGTACAAAAATTCACTAAAAAACAACTTCTTAAAAATTAAAATTGACCAAATGGTAAAAATAAAGGTAGAAAAATCTCCTGAAGAAAACTCTTGGAAAGGTAGAATTGGACAGATAGAAAAGGAGGTATAAAAGCTAACTGAAGAAATTAAAAGATAATTCAAGAATTATTGGACTACATGAAAACCATGATGAATAAAAGAAAGAGAACCTGAACATCATCTTTCAAGAAATTATCAAGGAAAATTCCCTGATATCCTAGAACCAGAGTAAGAGTAATTAAAGAAAATACTTAAGTATCTTATGATTATTTAATGTTCTCTGCATAGTTTTCAAGATTCTTTTTTTCACAACATAATTTTGGTTCATTTTCCTTAATACTGTTGTTGTTCATTCTTCATTTTCAGAGGACCGATCGTATCTCATGTCATGTCTTGACTTGAGTATGAATAGGATTTGTGAAGCAGAATTATATAACATTTTCAGGCTCACTCTCTCTGCCAGTGTCATCAAAGTCCAGTGGCAGAAGAAAAGTCAAGGTGACTGGAGATGACCTGTGACACAGTGAATAACCTTCACAGCTTCACTGTCTTCCAAAGCTCTAAGTGCTTCACAGCCCCATTTCATGGCCATTAGAATAAATTCTTCTCATCCTCCTATTCTAGGAGAAGCAGTCTTCACATGCTTGGGGTAGATATCCCCCTAACTCACCAATGGATTTGAAGCCTGTTACTTACCCTCAATCTGGTTTAGCTCATCTGCTGAGACAATTTTTACCGTGGTGTGGCCAGTACACATGCTACAGGAGCTACAGGCAAGAGTTAGGTGACAACCAAAGTTTGATGAGCATAACTGAAAGGGGCTCAGCAAGAGCAAGAAGATTCTTCCCTAAACACCCCATAAACTTCATATACCATCATAGAGTATACTTGTCCAGATACTCTTACCTCTCCAAATTTTTCCTTCCTGTCTTTAAAAACCTTTCTATTGGTCCCTGCTTGCAAGATAGGTTTTTACTTACAGTTTCTCACCCAGATTTTAGTCTTTAAGTCTTTATCTTATACTTCTGTCTCATGACTCTGGCTTTCGTCCTCACTCTTTTATTCCCTTTCACAGATAGACAGATCTCCTGAGTCTGAACAGACTTGGGTTATTAGTCTTGGAAGCAAGTTCAGAGTTCTGACCAAAATAAAATCCAGTGGAAGTTTCTGGTTCTCTTTCTCTTAGAGTTAGAAACTTATTTATCCTTAGCAGGTATTATGTGACATTTTGTGCTTTGCATAACTTTTACCCCACCTACTGGCTATTTATTATTTCCTCATTGTGGTAGGAAATAATAGCTTAGATGGCCACTGATTGCTGTTTATTGGAGGTGATTGAGTAATAACTGGATGATTACTTGTCAAAAGATTACTGTAGAGGGACTTGCTCTTCATTTTTTTTCAGAGTCGGTGGCTGCAGTCTTCCTTTCCAGTTGTGATCTTTTGTGATTCTGTGACCATGTGAGCTTACAATTCATTAAAACCCCCAAATCTTTTTTCCCTGCCTTTATGAAGTGCTAATTGTCTATTGAAATATCGTAATAGTGAAGTTTAAAATTTTATATTTTAAACTCGTGTTGATATTCATCCCTATTAAATTGCATCTTATACGCTGATTTCAATATTTTTGTTGTCAGATCATGTTGTCTAATGTCTAATGATTTAGTTTCCCCTACCACATTGCTGTTATCTTTATATTTAATAATTACACCAAATAAACACTGATCCACATCATGGAACTCACATATACACACATATGTGTGTCTGTGTGTCTATATGTCTGTGTGTGTGTAGCACAAGGTTAAGGAAAAATCCCTGGGTCATTCTTTCTACCACAGATTAGTTTCCAAGCAACTTTAAACTATCATACTTAATCTTTAGTTCAGGACATTCAAAAAATTTTGAATTCAACATTGTAGCCCATAAGTACACAAGCACAAAATGAAAGATTTTGTCAAATACTTCACTGAAATACAGGTGTTTTAACATCACTATTATGACATGATTAATGAGTGATCTAGTGAATAAATAATCCAATTTAGTAACCTTGTCAATAAAATAAATGGTACTAATCTTCCATTATTTGTTCTTGATAAAATCATGCCAACTCTTCCTAATTTTTTAAGGGTGCAAGACTAACCCCTTCAACAATAAATTTAAGAATTTTGCTAGGAATTGAAGTACAATTGACTATACTATGGTTTACAAACATCAACATCTCTCCATGTTTGATAAGTAGGACATGTATCTTGTGGTTTTGTAGAACCTCTCATTCTCCATGACTTTTCAAAAATCAGTGAAAAGGACTCAATCATATGAATCAAGTCTTATTTTAGCACCCTAATGTATAGTTCATCTGGGTCAGACAACTTGCATGGATAAAGTTCACCTACTTACTCTCACAATCCCTTTGCTATCTTGAGTATCAGTTCCCTAGTAACCATAGTTTTGGTTGGGATTCCTCCATTTCAATAATCCACCTTGCCAAAAAAAAGCAGTAATAGTTGAGAAGCTTGGATTTCTCTCTGTTATTTGTTAGCATGGTGTTATATGCTCCCAAAGAGACATACTAGTGCTTTATATTTTTGTTGAGTTATTGGGGAACCACGCTACAGTTGTTTAAATATTCAAAGTCAGCACAAAAAATTATCAGTGTCATTCTGCATAAACCTAATGACCAATCAAAAAAAAGATCCCAGGAAAATTATTGAACCTATACCTGAACAATAATCACCCCCAAATAATACCCAATAAATGGTCATTCAGCCTTTTAACTGGAGATCTTCAGTGAGGGGAAAATACACTACCTGAGAAAATCCATTACAATTTTGTATAGTTTGAATCATTATTTGAAAAATTCTTAATTATTAAAACTGATATTTACATGGTAAAAGGTTTACAAAGAGACATAAATGCATTATCTTACTTACTACTTACTTAGACAATATAATTTTAATTATTAACTTTAGTATGAGGACTTAAGATAGTTAAATAAGACATGGAAAAGTTAAGTGACTCACCTAATGCCACACAGCAATTATGTGCTAAAAGCAAAATTTCCTTGTAGGTCATTACATTTCTGATGCCAGCTTTGTAGATAATAAATCACATTGTGACTTATTATGTGTATACTTCTCTGTTTTACATGTCCTATATGCCCATAAAAGAATGTAAGTTCTTTATGCACTAATTCTTTTTTTGCTTTTCTTTCTGTTTCTGTTTCTTTTCTTTTTGAAGATCTTTCTTAACCCCTAATAAGCCTAAGTGAATTTGAGGACCTTCCCTGATTTAAAAATATACTCTGGCCACTAATAGGCTGAAGGTGGTCACATGGAGTCTATGGTGGGAAGAATTTGCTGAAGGGTGGAGCAGAGCCCAACAGCAAAAGCTTTCTTAGGGGAGGTTTATTTTTTAGGAACTACCAAATGTTGTTACTTTTTAATCAGGCAGTGGGTCATGAGTTTTGTGATGTTTTCTAACCCTGGAGAAGGCTATATATACCCTGATGTGAGGTTTTGCTTTGGGGCTCACTCATGGGAAGAGTTGTGTGATTTGGCCAAATGAGACTCTGTACATTCATTGAGCCCGTAACCTTAAAAACACACATGTTTGTGCTTTCCTCTCTGGTAACTAACTAGGTATGGATGAAATAGTCAGACAATTAGAAGCCCCATCTGTTGGTGTGTTAAATTGTGTTATTTTATCTGTATTTTTTGTCTGCTTGTAACTTATGTTTGTATTTTCTGAAGTCCAGGGTGCTGACTTTTCTCCCTAAACTAGGTAAATGATATATGTTTGTTTGATTAAAGTAAGATTTTTAACCCTTTTTGAGTTGCTTTCTTACAGAAAAGCAGATCAAAGAACCCATGCTAGCAGCCATCCTGGGTATAGTAGGGTGCTTGCTGCTACACCCTACTGACGAATACAGCATCATGCTTATTGTACGTGCTTAATAAATGCTTGATGAATTGGATTAGATTGTAACTACTTAGGGAGAAAGGTGATCTCCCTTATGATATAGAAACCTCCTCAGAAATGTACAAACTTTCTATGTTAACAGTACGTTATGACTCAAATTCATTTCTTTGATATCCAGTGTGATAACATGGATCGATCAACTCTAATGAAACTATCAACTCTAATGAAAATCACTTGGCTCTAATACTTCACCACCACCATCCTACTTTCACTCAAATCCCATGCCAGTAATGGATGTACTAAAGCTGCTAGCTATGAGAGTTTAATGTGAATGTAATATGTAATTCCATCTTATAGTGACTTTTAATGTCAGTTTTGTTTTGCAAGTTTGCTCTTTTACAGACATTCATGATGTTAATGTGCTTTTTATTGCCTTCTACAGCTTAGTTCCTGTGTAGTGAAAACTAGAGAGGGTTAACACATTCACATGTTGTGTTTTGCAAATTACTTGGGACTATATGTCAATGTATTGGCTTAGAAAAAGGAGTATTGTTTTGAGAATTTTAAATTCAATTTCTTCAGGAGAGGGCAATACTGTTTTTCATAAGGCTGATTAAGTTTACATTATATGTGTATGTGTGTATATATATACACTCAGTGTACACATACATATACACATATATGTATATACACATATACATATACATATACAAATACATGTATTTTAACATAGGGAAATAAAGTCATGATATGTTAACTACCTGAAAACCTAAGTCTTTTAAAATTTATCTCATTACAAAGTCACATGAACAAAATTCTACAAAATGTGAGATGCTATTTGCAAATTTAAGTTTAAGCATACATTTTGAAGGATCTCACTAAATATATTCAATAGACTATATTTTGACTCTGGTAAAACAGGAAGTGTTTATCTGAAAATAATTCTAAGAATTTGGTGGGGGGGAGAACTGAAATTATTACAATGTACAATCAATATCTCATTCAAGACAGAAGAGCCAAGTGGAAAGGAAAATTTCTTTAACCTTGTTTTCAAGAAAATAATATAAAAGCCCCAAGATCTGGAGATACTGATTGAAAAGCCCAGAAACATGGGTTAATGGTAGCTGAACTAACCACATCTACCATTTCCTTGACTTTCATTTTCTGCTAAGTTATCTCCATTAAAAATTTGTATATGGGTAGAATTTCTCTTTAATAGCTTTCTTTGTCTACAAATGTCCTTCCCACATCTGGCACCCGATGTCCTTTTTTCCCCTCAAGGCCAGAGGTTCTTACTGTAGCACCTAACAAAATTTACCCAATGTTGCATGCTCAAGATCTCAATCTTCTGTCTCTACTCTCCCACTTACTTCCTTTCAAAACACTGAGTCTTGTTTTCCTCACCTTAGAGTCATATAATATAATCAGCTAGATTATCTGAAAGATTTGTAAAGCATTATATCAATGGCTGATACTAAATTTTATGTTTTTTCTTGCATATGTATTCATTAGACAGACAATTCAAAAGAAATAATATCATGAATATTCCAAGCATTAAATCAGAAAGAGTATGAGAAACATTTTTTGCAGAGGAAAACCTTTCCCTTGTTCCACTCAAATTAGCAGGACAGTGAGGGCAGGAGAAACTGGGAAAATCTCTTGAAGAAAGTAGTATTTGAGACAATTCTTAAAGTAGATTAGAGATGTTAAGAGTTAAAGGTGAGAGGACAGAGCCTTCTAGGTGATGGGATATGTACAGGATGCAACATAATATCAGTTTGAGGAACATTGAATTTGAGACATCTGTGGAACATATATGAAATTATGTCTATTAATAGGCAGCTGGTCATCTGGTACTGGGAATTAAGAGAAAGATTAATCATTATAAAGATAAGTGAATGATAATTGATATGCAATGTATATAATGCTTGGGGCATTGGACTTGGGATTGAGAAGAGCTATGTTAAAACTTACAAACTTTATTAAGTATTTGACACTGGGAATGCCTCTTCATGTCTCATAATTTTAATTTTCTCACAAAATGAAAGTATTAAAACTTGAAATTAACATCTATTCAAATTCAAAATCTATGACACAATATCCTTCAAGTCCCTGGGCACTGATAAGATCACTGAGAGGATGAACAGAGGGATAAAATAAAAGGATTTAAAAAAAGCCTTTGGGCAATAGTCATGTTTAGGAAGGGAGAAATACAGTCCATTAAATCTCTTAACCTATCACTAGAATGGGAAATGGATGATGGCCCCACCTAGGAAAACAAGAAGCATTAGAAACAAGAGGATGAGAA
>CM053593.1:339319052-339331471 GCA_028646575.1 Pseudocheirus occidentalis | reverse complement strand
ATATATATATTCCCCCCCCCCCCGGACCGCTAGGTGGCAAAATGGAGAGAGTGCTGACGCTAGAGTAAGGAGGACCCAAGTATAAATCTGGTCCCAGACACTAGTTGTGTAACCCTGGGCAAGTCATCTAACCCTGTTTGCCTCAGTTTCCTCATCTATAAAATGAGCTGGAGAAGGGAATGGTAAACCATGCCAGTATCTTTTAAAACAGCATCAGAAATACCACCAGTCTCTTCTATTTCTCATTCTGGATAAATTTTGTTGTTTGTTGTTGCTGGTCAGGCATTTTTCAGTCACAGCATTCTATCACTTGGGAGGATGGAAATGTGTGTGGGCAACTGCTTTGTATTAAGTTGATGATATTTCAACAAAATATGTCCTATGTACATGGTTGCACCTATGATTTTATGTAAGTCTTAAATGTTGCTCAGGATTTGTCTTCTGGAAAAAATCTCATGCAACTTGCATTTCCTTATTTCTTTCAATGTCTCAGAACTCTCACAGCTGCCTTCTACCTTTCAAACACATCTTAACCCTCTTTTCAGCGATAATTGACCCTTTCCATTTTGCAAAGGAAGATACAATTGATTCTTAGGATCTGAATCTTCACTGATTTTCAGCAGGGTAAATGACACTTATTTTAATAGATTTGCTTCTTGTAAACTGTGTCTGTGCAAATATTAGTGAGGATTCACATTCTAAAGACATGAGTCTGGCTGTGGGATCACAGGGCACAGGCTGAATAGAACAAGCTTTCAACCCCATGTATTCTGTAGGGATATTTTTCCTTTTATTTTTGACTGAAGGCTTTTCACATGCACCCAATCTTTTTGGCCTTTAATCACTATTTTTTGCCAATTAATATATGTCATTCATGAAAATAGCACACCAGCTGTAGAGGTTTACCCTCTAATGAAAGTGCAACTAAAGCTCCTAAATATAGTTAATATAAAGAATATAATAAACTTAGCAGTGTGATAAAGTAGGAAAACAATTCATTTCCCATGCCATACATTGAAACCATGAACTCTTAAGGGGTTTTCATGATAAAGCATATCATGTTCAAAAACAGGATGTGATAGTGCTGTCCAATTTTATTACATATTTTAATTACCAAGAAAAAAGGTGAAAAGCATTGGAAATAACAGTTGTCATGTCAAATGGGAAGGGTTTGGAGAGGAGAAGCGAATATGGGAGAATACTATGAGGAAAATTGAGATAACATGGACATTCTAAGTTTGTGAAATTAGTTTTAGCATGCAGGATGCTATAAATATATTGTAATGCCTATTATACTTTGAACATCATAAAATGGATGTTTGTATTCACTACTGTATATGGCACACAATAATGAATATAATTCAATTTATATTGCATTTTATATTTTACAACTCACTTTCCTTCAAAAACTATTCTTTAACACAGGAATGGAAAAATAATATTTCTAATTTGCAGATTGGAATATAAAGTAGGGAGTTGCAAAAATCAGATTTATACTTGATGTCATTGAGAGAGACAATATTTGTTAATAATCATAGTGGTCCAAAAGTATAATAGACTGACTCAGAATCAGGAAAGTTTCTCTTTATCAGAGGACATCAAACAGAAGCTGGAAGGTGGTTGGTTTGATGTCCTTCATTCTCAAAAAGGACCAAAATGACTTCACATTGTTGGCATCAAGGTACAGTGTGTCCAATTGTGTTTGATCAAACCAATACAAACTCAGAAGGCTCTCCATTTGTTGAACACAAATATTCCATATGAATAGCTGGAGTGAAGATGTCTCTAAATTTCAATATCTCATGTTTCTTTTGAGCTGTTGCAATTCTCCTTTGCTCATAGAGTACAGTTCCTTCATTGAAGTGGGCACTCTATGCTGGATAGTCAGTGTCAGTATTCTCAGGTGTCACAATTGATTCCAAATTTTCTTCAGAGAGATGTTGAGAATGTCATTATATCACTTCTTCTGATCTCTGTGAGATCACTTGCCTCATGTGAGTACTCTGACAGACAGTCTTTTAGGCAAACAGGCTTTTGGCATTCAAACAACGTGGACATTCCATTTGTGTGCTCTCTATAGGAAAGTTTTAATACTTGGCAGTTCATTTCAAGAAAGGAACTCAGTGTCTGCTACCTTTTCTTGCCAGATGATCTTCAGGATTTTCTTAAGACAATTCAAATGGAAGTAATTCAGTTTCCTGGAATGGTGATGGTAGACTGTCCAGGTTTCACAGGCATACAACAAGTTCAGCACAGCAGCCCTGTAGACCTTCAATTTGGTAGGCAGCCTAATGCTTCTTTTCTCAGATACATTCTATACACTGAACTATCTCTGGCAACTTATGTGTCAACCTCATGATCCATGTCTACATCCCTGGAAAATATAATGCCAAAGTTAGTTCACTCATCTGTATCATTCACATTTCTCCATTTACTGTAACTGCTGTTTCTATGTATGGATGATGTGCTGCTAAATGGTGGAGGACCTGTGTTTTCTTGGTGTCAAGTGCTAGGACAAAATTAGCACAAGCAACAGAGAATTGATCCATGCTATGTTGCATCTCAGCCTTAGAAGGTGCATTGATTGCATAGTCATCCACAAACAAAAAGTCACACACCTAGTCTTCTTCCATTTTAGTCTTGGCTTGTAGCCTTTACAAAATAACTTACTGCCAGTGTGATAACTGACCTTATTGCCATTTTCATCCTCATTGAAGGCATCCAAAAACGTCACTGATAATGTCATATATAAAAGCATGGGAGCAAGAATACAGACATATTTCACCATATTGGTTATTGGAAAAGTAGGTGAGCATTTTTCATTATCCAAAATTTGAGCAAGCACGCCATCATGAAACTGAAAGAAAATGCATATGAACTTCTTTGGGCAACACAATTTTACCATGTGTTGCCACAAAGCCTCACAACTAATAATATCAAAGGTCTTTGTTAGATTGACAAACATGCACATACCTCTGTTCTGTTCCTGGCAACAAACATCATATCAACCATTCCTTGGTCCTTTCTGAAGCCACAATGGCTTTTAGATTGGTGGCCATCTTCTAAGTAAAGGATTATCTTACTAAGGGGGACTCTGGCAAGAATCTTGCTGGAAGTGACTAAGAAAGAGTTGCCCCCTTCCTCATGAGTGTCACAGGACAATCTATTTCCATTCCCTTTTTAGAGATGAACAATTGAGGCATCCTTGAACTCTTTAGGGGTAACCTCTTTTTGCCATATAACCTGGAAAAATTTAGTCAGCTTTTGTATGAGCAGTGGACCCTCTGCCTGGTAAATCTTTGCTCAAATAATATCAGCATCATGTTCTTTGCCACACAAAAGGAACCTAGTGACATTCAAAACCCTTTCATTTGGAAGCTTGATTAGAGAAGGACTGACTTCTATCTGAAGCATATGGTCAATGGCTTTATTGTTGATTGATGATGGTGTGTTAAAAATGCCATAGAAATCCAAACTGTACCCCAGGTCTTCCAGAACAATGCTCCTTCATTTGCTTTGCAGCAGAAAGATTAAGGAAGAAGAAAGCAAAAGTCCTTCTGAGTAACAGAAGGATGTCAAACTAAAAAGAACAGGATCCTAGAAGACCTTTTGCTGTCTTCCAATGCTATGGTAAAATACGCCTGGTTCTTTCTGACCCCATTTGGGTTTGCTTGGCAGGGATACTTGAGCGGTTTGCCATTTCATTTTCCAGTTATTTTTGAAGATGGGGAAGCTGGGGCAGACAGAGTTAGGTGATTTGACCAGGATTACACAAATAATTGTTAGTCGACCATGAACTGTTAAGAGTAACTCTGAGAGAAGCAGGAGGGATTTCATAGAATGAAAATTTTAACCTTCTATGTTTAGCACTGAATATAATGAACTGCTCAGTGTTTGTGTTAGAGCAAAGCATACCAGCATCATACAGGAGACTGATGATATCAGTTTTTTGGAAGAAACCCAAAACTATAAGAGACTAGCTTAGTGCTGGTAAGAAGAGGGGCCCAGATGCTGATGAATAACAGAGCTTTTTCCTTTGAATACCACTCACCTGAAGAAAAAAGAGAACATATTTGCCATAGCATTCTCTCCCATTCTACAGTGACTGCCTGATGAAAATCATCTCTGAACAAGGCAAAAGGAAAAGGACTTCATCTGTCCTCTTTTTATTATGTAACACTCATTTCCCAATCTTTGCCGGCAATCCTTTTTAATGTAAAAGAATTGTGTATTAAGAACCACCACAACCACAACAAAACAACTAGGATTGCCCTAACTGGAGCATTCAATAGGCATTTCCTAAGTGGCCATGAAGTACATTTCATTCCATTGAATTCTATGTACTTACATTTGGGGCCTGATAGGAAAAGTTGGTAACACAGATGACTGGCAGTTCTGCAATCAAACAGTTAATTGGATCAATAGGCTGGTTGGTCTGATTTAGGTAGGTAGCATTAAGAAGAACGCACTGTAAAATGAACAGTGTAATTATTTTAATGATTAAAAAGGATTTGCTAGGTGTTGAGCCAATTTATAAGTGAGCAATTGGACAGCAATCTTAAATTAGCAATCTGGTGCTCCTTTTTTTTATTTGGTAGAAGGGTGTCAGAATTATGATTTCATCAATACAGTCAGTTACCAAACTGAAAATTCCCTGTGACAATGCAAATTGGAAATATCAACAAGACCTTTTTAAATTAAAATATTAGGCAAGTGCTGCAAAATAATGAGAGATTAAATGACTTGGCCATTATCACCCAGATAGTATAAAATGAGGTCTTCTGGACTTCAAATGTAGTTCTCTGTTCTCTAGGAGTCCAAGACTCAATTAGCTCTACAATAATTTAAATCCCAAGACTCCCATTCCATACTTCAGTGCTCCAGGCCCATATCATCAACTGCATTTTATGCATTTCTTACTGAATGCCTCATAAACATTTCAAATACAAAAATACAAAACACAGTATACAACCTTTTCTCCCAAACCTACCCTTGTGTTGAATGTTACTATTTCAGGCAAAAGAAGTCATTCTTTCTTTATTGTGACCTTGGTGTCATCCCCAAAGACCCCACTCTCCCTTTTTTCTAAATATTTAATATATTACTAAGTTTTTTTGTTTCTACTTGTTTCATAGATTCTGTCATACCTAATCACTTTCTACTCATATACCCAACACCCTAATTTAACCCCTTTTATCTATTACCTAAATTAGCACAAGAGATTCCTAATCAAAAGAATATCCCCAATCTAATTCATCCTCAACACAGCTGCAAAGATGATTTTCCTAAAGCACACACACACACACACACACACACACACACACACACACTTTCTCAATAAACTGTTTTCTGTTACATCTATAATTGAAGATAAACTTTCTCCTTTGTATTTTGAGATTTTTTACAAGTTCTACCCTACCTTTTTAACCTTTCTTATCTTAATGTGTTTATTTTGTATATTTGTATACATAATTTTAAATAAATATACTTTACCCCCAAAAGAATATAAAATACTTGTAGTGTAGGATTGTTGCATTTTTTGGTTTGATATTCCCCCATACCTACCACAGTTCTCTGGCGCATATAAATGTACTTAATTAAATGGTGGTTGATTGATTGACTGAATGCTAAACTAAATAAGAAATTCGAAGCCGTTTAAATTGTTTAATGGGCCACATAATAAACTTCCACTATACAACATTAAGAATGTTGATATATATCCATAGATTGAAGCAGACATAGCAATCATCCTTCCATACAAAAGAACATAAGGTGTGGCATAAAAGGATTTATTGAAGAAATTTGAAATTGGTGGAGAGAATGCGGGGTATGGGGGTGGGGACCTGATAGTTGTCTTTAAGTATTTGAAGGTCCATCCTTTAGAAAGATCAGACTTATTCTAGCTATTTCTGGAGATAACAACTAGGAGCAATGTGTAGGCACTTTAAAGAAGTAAATTAAAGTTTGTGGAAGGAAAAGTTCCTAACATATTTACCAGGTAAATTTCAATTTAGAGGGACACTTCTTCCCCACTTACCTTAAATATAATTTGATGAGCTCACGTTCCAGTGCTTATAATATAATGCCAGTTACCAGTGACTGAAAACACTAGATAAAGTCATGAGTCTCTCAGGAAAAAATTAAAACAAATATTCATGTTGGACAAACAAAAATTCATTGCACACCAACTGTCCTACTTCAGAGGAGGGATTCTTCTCAAATGAGATAATATTGTAAAGATCACATAGTAGTCACTTAATTTTTATTCCCTTCCCCTTTAATTCCTTTCATGGACTATTTAAAAGGCAGCCAAAATTCTGTTCTTTCCACTCCCACGACAAACTACTGTGAATATCCTATATGATATATAGACCCAGCGTTTGACAGTGTTAAAATATGGTACAATTCAAAAAATATCTATAGTTGGTTGTGTAGGTGAATTAACCACAATTTGATTTTGGTAATAATTATAATATTGTTATTTCCTTTTCCTTCCTTCTTGCTTTCCTTCCTCCTTCATTCCTTCATTCTTTTCCTTCTTCCCTCTATCCTTCCTTCCTTCCTCCCTCCCTTCCTCCCTCCCTCCCTCCCTTCCTTCCTTCCTTCTTTCCTTCCTTCCTTCCTTCCTTCCTTCCTTCCTTCCTTCTTTCCTTCCTTCCTTCCTTCCTTCCTTCCTTCCTTCCTTCCCTTCATTCTTTATTGCCTTTCTACCTGCCTTCCTATAACCAGGTAGGATGTGGAAAGGCTTCCTGTAGAAGGCAGCATACAATCTGAGCCTAATGATTCTCAGTGGTAGAGGTAAACATGTGGGAGTATATTCCATGCACAGATGACAGCCTGTGCAAAGTCACTGAGGAGATAGATGGAGTGCAGAGTTTAGGCTAAAGCAAGCAGTCTTGTTCATCTGCGGGCGGCAGAGAAGTACAAAATACATAGGAAGGAATAGATACCTTGTTTCCTCTATTAGATACTAAATAGCTTAAGGACATACACTAGATCCTATTCATTCTGGTTTCCAATCCAGCAGACATGTCTTAAGCAGCTATTACACAGTAGGCCTGACAACACAAAGATGAAACAAAATACAACTTGCTTTTGAGAAGTTTGTGATCTACTTTTCTTGATTGTGCATAGTCAATTGCTCACATATAGTAAGCTTTCAATTAATCTTAATAAAATGAGCAAATGATTGACTTCTGTATGACGCTTGATTCATACACACTGACTATTTATTTAAATAAATAAGGGGCGGATTTCAAAGACTTCAACTAATGCTTTGTGTTTATAGTTTACCTATAGGCATATGAGATTGACAGTGTATTTTCCCCTCACCATTTAAGAAATACTTTTACCCAACATATAGTGTGTCCCAAAAGTCTTAGTGCAGTTTTTATGCTTTAGTGGCTTAAAGCCAGCACACTTCAGGGATACCCTGTATCTTTAATTGCTTTTCTAACTAAAAAGGAGATGTGTCAGTTTTCTTGTTTTAATATTTTTTCTCCATGACTTTTCATTTGCTTTCTCACAGTCCATTAGTTTTCAAAATTACACAAGGCTATCAAGTTTCTGTTTCTTATAAAAAGGCTGGCTACCTATGTCTATATGTGTTAACTGAGCCTACTGATCATGGCCTGGTAAGCATTACCAGTATTATTATCACCATTTGACATATGAGTAAGTAGAGTCTCAAAATTCAAGTTGTCCACAACTACCTACCTTCTTATCTCTCCCTTTTGTTGTTACATAGATAAAACCAGTGTGGGAAGTTCTGTGGAAATCAAGATAAGTATTATTGACTTTGTTGTTCAATTGTGTACAACTCATTGTGACTCCATGAACTTGTCCACGAGATTTTCTTTGCCAAATCAGTTACGAGCATTCCATTTCCTTCTCCAGTGTGTCTCCCTAGTTAGGAGGAAATCAGGCAAATAAGGGTTAAGTGACTTGCCCAAAGTCACAAAATTAGTGAGTGTCTGAGACTGGATTTTAATTCAGGTCTTCAGGACTTCAGGCCAAGCATTCTATCTACTGCACCACTAGCTGCCCCAAATTATTGACTTATTCCTAATCAAAATATTGTTTTCCTTTTATAGACTAATTGCTATTTAGTAATTACTATTTTACCTTTGCTGACTGTGTATTTTTAATTGTAATGTTGGATTATTATAGTACCTGAATGTGTTACCAAAAAGGTCTAATTCAAGTGGATGTTTAGTTTTAAATGGGCTGGAAATGCTACACCACAGATGGTGAGCAGCCTCGTGGAAGGCCTCTGTGCCACTGTGTGGGCCTTCAATGTTTTGGGAGCCAGACGTGTTTAATTGACTTAGGCCCAAGTGATCTATTTAAATTTAGAGCTCAAAGATATTTTAAATTGACATTATGTTGTTAAAACAGGACTTGAGTTTTATTTTTTTCTTTTTCTCTGTTCCTTAGTAGAGCCCATCTGTTTGTTATGAGAAGTCAGAATATAATACTTGACATGAGAATTGTACTGAGAGTCTGACACCTTACCAAGTGGAGTTATGAAAAGTAATTATCTATAACATATTTAATTCATTTCTGTTTTAATTTCAATCTATCAACATCAGATAAAATAAATTATTTCTCTTTTACTTCCTTATGATCGTAACTGGCTTTTGAGTATAGAAGCAGAAATCTTGCCATGCTAAGACAACTGTCTTGGTTTGAGCACAGTTGCAAAATATTTCGGTTCAATTAAAAAAAAAAACTTAAATGACTATATTAATTAAGGTCAATATCTCTAAACAGAATAAATAAGGATTTGATCTCAGAATTTTCTGGCATAGAAACTCCCAGAAGAGAAAATTCCTTCAGGGAAATGTTGGCCTCTTTTCTGCAAACACCAGTCTTACTGAGGGCCTTGTCATTGTTCTTGTTTTGTGCTTTTAGTCATGTCCAACTTTTGTGACCCTGCAGACCATACTGTTCTTGAAGTTTGCTTGACAATGGTACTGTAGTTGTTTGTCATTTCTTTCTCTATTGGATTAAGGCGAACAGAAGTAAATGGATTTGCCCAGCGTCATACAGCTAGTAAGTGTCTGAGACCAGATTTGAACTCTGCTTTTCCCAACTCTACACTCAGAGTTCTATTTACTAGCCACCTCACTGCCTCCTACTGAAGTAATTAAGGAACTGATGTTTTAAGTGATTTTCCCATATGTTTCTCTGGTGAAACTATATAAGAGACTGCTTATTGAAGTGGTTACAATACAAGTTTCTGAGTCAGAAAGACAAGTATTCAAGTTTCACCTCTGAACTCTAAATATGGCATTAACTTAATTTTAAAATAAACCCCACAAACCCAGGAAGCCCAGAGTAAGAAAATAGATATATAGATCTTTAAAGCAACTTCCCATTCCAAGTTCCAATCTAATAAATACCTAAGATAATTGTAGAATAAAAAATGCTACCAATAAGGCTAGGAGAAAATAATACTTCCAATTTTAATGCATTTTATTCTTTAAAAGAATATATCTAGGGAAGGTCCTTCAACTCTATTTCCTGTTTTCCAAAAGGAGTTGAGAACTGACCTGTGGTCACAGTGCAATTAGAACACAGAATGATTAGGGAATGAGAGGAGTACAAAATGGAAAATAACAAGCTAGTGACCTGATCTGGAGTTCAGCCTCTTTCTTTTCTAGATCTTTATCACATTGTGACCAGCTCCTGACAGGACCCATATGGACGGTAAAATCATCTCATGCTTCATCCCGACATTTGTGAATGTCAATAGCTTTTTGGAATCTGATAGGAAACAACTCCAACCCTGCTCTTGGAGATGCTTAGGAGTCCTATTTGGCAGTAACTTTGCATGTCTTTTGTAGCTCAATCGAGCTGCTAGGATAGTGTCCAGATATTTAAAACTTTAAAAGAAAAATAAAATTCCTCACCAGTTACTGATAGTTGACTGGGGCAATTAAAATTAGAAGGCATTATTTTCTGAGCAAAGCTCTTGTTTTTTGGAATGTATAATCTAGACACTGAGCTCATTGGGTGTAGCTTTCTGCTAATAAGGCCAAGGTCTTCTGTTGGATTTCTATGCCCATGGGTCAAGGAACTCCATTTTGTTTTGTGGTTTTCAACTAGGCATCTAATTTCGGCCAGCTGTTTTGCTAAGGGATGTGCCCCAGTTGTTCTGGGGAAGGGCTGATAGATGGCACATATTATTTCCTCACTACTGAAATATCATCTCAAAGTACAAACACTGATAGGGGACAGTAACGAGAGTAACACTATCTATTTGTCTTCAAAGAAGATTTTTGTTTGTTTTGGTTTTGGTTTTTTTGGTTTTGATAAGAGAAAAGGGTGAGAAAAAATGATGGGGGAATTTTTTTAATATTACAATAATAACTAACTTTTCTCATAGCCAATTAAGATTTATAAAATACTTTACATATAATAGTGACTCATTGAGTCCTCTCAAGCACTAGAAAGAACTACAGGTACTACTAAGCCCATTTTATGGAAGAGAAACCTGAAGTTGAGACAGGCAAAGTGATTTGTATAATATCACACACTAAATGTCTCTATGTAGGTGGACTCAAACTGAAGTCTTACAGACCCAAGGTACAACACTATATTGACTATGTCACAGCGAATAGAATAAAGGAAAACATTCTTAATTATTGGTAATGATGAATTTATTTGTACAACCATCAGTAAAACATCAGAAAGATTCACATGTTATAAGCTACAGTAGGGAACCTATTCCCAGGGTTTAAATACATTCAAAGAGAATATGGCATTAGCCTTGTGACTCTTAGTGTAAGCTATACATTCCACAAGGTATTATCTTCAAAGACAATAAGTCATTAGCCTTGTGACTCTTAGGATAAGCTGTACTTTCCACAGGGTCTCATCTTGTCTGGAAATATTCTCATTTTTCAATCTTATGTACTATGAAAACAAAATGGCTCTCTCTGAGACCAAAAACCTCTTAATTAGAAAATTCAGAAACCATTTTTTGGATCTTATCTTTCCTGATCTCCCTGAAGCATGAGGCACTCTGTCCTCTCCTTTCCAATCTCTCATCTCTGAGCTTTCATGATATTTTTTTCACTTAGTTCTCCTCCTGTCTGACCCCTCCTCAGATTCCTTTGATGTCTCATTATATATTTCTAATGCTCTGTTTCTAGCTGTTTTCCAAGGCTCTCCCTAGGTCTCTTCTGTTATCTATCACTTTTCTTTTTGAGATTCCATCAATTCCCATGGGTTTCATTATCGATTCTGCAAAATGGCTCCTATTTGTATATATCGGTCCTTAGTCTCTCTCCTCAGTTCCAATCACACATCAACAACTTCCTAGTGAACATTTCAACTACAATATGCTCAACTGTATTACCTTACCCACTAAACCCTTCCCAACTTTCTACTTTCCTTAGTTCTATTGAAGTCACTATTATCCTTCCATTTGCCTAGGTTCAAACCCTTGGAGTCATTCTTGATTTCTCACTCCACCTTATCTTCAGTATTCAATTATTTTCGAAGTCTTATGGAAATTGTCTCCATGATAACTCTTGCATATACTCACACAACCATCATACTAGTATAGACTCTCATTACCTTTTGTTTGAACTATTAGAATGGCTTTTTCCTTCCCATGTAGGGTCTCTTGCCTCTTAAATGCAATGTTTTCATAATTATGGAAATGATATTCCCAAAGATCATGTCTGACATCACTCATACACTAAAAATCCCTTCAGTACCTCCTGATTTCTTTTAACCTAAAAACAAAGCAAAAATTTTCCTTCATCTTAAAGTTTTTTTACAAACTAAAATCACTTTATCTTCCCATACATGTTAGTAATATTTTCCCTTTCATATATTCTTCATTCTAATCAAACTGGACTAATACTCTCAACAGACCATTCATGCCTTAGTCTGGCATAAGCTCTGCTCCTTGAGGAGATTGTCTCTTTATCTCCACCTCTTTAAATTTCTAATTTCCTTCATAACTCAACTCAAATACTACCTTCTCTATTAGATTTTTTCTTCTTCCCAGCTATTACTGTGTCTCCCTGATTCTCATTGTGTTAGGTAATGGATGGTTTTCTTCTGAGTTGTAATTCCATTCCCTAGTGCAATGCCTGACACATAGGACATACTCAATAAATATTTATTATTTATAGAAATATTAACAAATGACTTAGCAAAAATAGGAATGTTCTGATCTACATGGTACAGATAGTTGAAGCCTTTACCTGATGCTGTCAAGATACCATCTCAAAGTAAGATGAAGTTTTTTTAATTAATCTGCCTCCCCTCCAAACTTCTTTTATACACAAACAAAATGTTTATTCCTAAGTCTATAGCTTTTCTCTGATGTTCTCAAATCTCTATCACTCTCACCAAAGCCTAATCATATCTTAAGCTACCCAAATCACCCCTCATCACTG
>CM053593.1:339255179-339318552 GCA_028646575.1 Pseudocheirus occidentalis | reverse complement strand
ATGGAGTAGGAAAGACTTTATGATCAAATAATAGTCAGAGAGCATTATAAAATGAAAACTGGATAATCTTGATTACGTTAAATTGAAAAGTTTCTGTACAAACAAAAGCCAATGTAACCAAGATTAACAGGGAACTGGGAAATTGAGAAAGAATGTTTTAAACCAGTGTCTCTGATAAAGGCCTCATTTATAAATATACAGGGAACTGAGTCAAATGTATAAGAATACAAGTCATTCACCAATTGATAAATGGACAAAGGATATGAACAGGCAATTTTCAGAAGTAGAAATCAAAGGTATCTATAAGCATATGAAAAAATGCTCTAAATCACTCTTGATTTGAGAAATGCAAATCAAAACAACTCTGAGGTACCACATCTCACTAGTCAGGTTGGCTAAGATGACAAAACAGGAAAATGACAAATGCTGGAGAGGATGTGGAAAAACTGGAACATTGTTGGTGGAATTGTGAACTGATTCAACCATTCTGGAGAGCAATCTGGAACTATGCCCAAAGGTCTATAAATAAGTGCATACCCTTTGACCCACTAATACCACTTCCAGGGTTGTATCCCAAAGAGATAATAGAAGTGGGAGGAAGACCCATATGTACAAAAATATTTGTTGCAGCTCTCTTTGTGGTGGCAAAAAATTGGAAATTAAGGGAATGCCCATCAATTGGGGGATGGCTAAACTAGTTGTGGTATATGAATGTAATGGAATACTATTGTGCTATAAGAAATGAGGAGCATATGGAGTTCATATTTACCTGGAAAGACTTATACAAACTGATGCTGAGTGAGAAGAGCAGAACGAGGAGAAATTTGTACACAATGACAGACATAATATATGTGTGATGACCAGCTTTGATAAACTGGAGTCTTCTCAGTAATGCAAAGCTATAAGACAACTCTAAAAGGGTCAGGATGGAAGGAAATGTCTACATTCAAAGAAAGATCTGGAAAGAAGAGAGTTTAAATGGAAACTGAAGCAAACTACAAGCTCCCTATCGTTTCCATGTTTGGTTTTGTTTCCTCTTTCCCATTGTTAATTTCATGGGTTACAACCCTTCTATACAATCAGACTAATGTCCAGTGTGAAAGTATTTGCAGATCCTATATTTGACTGTGTGCTGCCTTGGGGGTGGGGGAGGGAAAGAGGGGAGAAAATTTAAAACTCAAGGGATTGTGGAACTGAATCTTGTAAACTAAAGGCAAATAAACAAATCAATTTTAAAAAACAAAAGACAATTAATAGTTAGACAAAAGATAAACAAAAAATTGCTTAAGAAAATGATACCTTAAAAAGAACTGGTAAAATGGAGAAAGAGGTAAAAAAAAAAAGTCCAGTGAAGAAGATAATTACTTAAACATATATAATTGAGTTAAGTGGAAGCTAATGACATTATGAGATAACAAGGGGGAGAAAACAAAGTCAAAAGAATTTTAAAAAGAAGAGGTAAAATATCTTTTTGGGGAAAAAAATTGACCTGGAAAATAGATCAAAAGGATACTTCCATACTGTTTGGACTACCTGAAAGTTATCATCAAAGAAAAAGCCTTGAAATCATATTTCAAAAAATTTTCTGTGAAAAGTGTCTTAATATACTAGAAACAGAGAATAAAATTGAAATAATATATTGATCACCATCTGAAAGAGACCCCAAAATAGAAAGTCTAAGGAATATTATATAATATCAGAACTCCTGTGTCAGAAAGAAAATGATTCAAGTAGCAAGAAAGAAACTGCAAAAAAAAAGAGTCACTGTCCAAATTAAACAAGATTTAGCACTTGTTGCTTAAAAGAGGTGGAAGACTCAGAATATGATATTCCAGAAGGCAAAAAAGCTGGGATTACAACCAAGAATAAGCAACCCATAATCCTTGAAGGGAAAAGAAGAAATTTAAAGAAATAGAGGACTTTCAGTCTCTCATGATAAAAAGACCAGGGTTTAACAGAAAAGTTGACTTTCAAAGACAAGACTCAAGAGAAACATAAAAAGGTACCTATGAAGAAGAATTCATAAGCTAATCTGTCTCACTTTCTATATGAGATGATATGTGTAACTTCTAAGAATTTTGTCATTATTATGGCAGTTAATAAAGATTCTACATAGAAAGAGGACATAGGAGTGAGTTGATAATGTTGGGGTGATGTAATTTTAAAAAAATAGGCAAGAAAGCAGAATGCATTGAAAGAAAGAGGAAGCAAGAAGACTGGGGAAAAAATATCTCACATAAAACGTGTGCAACAAAGTGCTTTATAAAAGGGGAGGAAAATGATGGGAAGAAGGCAACACTTGAACCTTACTCACATTTAATTTTTTTTCAAAGAATGAACACACACACAAACACAGACACAGACACACAGACACACACACACACACACACACACGATACCTGATAATAGAAATCTATCTTGCTTATAGAGAAGTAGGAAAGCAAGGGGATAAGAGAAAAAGCTGGGGGTGATAAAAAGAAAGCAGATAAAATAAGACAGTGGTCAAAAATTTAAAAATAAGACATTTTTGAGGAGAAACAGGATAGAGTGAGAAGGATAAATAAAAGGAAATATTGTGTAGAGAAATACACAGTTAGTAATCATAACTGTGAATGTGAACAGGATTAACTCACCCATAAAACAGAAGCAGATAAGAGAATGGATTAGAAACCAAAATCCAATAGTATGCTGTTTAAAAGAAATAAACTTGAATTAGAGAGACACACAAAGAGTAAAGCTTAAAGGACTGGAGCAGACTCTATTATGCTTCAACTGAAGTTTAAAAAAAAAGGAAAGGATAGCAATTTTGATTTTAGACAAAGAAAAAGCAAAAATTGACCCAATTAAAAGGAACAAATGAGGAAAATAACGTTTTGCTAAAAGGAATTACAGAGAAGGAAATAATAACATCCAAATGACATAATATCCAAATCATTAAAAGTGAAAAAAAAATGAAACCCATGAGCAAACAGATAGTGAAACTATGCTCATTGCAAACTTCAACTATAGTAAACTACATGGCACCTCATAAAAATTAATCATATATAAGGATATAAAATTCTCATAACCCAGTGCAAAAGAGCAAAAGAAATTAAATTCATCCTTTTCAGACCATGAAATAGCAAACAAAATAGGATTTTTGCTGTTTTTCTGGTTTGAGTTTTAGCTATTCAATTGCCTTTGAGTCTTGCCTTTGGTTGAATCAGCAATCATTTACTGAAAGTAGTATACATTTTATTGTCCTTACCAGGCCTAAGGGATTTTGAACATCTTTTGCGGCCCTTAATAGGTCAAATGTAATCACATGGGAGCCCAAGGTGGAAGGAGTTTGCCACAAGGGTAGAAGAGCTGGGGATGGAGCAGGAAGGAGCAGGAAGAAAAAAGCATGAGCAGAGCTGGAATCATGGAGAACTGAGAGAGAGAATGCTTCTTGTGTGGTGCTCTCTCTGTTGATCTGTGTTACTTTCTCAGACAGAAATCCTATCTGATGGTCTGTGTTGATTTCTCAGACAGAAAATGAATTGAGATCACAATGCTAGTAGTGTATGTAAATATTGTTGTAGTCCTGTTGAGTTTTGTTTTCCTAGAAACTGAAACTATGAAGAACTTGGAATTGAGCAGTACCCTGAGAGGTGAGATATGGAACAGGAGCAGAAAGCTGTCTATGTGTGAATCCAGGCAAGAGTTGGGAGCAGTTAGTTTGTGGAGGAGGAGCCATGGGGTTTGAAAGCCATCCTCCAGTCAATATTAAAGAAGACTTTACTTTGTATACTCTGTATTGACTGATGAGATTTGTAACTTACTGTGACCTAGGGGTGGATGGTGTTTATGCTTTCTTCTACCCCTTAAGGATAGACTATAAGATATACTGAATGATATATTTTGTTTACATCTGTGTGGCCACCTTAGTAATAAGCTGTGATGTTATATTGTTGTGAATGTTATGCTTTAGTTTATTGTTGAATAAATAGAGAGTTCATTATCCTATATGATTAGAATCTTAGTTATTCATAGCAGCAATGCTCAGGAGAGCTGCTCTGATTGATTTTACAGACTTAATGCAATAAAATTCCATTAGAAAGGGCTCTTAAAGTATATATTAAAATTAATGAGAAACTAAATAATCCGATCTTAAATAATGAGTGGGTCAAAAAACAAATTATAGAAATAATCAACAATTTCATGAAAAATGACAATAGACAATAATCAAAAAATTATTACAATTCAATCAAAGCAATACTGAGAAAGAAATTTATAGCTCTAGAGGTTTATATCAATAAGACAGACAAATGTATACATGAACTAGACATGTTATTAAATAAAATGCACTGGAAAAATAACACATTAAATATCCACTTTTTAGATAAAAAAATAACTCTTAAAAATCAAAGAAGAGATTGATAAAATTGAAGGTAAAAATATTGAAGTAAGGAAAATTAGGAATTGGTTTAAAAAATAGTAAAATAGATTATTGGTTAATTTGCTTAAAAAAAGAAATGCAAGTTACTACTATTAAAAAATGAAAAGGATGAAAGCACCACCAATAAAAATGAAATGAAAGCAAGCCTTAGGACTTATTTTGACCAATTAGTCAAAATAATAGCAATCTAAGCAAAATGCATGCATGCTTATAAAATACAAACTGCTCAGGTTAAGAGAAAAGGAAATAGAATGCTTAAATAACTCTAAATTATAATAAAAAAATTTGAACAGGCTATCAATGAACTCCCTGAGAAAAAAATACCCTGGGCAAGATAGATTTACAAGTGAATTCTGCCAAACATATAAGGAACACCTTATAAAAATGTAAATTATATACTGTAATCTGAATTATTTGAAAAATTTCGGGAAAAAGGAGTCCTACCAAATTTCTTTTGTGACATAAATATGTTAGACACCTAAACCATGGAAAGCAAAAACAGAGAAAGAAAATTACATAACAATTTCCTTAATGAATATCATTGAAAATATTTTAAGTAAAAATATTATTAAGGAGACTGCATCAATGTTTCACAAAGATCATGTACTATAATCAGGTGAGATTTATAACAGAAATACAAGGCTGTTTCAATCTGAAGAAAATCATCAGCAAAAAGGACTATATGAATAACCAAAATATTTAAAAATCATGTGATTATATAAATAGATGCAAAAAAAACTTTGAAAAAAATATAACACCCATTCCTATTATAAACACTAGAGAGTATAGAAATCAATGTATTCTTTCCTAGAATGATAAGTAGTATCTATGTAAATCCAAAAGCAAGTATTATGTGAAATGGGGATAAACTTTAAAGCTTTTCTAGTATTATCAGAGATGAAGCAAGGTTGTTCATTAATACTACTATTATTCAATATTGTATTGGAAATGCTATATATGACAATGAGACAAGAAAAGGAAATGGAAGGAATACATATAAACAATTAGAAAAAATTATCATTCTTTCTAGATGATATGATGATATACTTCAAGAACCCTATGGAATCACCTAAAAATCTAGTTTAAACAACTCACAACTTCACCTAATTTCAAGGATATAAAATAAATGTGCATAAACTATCAGCACTTCTATATACTGCCAGTGAAACCCAGCAGCAAGAGATAGAGAAATTCTATTTAAAATTACTTCATATATTACAAAATACCTGGGAACATATCAGCCAAGACAAACCTAGGTACTCAATGAATATAATTATAAAACACTTTTCACACAAATAAGACATTTCTAAACAATTGGAGAAATATTAATTGCTTGTGAGTAGTCTAAGCCACTATAATAAAAATAACAATTCTACCTCACTTAATTTACTTCTTCAGTGCTATATCAATCAAGCTACCAAAGAATCATTTTTTTTGAGCTAGGGAAAAAAAGTCTTCTGGAAGAACAAAAGGTCAAGAATATAAAGGGAATCAATGAAAAGAAAGGTGAAAGAAGGTGGTTTAGCAGTACCAGATTTCAAACTATATCACAAATTGATAATCATCAAAACAACCAGGTGCTAAGAAAGAGTGGTGAATAAGTGAAATAGATAGGTCACAATATATGACAGTAAATTATGATGGTAATCCAGTATTTGATAAATCCAAAGATCTAAGCTTTTGGTGTAATCATTCAACATATAACAAAAAATTTTCCGGGAAAACTGGAAATCAGTTTAGCAGGTAGGCATTAGCCAACATCTTAGATTGTACTACAAGATAAGGTCAAAATGCATAAATTATTCATACACAAATGATAATACCGTATCTTTAAAAAAATATGCCTGTCAGATCTCTGGAAAAGTGAAGAGTATAAGGCAAAACAAACAAGAGAGAGGGTCATGAAAAGTAAAACAGATGATTTTGACTACATAAAATTGAAAAGATTTTTTGCAACCAAAGCTAGTGCTGTTATATTTAGACAGAAAACTTGAAACTGGGAGGGAAATTACAACAAATGTCTCTGATAATGGCATCATTACTCAAATTTATAGGGAGCTGAGCCAATTTTTTTTTAAAGTAAGAGCTATTGCCTAGGTCAGAAATGGTCAAATGATATGAATAGACTATTTACAGAAGAAATTAAATCTATTATTAGTAATATGAAAAATACTTTAAATCATTATTAATTAGAAAAATGCAAATTAAAATAACTCTGACATACTATCTCACATCTGTTAGATTATCTAAACTGACAGAAAAGGAAAATGTCAAATGCTGGAGTGGATGTGGGAAAAATTGGGACCCTACTGCACTGTTGGTAGAGTTGTGAAACAGTTCAATGTTTCTGGAGAACAATTCAGAAAAATACCTAAAAATTTCTAAAACTTGGCATACTTTTTGACCAAGCAATAGGCTTGCATCCCAATGACATGAAAATGTCTGTACAAAATTATTTCAATAGTCCTTTTTGAGGTGACAAAGAATTAGAAAATGAAGTGATGCCATTCAACTGGGGAATGCCTAAAGGAGTTGCAGTATATAATTTTTATGGAATACTATTGTGCTATAAAAAATAAAGAAGATGGTTTCAGAAAATTCTGAGAAGACTTATATGAATTCATATAATGTTACGTGACCAGAACCAGGGAATATTACATACAATAGTTGTTTTTCTTTCATTTTGGAAGAGGACATCTGATATGTAATGGCTGATGTATGCATGAATTGATTTAAATAAGGCAGAGTTACACAAAGTTGCTAGCTTTATTCCCTCTTCCTAAGTCATCAAAGTCCAGTGGCAAGACAAAAGACAAGATGACTGGTAATGTCCTGGGATGTCGTAGATGACTGGGTTTGTCAATGTCTGACCAAACTCTAAATGCTCCACAGTAATTGCTTTAGCCAACTTCACAGCCATTGGACCACATTGTTCTCATCCAACCAAGTCTTCATATGCTTGGAGTAGATATCTCCCTAACTCACTGAACAGTATGAAGCTTGTCCGTTACCCTCAACTTACTTTGGCCCATCTACCAAGACAGTTTACTGGGGTACGGCCACTGCACATGCTGCCGCTTCTTGGGTCACAGGTGAGAACTGGCTGAAAGGTGGACGTGAAAGGTAGATGAGTATCCCTGAAAAAGGCTCAGTAAATCCTCAGACCAGAGGCGCTTGTCCTCATGAACACCCCATATACTCCACTATTTAGGAGCAGCAATATTGTAAAGGTGATCAAATGTGAAAAACTTAATCATTCTGATGAAGACAATGACCCAAGACAATTCCAAAGGACCCATCATTAAAATTCTTTTCATCTCCAAAGAGAGAACTGATGAATTCTGAACGTAGATTGAAACAAACTATTTTTCTTGTGTGTTTTTGTCTGTTTTCTTTTGCAACATGGCTAATGTGGAAATACGTTTTCCAAAACGTCACTTGCATAGTTTATATCAAATTGTTTACCCTGTCCAGAAGGGGTAGAGGCAAGAAAACTTGGAATTCAAAATTTTTTAAATCAAATGTGGGGAAAAAACAAAACAAAACATGCATTTGGGAAACATTTAATGAAATAAAAAATATTTTAAAATCTGAAAATAAATAAGCATAATTCCTCCTCTGCATGAGAGCTCTTTATTTGCTTGAACATATTTGAGACCTGTTCTTTCTTCCCTTCTCTTCCACTAAACTTCCAGTCTTAAAGAAAATAAGTTTCTTCAACCCATTTTCACATTGCATAGCCTCCATTCTTGTAACCAACCCATTCCCTCTGTTCTATAAATACTTTGATTTGACAATGTTCATTCTAAAATAAGAACTGCTCCATAAAATGCAGATTCTTTAGTAGAGAGCATGTTAGAAGTATCAACTTCTTTTCTAGCACTATATTAGCATAATATAGTATATTGGATGCCACAGAGCACTGCTCATTTATAGTTTAACATTCCTTGAAAACCCTACATGTTTTTAAAGAACTATTTTCTTACCACATCTGTTCAATATATGGCTGATTTCTTTCAAAAGAACAAGTATGAGATTTAGCATTTAACATTATTAAAATTCATAAAATTTTATTAAGTTGATCATTCTTTCTTGACAAGATTATTTTGGAGACTGACTTACAAATACTTCTCCTAGTTTAATGTCTCCTGAATTTTTGATTAGGCTACTATTTATGACTCCTTCCAAGTCATTGATAAAAATATTTAATAAAACAGAGCCAAAGAAGTATCCTGGAGCACTCCACAATGGACCTGCCTCAAAATGGGTACTTATCCATTGACTCCTACACTTTGAAGCCAATAATTTAATTCTTTCCAACCCCATCCAACTGCTTTATCATTTAGTTCACATTTCCCCATTTTTAACACAAAGATATTAATAATATATGCCTTTATATTTCAAGTTGAAATTTTCTGCATTAATTTTAGATTAAGGTACTCTCCTCTGCAGAAAACAAGATGAAAGAACAAATATCTCTAATGAATGATAATTTTAAAAACATATGCTTATTTCAATACTCAAAATTATTCAATACAATTCAACAAATATGTATTGAAGGTGCAAGGCACATGGTTAGGTGTGCCAGGGAATCAAATATGAAAAGAAATTATCCTTGATCTCAAGGATCTTTCCTTTTCACATGCCTTCAATACTACAGATCATATCTCTTCAGCTTCTATTTATCTAATATTGAATAAGCAATTATTTATTTCTAACATGTATTAAAACTATTTAGAATAAATTATTCTCATTATAACCTTTGAAATTTACTTTTTTTAAAGAAATGGACCTATAATTTCAATGGCATATATAATTTCAGGTGAAGAAATACTATCTACCAATGCAGTTATACAGCTCATATTCCTGGAGAGTTGTCTCGGGCATATCTAGATAGTTTACGTAATTTATACAAGGTTTCAAAGACCCTGTCAGAGGCTAGAGTTGAATTCAGTTCTACCTTAGTTTGAGGCTGGCTCCCTCTCTACAGTGTGCCATGGTAATTCTAAACATTAATTTCAAAAAAGATAACTTTTCATTTACTGTTACTTCTTATTCAAACAGAGAACTGAAACTTGGTGGTCACAATACCTTTCTTAAACCCAATGACTTTTGAGTTATTTTATATTTATTCCAGCTTATAATATAAGTTTGAATGATTTCTTATTTCAATTTTTGTTTTTGAGGCTATTAGTAAAGTTGTATTTGAGTTCTTCAATTATTTTGTTCCATTTGTAGTATTGTTTCAACCCAAAACATCATAACCATTCCCTCTTGGAGTGAATGAATATACAAATTAATGACAAATCATGGAGTACACAAATAGAACTTCTAGCTTAGCAACAAATACATATTATCAGGGTAATAATATTACATGTTATTGAACACTGACATACTCAGCAAATGGTCTCTGAGGAAAGGAATCAGTCACAAGTCTGTCACAAACCTTCTAACACAGATGGTCAGGGGAATTAACAGTCTACGTTTTCTCCCTTAATAGCTTGCAAGCCTCTGTCTTTCCAAAAACATGCATTTCAATTTTATCGACTCTGAATCACCATCGTGTTTTAAAAGATTAAATATTATGGAGCCGGCAGACTAGTAATTTAAAAATAAAATATTCTATTTGTAGGTGCAGTCTGTCAAATGACTAACATTTAGTTAATCTTTTACTGTCTCTGAAAAAGTTCCCTGGGAAAATGAAGCTTATAATTGTGGTATACACCCTAAGCCATGCTTTGAAGATTCTCCAAAGATTTTTTTTTCCAATTTTCCCCTGTATGTGAAATGAAAATCTATACTTGAATATATGTGTATCCAAATATTCCCAGATATAATTAGTGATGAAGCAAAGCAGAACATTCTTTATCAAGAAGAATTCAGTTAAAGAAGGCAAATTGACTTTTAGTGAATGTCTTTTGATGATCATATATTGACAAGTATCAATTTAATCTGTGTAAGCATTTAAGAAGCAAGTTAGTTTAAAATTGCAAATCTAGTCTGAAAACAAAAATTTTTAAGGATATGTAAGGCATAGAGTAAGGATGGTTATCAGGGTTGTGCAGGAAATACCTTGAAACAATTATTGGGAACTAATTGTTCAACTTTCTGTGTGAGCATTTACACCTCAGATATTAAAAGCACAAATCAGAAGTTTGGTTTATTGCTTTGTTGATTTCTAGATTTAAGAAATTTATGGAGGAAGTGCTAATAATATAAATTAAAACTGAAAGTTTAATCTAGAAGCATGAGATTTTATTTTTAGGCAGGGAGAGGGTGGGGCGGGGAACCAGTTGTTAAACATTCACCAGTATGTCCCTGACTATGGTCTATGGAAGGTCAGAACTTCAGATGGTTGGATGAAGATATAGTTAGTTAAATGTAGCTTGGGCATTATTTATGCAGAGCTCACTTAAAGTTTCAAGTCCACTAGAAAATCCATTATCTCCAAGAAGGATTTCCCAAAGTTTAGTGCTGATGAATTTGATGAACTGATGTCACAGGCAGGATTGAACTCAGGTCTTACTGAATCTCCAGATCTGGTACTGTGTGTATACATATACGCATACACATACACATACACATACACATACACATACACATACACATACACATACACATATACATACATATACATATACACATACACATACACATATGCATATGCATAAGCATAAAACATACACACACATACATATATACATATACATATATATATACACATACATATACATATATGTGTATATAACAAAAAAACAAGCATATGGTAGAAGCTTAATAACTACCTTTGATCCATTGCTTGGTGTTCCCCAAACTGTATCATACCACTTGACTTGATTGGCAAGTTTGATTTGGCTTATTAATTTGCATGTCAAAGCATAGGTTTCTAAGGGGATGATCAAGTGTTATACCCTCATGAAAATGGTGTTTCCCCCCCCCCATTGGTTGGTAACAGTGGAGTTTATTGCATAGTATGGTGATGTCTTCCACTTATATATGAGAGAACAAGGTAGAATGAGGAACAGGATCATCTCTTCCAGAGGACAGGGTCTATAGCCAGACACTCCTAAAGCAAATATTGTGTATATATGTGAATGAGTCAGGGATGTCCACAAGGACTGGGAGTCTGAAGAGATCCCTTTCCCTTCCCACTATCATGAAGGAGATCCTCTAGGCTAGCACAAGCCCATGCCCCTGTCCCATTCTATGCTTTCATGGTTGACATTGAGGCAAGGCTCACAAGTCACTTCCAAGGTGACTTTTGCTTGGGGGTGGCAAGATACTTCCATGGAGTAGCAGGTTCTGGGAGGCTAATGCAACAAGCTCTGAGAGTCACCAATGGGCTCCAGAAGGTCATTACAGCTGTCTGAGGCCAAGTCTGCTACTGATTTCTCTGGTGCAGGTGGACTGAGGACAAAGCAGTGCCCCACAGGTAAGGCATTCAGGTGGTTGAGTGATTGGGAATACCCCCTCCTGAGGGAAACGGGAGACTCCAACCTGTCTAAGGGCCTCTGCCAAATGTCTGACTTGCTCCTGTTCTTCATCTCAGAACAAGCCACAGGTAGAATGGCCTGCAGGGTCAGTCTCCTTAGGATGGGGTTAAGTAACTACTCCAGGATGCTGATAGTGGGGTCCAAAGGATGGGCAGGAGCTCTGTAGGGTTTTCCTTCTTTGTACAGTGTCTTCTAGATGCTTCCTGTAGTGAGCCAGAGGGTCTCATCACAGTAGGACAATGTGTGACAGATGACCATACATTTATTTTTCTTCCTGAGGGAATGAGAAGGGTTACTGCTGCTGCCTAAGGATGGATCCGAATACAGATTCCATTTTGCACCCTCAGAATTATGAGTCAATGGCACAGGCTTCCCACATCTGCCCTTCTTTGTCCAAGGAGGGTCAAACTCAGGCTGACTGGGTTCCTGAAGGACATTGTGGATAGGTCATAATGGTATAGATTATCAAGTGTGTGCATGTGTGCACATGCATGGGCACACACACACCCACCATCACCACCACTACTATAATTAATAATGACAACAAAATATCAAAGAATTTCCATAGAGTTCAAAGCTTGAGAATTTATTCTGTTGGTCATAATGCTATTCATAATTGTCACTAGTTTGTACTCCAGTGTGAGATTGTATTGGGGCTAGAAAAGTGAAGGCTTGGTTCAAATCTTAGTTCTAATACTTAGAACAATCAGTGACTTTTAGGTAGTGTTTTGAAGTTTTCAGCAGGCTTTATAAATGTCCTCTAATGTGGTCCTCAAAGATTACCCCCCCATAAGGTAAATGCTATTATTGTCCCATTTTATAGATGACTAAACAGATACTGAGAAAGCTTATTTGCCCAACATCATAAAGCTAGTAAATATCTGTGGAAAATTTTACTTCAGATCTTGTAACTTCAATCCCAAAATTTTATGCACTGCAAAACTTAGCTGGCCCATACTTGTATGACCTTGGGCAGAACATTTCCCACATCTCAGTCTCAATTTCCTCTCTTAAATGAGTTGGTTGAAAAATAGATAACTCCTAAGATCAGTTTCATCTCTAAATACTATGGTGCTATAAAATTTTTGAATTGTATGATGATAGTAGAGAAGGCAAGTAATGACATGATTTGTTAAATGGTACCCTTCAAAAATAAAAAATAAAAATAAAAAGGTGCATATTAATTTTGTCCTTTCTATTTGGGGTGGATTATTTTTTTCCAAACAGCAAAGTCTTCATAACTATCTGTCTCATTTACAAATAAATGCTCTTGTCCTTTTCATTTACAGTCTTTTTCAAAGGGTTTATAACTCTTCTCTTGGGAAATCTAAATCACCAAATTGGACATAGAGAGTGAAAATTATCCCTAATTCTACCCCGTTAAACTTGATCAGGTTAGAGCTAATGCTTTTCTGACATGTCATAACTAATGAATTTCTCATTTATGTATAATTACTACCTAATATTAAGATGTCACAAAATAATGGGCTAAATATATAAAACATAGATAAAAATTTAGATGTCCAAATAGAGTTGATTCTGGTCTACCTGACCATCATCAGTGCTCTTTTATAATCTACACTCAGTTTTTCATCTATGAAAAAACCACTTTTTGCTATTTACCATTATTATATGATCTTTTAAATGTTTCAGCATCTAATGTTTTAGCTACTACTAATAATTATTTTCCCACAATCCCAGATATAGTATTCAATATGTTAATGTCCATATTTCTCAACATCCATTTTTTAATTTTTTTATTTTTTTGCTTTTTGGAGGGCAGTTGGGGTTAAGTGACTTGGCCAAGGTCGCATGGCTAGTTTTTATGTTAAGTGTCTGAGGCCAGATTTGAACTCAGGTCCTCCTGACTCCAGGGTCTGTGATCTATTCATTGCACCACCCAGCCACCTCCCCCCAACATCCATTTTACATGTTATTTTTTTTCATAAGCACTTAATAAGTCCTTGCTATGTACAAACTACTGAGCTGGACAATGAAGGGGATACTATAATTAAACTGGCTGACACATCAACCAAGTCAAAATATTTATCCCTTGATCCATATCTATTATTTCCCCTTATATGGATATTTTCTCATTTCTTCTTTGGAAACAAGCTGGGTCATTATAATTAAACAATGATTGGGTTTGGTTGTTGTTTTTGTAGTTGTTGACTTATTGTTGTTGCTGTCATTGTTCTTTCCATCTACATTGTTACAGCAACTGGGCCATAACATTTGTTTTACTTTTCTATTCTCAAACCTGTATCCTTTCTCCCTTGACAATTCTCAATTAGTTAAAATTAAAATTCTTTACTCCAGTTATCAATTGCTACTATATTTAGGATAAAGCTAAACCAGAAGAAAGCTGAGAGAATCCAAAATAATGCAGGGGCCATTATTGCTCTGTTTCTGTTTCTGTCTCTGTCTCTTTATATATGGCTGCTCAGCTCTGTCTCTTTCTGCTTCTCTGTATCTGTCTATCTGTCTCTCTGTTTCTCCCTCTTTCTCTCGTAATTCATTTTTTGGGTCTACACATTATTAATGATATCAGCGTCCATTCCTTTTGTGGTTTAAATTTTATAAATATCTTTCAATTATTTTAGGTGCATTATCTCCTTTGAGTCATATAACCCCTCCAAAGTAAGTTTGATTATGCTTATTTTTAGAATAAGAAAACTAAATTGCAAATTATTTCTATGACCAGTCCAATGTTACAGCAGTTATTGGCAGAGTGAAAATTTGAAATAAAGCTTTCTGACTACAATTCCAGTTATCTTTCCAGTACAAATTGGTGTATGCCACTGCTCCTTGGCCTCAGTTTTTCTGACTGAGCAGAGAACTAATTTCTTGCCTCAGACTCTGTTGAGCTAGCCACTTTTCCATCTTAAATGTCCTTTCTGGGTTTAGGAAACACATTTGATTCTGGCTGGCTACATTTATAACTCATTTCAATATGCTACTCCAAATCTGGTTTCCTTTGAAGAGGGTCTATACTATAAGAAGAAATGGGGTTAAATACTGCAGCAAACGCATCCCAACTAAAGTAGATTTCTTTTCCTTTTCTGATCTTGGACTTCCTTGTGTTTATTTTAATGAGTCATTTTAATACCTAACCACTAAAGTAAATTAGCTCAGGATCTTATGGCTGTCATGACAACGATGGAACTTTCCCAGCTGATTTCTAGACTGATTTAAACCATTTGCTATACCTTAAATCTTAATTTGGAGCTGGAATTAAAACAACTTTGAAACTTACCAGAGGCTCACAGTTTTAGGGTCTAAAAGAAATTAGACTGATTTAAAAGAAAATGAACTGTGGATAGAAGAATTTAAAATTAAAATTGAAAATTATCAAAGGGTGAGGCATGAGGTTTACAGGGATGTGGGAATACAATGCTCTATAATAATGTGGATATTGAAGGCCACTTTCACATACTCCATGCTGCTGGAAGAACAAAGCCATTCAATTAAATTTAAATTTTCCTTAGTATTTTTAAAGAACCTATGCAAACACTATGATAGGTTCTAGAGGCATGGAGGTAGAAACAAGTCATGCATCCCATCAGGCCAATTGTGTTCTAATGGTGATAGAACATGTGAACATTCATAAAACTATAGCCATGCATCTTTTGGAATTATTTTGAATCTTTGAAAAGGCTATGTATAATAGGTGCCAATACTGTCTCTCCTCTATTCTCTTAAATCCTTACAATCCAGTCCTGAACTTATCTTTCCACTGAAACTGCTCTCCAACATTACTAATGATCTGTTAGTTGCCAGATCCAATGACTTTTTGTCAGCTATCATTCTTGATTTCTCTGCAACTTTTAACACTGTGGATCATTCTCTCATTCTTGATACTCTCTTCTCTCTAGGTTTTCAGGCCACACTCTCTCCTGGTGCTCTTCCTATCTACCTGATCACTTCTTCCCTGATCCATTTTTTGGAATATCTCCCAGATTATGCCCTCTAAAGCTAGATTTTGCCTCAGAGTTCTTCCCTGGACTCTCTTCTCTTCTCCCTCTACATACTACTTTACTTGGTCAATCAGCTCATGTGAATTTAATTGTCATTTCTATACTGATGATTCTCAAATCTGCCTATCATCCCTCAAACTTTCTAATGACCCTCAATCTTATATCACCAATTTCTTTTGCTTTTTAAAGACTTCTTTACTTCATTGATTTTGGACTCTTTTATAATTTGCTCCAGTCTGGTTTTGGTTTGGTTTGGTTTGGTTTTGAACGGGGGAAGGTAGGGCAGTTGGGGTTAAGTGGTTTTCTAAGGTCACCCAGCTAGTTTTATGTTAAGTGTCTGAGGCCAGATTGGAACTCAGGTCCTCCTGACTCCAGGACTAGTGCTTTATTCACTGTGCTACCCAGCTGACTCCCTCATGGGTTTTTAAGGTGTTATTTTCTTCTGTATTTTTGTGCCTCCTTTATTAAGGTATTGACTCTTTTTTCATTATTTTCTTGCATTGTCCTCATTTATTTTCCTATTTTTTTCTCTGTCTCTCATTTAATTTTTAAAATCTTTTAAAATCTCTTCCAGGAATTATTTTTGGTCCTGAGACCAATTTGAATTTTTCTTTGAGGCTTTGTACATGCCAGTTTTAATTTTGCTATCTTCTCAGTTTGTGTTTTGATGTTCACTGTCACATGGTAATTTTCTATGGTCAGTTTACTTTTCTTGTTATTGTTTGCTCATTTTTCCCAGCCTATTTCTTGACTTTTAACTTGATGTTAAAGTTAGGTTCTATTCTTGGGGTGGAGTGTACTGTCTCAAGCTTTCAGTTTATTGTATGATTGTTTTTGGTGTTAGTCCTGGGGATATGTAAGTGTTCAGTTCTTCTAAAGTGGTATGATCTAAGAAGTGTGTTTACTGTTCTATCCTGTGCTCCAGTCTATGTGTGAACACAAGCACTCTTTTCCATGCTGGACCTATGATCAGGGTCTCTTCTCCCCTGTGGCTACATGCTCTGATAGACTAGTGCTTTTCCTCACCCCGCAACTGTGATCCAGGACTGTGAAACAGATTTGGGTGTGTGCGATGCAAGAGTCCTGCACCCATGCCAATAAATATATCCCTACAATCACCCTCTGGACAGATGTCCATCACCCTTACCATCTCTGGGCTAAGGACTCCAGAAGTTGCTGATGCAGAGTCAGTTGCTCCCAAGGCTTTTTACTTTCAAACAGAAGACTGCTTGAATTAAGGAATTTTTTACCTCATTGATTTTGTGACTTGTTTATAATTTGATCCAGTCTGGTTTTGGTGTTGTTTTTTTTTTTTTGAACGGGGGAAGGTAGGGCAGTTGGGGTTAAGTGGTTTTCCAAGGTCACCGAGCTAGTTTTATGTTAAGTGTCTGAGGCCAGATTGGAACTCAGGTCCTCCTGACTCCAGGGTCAGTGCTCTATTTGCTGTGCCACCTAGCCACCCTCCTTTTTAAGATACTTCCTTTTTTTGCTTTTACTTTTTGGAGGGGGGAGGGCAGGGCAATTGGAATTTAGTGATTTGCCCAAGGTCACATCACTAGGAAGTGTGACAAGTGTCTGAGGCCAGATTTGAACTCATGTCCTCCTGACTCCAGGACTAGTGCTGCCTTGCTCATGTGATGCCTGTGTTTGGACTGTGCTCTTCTTTCACCCCAGTGCAATAGATCTTTGCTGACAATCTTCTTGGTTGACTTCTGCTGACAATCTTCTTGGTTGACTTCTGCTGTACTTTTTTTCACTCCATCATTTTATGGATTGTACCACTCTAGAACTGGTTTTGAAGTGTTATTTTAAAGTTTTTGGAGAGAGGGCACTGAAATTTTGGAGAATCTTGATGAATCCTTGCCTCTTCTCTACCATCTTGGCTCAGCTGCCTTCCCATCTCATACATTTTAATGGAACAAAATAGTGCCTTAAAGAATCCTTCCTGCTGTATCAACCTTTTTTCCTAATTTTTTGTCCCCATCTTTGAAGAGTCTTGTAGATAGTAGGGTATTAATAAATAATATTTTTTTTCACTTGCATAATGCAGTTAGTCAATGTTTGAAAGGATCATGATATAGTAGAAAGCACACTCAATTTAGAGTCAGAGCACTACGCTGGGTCCCTATTTTCCTCATGTGCAAGATAAATGTATTGGACAAAGTGATCTCTAAGGTGCCTTCCACCTTGAAGCCTAATGATGCCAAGTTGATTTACTCACCTTCAAGCCTTGCCCAATATTCTTATTCTCATACTCATAATCTTCCACAGACAAGTTATGCCAACATTCGAATCACACAAATTTATGAATCATCTATCCCTAAAAAACGTACCAGAAACTATACCTTTCTTCTTAAAGAAGCAGGAAGTATTTTAAGCATAGTAAAAAAAAAAAGAATGATTTGGACAGCCTATAACAACCTCAGGGGGAAAAACTGCTAGAAATAATTTCTAATTAGAAAAATTCAAATTAAAGAATTCTAATATTCAAATTCATACCTATCAAATTGGTAAAGAGGACAAACAGGTACACAGATGAACTATTGGTCAGACAGTGAAATAACAATCTTTCTGGAAAGCTATTTAGAAATATATACAAAAAATTTACTAAAATTTTTATGTCCTTTGACCCATTTTATACCACTTCTATGTCTTTAACCCTAAAAGATCAGAAAAAGTCTTATATATACAAAAATATTTTTAGTAAATATTTTTGTGGTGGCAATACAACTTGAAACAAAAGGGGATCTCCATAACTTGAAAAATGGTTGAATAAGTCATGGTATATAAATATGACTAGAAATTATAGTTCTGTAAGAAATGAGAAAAGAGACTATTTCAAAGAAACATGCAAAGAACTATTTGAACTGATAGAGTGAAGGGAGAAGAACCAGAAAAAAATGCATCCCATAACATCAATAATATTTTTAAAATGGACAACTTTAAAGGTTTTATATATTGACTAAGAATGAAATGAGCAGTACCTGGAGGACAATTTATACAATAATTAAAAAAACACTATAAAGACAAACAGATTTGAAAGCTTTAATATAACATCAATACAGTATTTATTTATTATTGCAGATAAGCAATGGTTATACTATCTTCTTCCCCGACAGAGAATTGATAGATTTGGGATGCAGAATGATTGAAAACACTAAAACACACAATAAATATATGTACAAATATATGTGTACACACACAAATATATACATGTGAACACATGTGTCTGTGTGTATATGTATATATGTATACACATTTGTGAATAGATACAGAAATTCATATCTATATCTATCAATATATTTCCTTGTTTAAAGCAGGTGTGCACAACATATGACTGGTTGCTTGCGACGCACCAAAGGATTTCAGGTGCCTATCACATGAGCCAGGGCAACCAACCATCATCAGTCTGTCTCTAGTCTAACCTATCTGTAGCCCAAAGAAATTTAGCCTATTTTAATTTTTGCTCTTACCTGCTTCCAAGTTGTGCATGTCTAGTTTAAAGCCAATGAGGGAAGTTATTTTGATTGATTGTATTTATAATTAGAAGTATGTTTTTATTTTCTCTTTATTTCACTAACATGAGAGAAAAAATAAATTAGTTTTCACTATTTTTAATAGAGATGTAGAGGGTACTGCAACTGATAAATCCTCCATACATTTTCACTTGAGGTCTCTATATTGTTAGTTTGCTGTTATACTTTATTACAAGAGAGCTCTCCCAGAGAAGGGATAATACATAACTTTTTGTAATATAAAAATTGTGATAATTTTTAAAGGAATGAGCCAACTGTTTAAGCAGGGAGGAGGGGAAAGTAGGGACAAAGATGGGTGCAAATGACTTTGCTGAAATGAGAAGGGTCTTCATTAGGACTCCTGGTTTACCCTATCCCCAATTTGAAGTCAGATCATTCTAATGAAGACCATTCAGAAGACACAAATTGGAAACCATTAGGGAATTTGAAAATGGATAGCCAGCTGTCTTTATCATGAAATTGTAGCTGGCATTCAAGCAAGGAGAAGTAAATAATATATCACAAAATGTTATATTTAGTGAATACCGTTTGACCATATATGTCTTGTTCTCAGACTGATATGTGACTTGAACCTACATATACCTTTGTGTACAATACAATCTGTGCCAGCAGGGCTTAGACCAATATATCTAGCAAGTCTCTTTAGTATTCAGTGCTCATAATGCTAAACCTACATTCAAGGTGATGAGATTGAATTTATAAGCTATTTACACCATTGTTGTCCTTTAATGAATTCAGTAGAAAATAAGAAAAATATTAGAAATGTCAGAAATGAATATGAATTATTATTGGAATGATTTCATCAACATCTACTGAGCTCCAAAACACATGATTAGACATGAAACAAACAAAGGAATGGATTACAAATAAGTTTAATATGATTTGATTATAAATGTGATAATGTGCTCCTAATTGGAGCATAATTTTTGGAACTTGAAAGAGAATTTTTTTCTCTAATCATATTTTTTTTTGCTATTGAACTTTGAAGATTTAAAAAACTGTACTAAACTTTTATTTCTAAAAGAAAAAGAAACTTTAAAAAGTAAATAATACTAGTCCTAGTTATTTGAACCTTTTCAATGGTCAGATTAAAGCATTAAGAATTCCTAATTCTTCAGTCAGGCGTACAAAAGAATATTTAGTCCTAGAGTCATGGGGCTATTAAAAATTTCAAGAAGTCATCTATTTCATGCAGTAGTAAACTATTAATTTGTAAATCTCTGATACGTATAGATATCTTTGGTTGTGAAAGAAGGCCATACTTATTGAATCTTTTCCCTCCCCTCCATACCAACTGGAATGTCAAAGTTTGAGCCCAGAACTTGCCATAGATTAAATGGCAAGCTTAATCTAGTTTTCCTTCAGATCTTCTATTGCCTGTCTCTGTCTGCTTTACACTCCATTCATGTATGACTTCACTAACCTGGACAAGTATTCAATGGCCTCCTAAAGTTTTGTGTCTGCCAATACCCCTCAGTGTGACACCTCAACCCATAATGCTCTATCTGTATTAGATTCTATTCTCATATACAATCTCACTCTACCACAACTCTGTTCTTTCAATGTCTTGTTCCTATTTCAAAGAAAGTGATGAGGGGGGAAATCATACTTTTCTATTTTTCCAAGAGAGACATTGAAGAAAATTTCTCATTTTCCATTTAGCAACTTCTCCAATATTAACTATAAATTAGTCTACTAAGCACTTAAAAAAAGAAATTAACTGTCTAAATGCTTGTCTTCCCACAGATTTGCCTTCTGTTCAAATCTTGATTGAGAAAATCTGTACTATCTAAAACTAGAAATGAAAGGGAAATTAAAAAAAAAAAGATTCTCCTCCTCCTCTACATCATTTCTTCCCTCTGCCACAAAAAGGAGGAAAAAAAAGTCTGATCAAGAATGGTTAAGATGATGGATCAAATGGCCAAACTCTCTGGAATATCAATGAAAGAGAGGATGAGGAAGTATTGAAGAGGTGTTCAGTCACTTCTTATTCAATAAGTTCTAGAGTCTTTTCGCTCTTTCCTCTAAGATAAAACACAAACTCTTTTTTTTCCATTTGAAGCTTTTCACAATATGTCTATGCACTACTATTATATATATATATATATATATATATATATATATATATATATATATATATAAAACTCTATTCTCACTGTGCCCCCTAAGTGCAATATTCTATCTCCTATCTCCATGACTTCAAATTGCCTGTTTTCCATTCTTCAAATGTACATCATCATCTCCTTTCCATCATGGAATTTAGATTTCCTTTAAAATACATCTCAGATGCCACTTCCTACAGAAAGACTTTCCTGAGTCCCATAAGATACTAGTGCCACCCACCTCCGAAATTATTTTTGGTTTTCGGCACATAGTACATAAAACAGCAAATACATATACTTACATAGATACATGCATATATAAAAACCTGTACATGTATACATACACCCATATTCTTATACATATACATATTTATGGGTTTGTACATATAAATTTATCCATCACATCTGCCCATGGAGATATACATTGTGCAATATATGTGGAAATATGTAATGATAATATTAGTAGGTATATATACAAATAGATTATTGTAAATGTATACACATGTATGTGTACATGCATACATATTTGCACACACATTTTTATGGAAAAAAAGGCATCTCAACTGTAGCAAATAACTTTCAAGGGTAAATAACTTTCAAGAACACGGAGATTATATCCTTTTAGGAATTTCTGATAGGAGAGAACACATATGTAAACCAATATCTCCATTGCTAACCAAACAGTCTCTTTATTGATGGATCAACAATAGGAACAACTAACAAAAAAGTACAGAATTGAAAATCCAAGAGAGTAAAGCTAAGTGTCCCAGATTACAAAAATAGAAGTAAATAGGCAGAACAGTATTCAAAACACTTGAACTGACCCCAAGGTACTCATAAAAGTAATATGAATGTTTCACTAGTGTTGTTATATGGTTATAAGACAAGGAAAATCATGGCCTCTAAATAATGAAACTATTTATTACATTAGAGTACAATAGAGAAGTGGCTATGATGAATTGCAACAAATAAAAGAGAATAAAGGTTTTTAGCAAGGAATTTTTTGACAGTCAGAAATAATGGACTGCTCAGGAAGTTTTTCCCAATCTCTCTTAAATCTAGTGCATTTTTCTGTTAATTATTCCCATTTTATATATTGAAAAATGTAGCTTGCATTGTGTATATAGCATCATTGTACATCATTCTTTGCTTATTGTCTCTCTCTAATAGGTTGTCGGCTTCTCAAAGGCCAGGACTGTCTTTTGACTGTCAAGTAGTTTCATAATAAATGTTTATTGGCTGACTAACTGAATGGTCATGAGGAAAGAGAAAGTGAAGACAGGCAGAATGGCAGGGTGCTCCATTACTATCCTTTTTGATTTTGGAGAAAAGAGGAAAAGGCTTCCAGGAACTTGGGTAGATGTCATGGAAAGAAAAGAATGCTACCCAAACAAATTGGTTAGATAGGGATGTATTGTGATGTGCATCATTAGAAGGAAGTGAATAGATGAAATCACATGTCTATTCAAGTAGACTGAAGAAGCATCAACATAAGTATTAGGAGTCTTACACTTTCAGGATTTCCAAATATAAGTACCTTACGGAAGAAAATGCAAGATCCATGCTGGCTGATCTCTAACCAATTGGAAGCCATTACCTCCCAAGGAAGTTCACACCACTTTGGGATAACTCTACCTTTTAGGAGGTTTTCCTTTGTATCAAAACTAATTTTTTTTTACATTTGCATTCATTGGTCCTTATTCTATTGTTTGATTTTTATCATTTTTAAACTGGGCAAAAAAATGTTATTTAAAAAGATAAAGATTCCATTTTTGACAGAATCTTTTGAACAGAGTTTTTTTCCTAACATTATTTTTTAAGTTGTCATTTAAAAATAGAAGTGAGAGGGAAAAAGTTGAGATAGTGGATGTTCCTTTGCTCTCCTTCAAGTGAGTTGCACACATATATCTCTTCCTTGATAATTAGGTAAAGGGAAGGTGAACCACTATAATTTCATCTTCTAGATCAAATCTCCAGAGTGACCAGTATCTATCATATTATTTTCCATTGTCATGTTTTGTTTTGCTTCGATTTTCCTAGAAGAGTAAGGAAAATATTCAGTCTTTTTCAGTACTATGCAGATACTATATTCTTAGCCACTCTACCTGTAGAAGCACCAGATAATGACTCTTTCCCCCATTTTATCACTAAGAACAGAGCATCTAGGTGGCACAGTGGATAGATTGCCTGGAGTCAGGAAGACTCATCTTCCTAAGTTCAAATCTGGCCTCAGATGCTTACTAACTGTAGGACCCTGGGCAAGTCACTTAAACTTGTTTTTCTGTTTCTTCATCTCCAAAATAAGCTGGAAAGGAAAATGGGCCACTTTCATATCTTTGCCACGAAAATCCCAAATGATATCTTGAAGTCTGTCACAACTGTAAATGACTGAAAAACAAAAATTCCTAAGAACTACTGGTATGCATCTATGCACCCAAAGCTCCAACTATGGGAAGCCAATCAGAAAAAGTGCAGGCAGCATGGGAGAGGTTTTGTCCCGAGGGAGTGGAACACCATTCCAATGCCTCAAGCCTCAGAGTCTTCCAGAATATATCTACAAGAAGACTGGAAAATAAATAATCATGAGCCTCAGGAAAGGGCAAAACATAAAGGTTTCAGGGTGGTGGGAGATGGGAGAGGGAAAGGGAATCCCCTTTGCTTTTGTGACTGCACCTACTAACAGATTACTTTCTGAAAGTGCCAACCCCATGACTTGTGTTATATTGCCTTTTCTTTCTACTTGAACTAATGTCTGCCATTTTTCCATTCAGCTTTCTTTCACTCCCAACTTGATTATTTTGTCCAAAGTGAATATACATAATATATATATACACATACACATACATATGCAAATATAAATATACACATGACATATATACATACATACACATATACATACATATATATATAGAAAGAGAAAGAGAGAGGGAGGGAGCTATGCCTCTAGATATCAGAGAAATTGGTTTTTTTTCTTTAATAGGGTATTTTTAAAAATCTACTGATGACTTAAATCCATACTCTGTGGCCCAGATTGTAGATTTTTCTTGTCCACTGCCATTTCCTAGTGAGAAGAGAACTGGACACCCTGTGTCTGGTTGGGATGGTCTTTGATTTATTATTCAGTGTCTATCCTTGATGACAGCAACATCAGTTCTTGCTGTCTTTTCACTGTAGACCCATGGAGTACTAACAAACCCCATGCTGTTTTTCACACTGCATAAACTCAAAGAGCTCTCTTCAAATAAGTTATCTTTATTTTTCCCATGTCAGAAAATATCTAGTGAGAACGTGAACATAACAACACATAGTAATTAATTTACAAATAGCTACATTTTAAAGTGGATGCTTTCTTTGGATTTCCTAAGCAAGGTGCATGGACTTTTGGAAGCATAGTTTAGATAATTCTGTTACAAATCCAAGTTGTCTAGGCATCATAATGAATGAGATCAGAAAACATAAAATCATTTAGAAACACAAAAATAAAGGAAAAAATGCCTACTAATCTATACATTATTCTAGTATATAAATAGGGGAAGACATAATTAACCCATATTTTTGTTACCTTTGCTGTAGACCATTTCTCATCCTTTTTCCAATGGGTCACACAGTATAACCCCAGAAAACCTTAGGTAGGGCTCTTACTAAAAATTGGGGTGGTTTCACAAAGTTTTGTTGTGGGGGGAGGGAATAAGAAAGGAAGTTGCACCAATAATGCCAGGAACAGGTATAAATAGAAAGGGGTACATAAAATGCCCCTTACCCCACAGTCTTAGTAAGTAAATTTCTAGAATGAATTAGAAATATACAAGATTGTATGTATTAATAGGCTGACATACTGAAGGCAATTTCCTGAAGAGGCAGAGAGGAATGGAAGTAGCTGTGAGGGGTCAGCTCTAGGGTAGAACAAATTATGAATGAATGAATGAATGAATGAACGAATGAATGAACGAATGAATGAGGATTTAGGTGCTATGTGCCAGATATTATACCTCTATGTGGCCTAGGTTCCCCTGTGGTTGGGATGAAGTAAGAAAAGTAGAAGTTAAACCCTTCTGCTAGTTCATGTGTGAAGTGGTAAGTTATAGATCAGGAGTCAGAGAGCTTGTATTCAAATAGTAGCTCTATCACACACACACAAACACACACACACACACACACACACACACACACACACACATATATATATATATCACATATAACATTAGGCTAGTCATCTAAGCATTCTGGTCCTCAGTATCCTTAGACACAACATAAGGAGGTGAGACTAAATGACGTACGAGTTTCCTTTTACATCTATATCTTCCAAGAGAGATATGAGATGGGAGTAAGTAGAAATGAGGCAGATTGAGTGAACCTTGTAAAAGAAAGTGGTCACCAGGAGAAAGGCAAGACTCCCATAGTAAAGTAGAATTAGAGAGAAAACAAGGGAGGAAAGAAACTCATTGGACAATGGGAGAGAGAGGGAGAAAGATAGAGAAAGAGAGAGATAGAGAGACAGAGATAGAGAAAGACAGAGAGAGAAAGCAGGTAGTCCAGTAGGACAGGTGGTCAGGTAGGATGGTACCAGGAGAATGTGTAAACTGTGAGCAATGTGAAAGAAGTTGGTTCTTTCTCCATCTTGCAAAGAAGGCAAAAGTGGGAGAAGATAATTGGTATAATAATATCAGACAAAAGTGTGGGACATGGAAGTGAGGAAGTATCATTTTGAATAAGTAGTAAAACATTCTGGACCAGAGGCCAGGAGAGGAAGCAGGGAAAAAAAGCCCCTTCATCTCACTGAAGTTAAATCGCTGACCTTCAGTATAGCTAGACTATTATATAGCCTTGGTCTTTGGTAATTTATCTTTGCTCCTAAATTAGCTGAGACTTAAGTCAGTCTGCTGTATCTGAGACAGCTCCTTCTTTCCAATTTAACCTATCTGAATAGGTATGATATTACCCTTTATCTTTCTCTCATATTTTACAGAAGTGTTTTCCTTTATATATATGAGGCTGATTTTGAGGGTGATTCACTAGTGTACTGTGAATGCTGAGCTTTTACAATGAAAATCATTCTACAAATCTCTCAAACTCAGAACACCTCAGAAGAGGCATTGTCTGTCTCAGAAGGGAAAATTTTGGCTGACTCTTGTTTGGTCAAAATTGTTATTTCCTAAACCTTCTTTTCTATTGAAATCAAGAAACAGATTATATTATTTGCATAAGTATGGTTTAGCTGAACACTGCTTTTGTAAATAAATAGTAATTTAAGCAAAAAAGGGAGAGCAGAGAAAATATGATATAGAGATAAGCTGAGTTCAGTTGAGTACAGCTGTAATTCTTGAAAGGTTTTATATAATTTGGTAACAGTAACAATATAGAAAGGAAAAGGAATATGTTTTAGCATACAACCATAAAGTCAAATATGAATTTAAAAAACAAATTAGTTATATTAACATTTACTTCTACCTGGCACCAGATTTAGAATGAATTTTATTAAAAGAACATTATTTTCTTAGCATAGTTTCAATAACAATTAAAGCTGAATCCTATATTAATAGTGTAACAGGAATCATCTGCATGTCATGGAACACTTAAAGGATAGATTTATGCCATGGCACTTTGCCAAGGGTCATATGTGTACAGACATCTTTGCTAAAGGAAAAGAATGACCAATAGGTCCTTTAGTCCTCATGTTGAGGAGTCATGGGGAGAAAGGAGGAGAGTGTCCATTTCAAAGAAATTTGGTACCTGAACCAGAAAGAATAACACATTTTGTGGTCTATAAGGAGATGGGAGCAAGTTCCTACTTTATTTCAAGGAGATCTCTTTGTTGAAGCATAGTATCAGCTCTTCCTTAGACTTCAGGCCAAGGAGCAGGAATGCCTTCCCTCTCCCCAGGAGTAATGATGAAGAAAAATAGTTTCTAGGGAAGCCTAAGATTGGATCTCTAAGCCCTGCTTATTCTGTTATGTGTTTCTTTCCCTGAACATATGTCACTGAGTAGCAATCCTGAGAGATAGATACTTCCAGACTCAGTATTTTCCATGTGATTCTGAAAGCTTCTGAGTCCTCTTGCAAATTGCTCCCTTCAGTTCCACCCCTCCTCCCCAACTTTAGCATTAGACATGACTAGGAAAAGATGCCAGGGGAATGAGTCATGTTCTGACTGGTCCACATATCTAGACTATAATGTAACAATGAACTCTTATCCATTCTCCCAAACGTCTCCCAGGATTTTTTTTTCTTTCTCCACAGAAAATACAATAGAAGAAAAAGGTCACTGTTGCATTTAAATATCTATATGTATGTATGTATGTATGTATGTATGTATGTATCTATCTATCTATCTATCTATCTATCTATCTATTTATCTACCTCCAAACAGGATTATGAATCATTTGTGCTTTAAGAATGTCTTTTATGGCAAAGGGAATAAATGCCTCCCCCCACTACACACACTTACCTGACACCTACTTTGTATATTAAATATTTTTTAGCAGTAACTTTGTTCATTCCTTCTAGGAGAGAGCTTAGGTGTGAACCAAACATAAGATTTTCTTGGAGTATCTCTAAGTAGGGGCAAAGAGTCAGAAAGTAAAAAGAAAAGTCTTAACCCTTTTCTTTAGGGATTTATGGATTCTTCTCCATATGCACCCAGATTATGTGTGTGGACACAAACAAACACACACACACACACTCACGAGTATTTCCTTCTTCTTTTTATGAATTTGAAAGTACTTGAACACAGGGCCAGTACACTGACATACTGTACTATCAGACAACTAACAATAAGTTTTTGAATGTGAAGTAGTACCAAATGGTACATTCCTCAGAAATTGCCCTCAATATGCTTGTTTTCAAAGGGTGATGAAATTTCAGTTTTCATGGAAATTATCCTTTTTGGTCTAGGCAGCTGCAACTGTGAGAATTACCCATAGCTTCCATAATAATCTCAAAATTCAATGTCAACAGTTTGCCTTTAGATTGTTAAATATACCAAAAGAGATAGAAGCAGACAGGCAAACAGACAGACCCAGAGTCAGAGAGAAAGTGACAGAGAGAAGAAATAGAAAGTAAGAACAGAAAAAGACAGAAACACAAAGAAAGACAGAGGGGAGAAGAGGGGGGAAAAGAGGTGAGAATAAGAAAGGAGAGAAGATCTAAAAATTGAATCAAATTTACATTCTAATGAGATCATAGTTTTTTTGAAAATATTAGCTTTTTTCCTACATTACTTACTAATAAATTAGCAAGAAGGCATTAAACACTTATTTTGTCAGACCTTCTGCTAGGTGCTATGGATACTAAGACCGAAAACAGTTCTATCCTGAAGGAACTTATGTTCTTTAGAGAATAGCAATATGTAAATGTTGAAGTGGATAAAAATAAATGCAAGAAAATTTCAGTATAATTTGTTGGAGAGACATTAAAAATTGGAGGATACATGTAGGACATAACATTTGAGTCAAGTTTTGAAAGAATCTAGAGGATCAGAAGGGAAAAAGTATGGAGGGAGTGAACTCCAGATATGGGGGGTGGGAGAGGTGAGAGAGCCGAGGGAATCAGTGTAAAAGACACAGATAATAATTGACTGTGAAAGAAAGCAAATAGGTCAGTTCTACTGTAATCTAAAGTGTGTGAGTGTTAGTAATTTGTACAAACATAATGAGGTATTGAATCTTGCTTAACAACACGCTGTGAAGGGAGGGGAGTGAGTGTGAGGCACTAGATAGGAGACTGAATAATCATTCATACCTCTTGTAAGAGTTCTAAGATGTACCGTAGTCAGCAGAGTCATGTATCATGGCAATGGGTTTAAAATGCCAAGAAACTGATTCTACACCACCACCACCCCTCCATAGCACTACAGGTTGGCAACATACACAACAAGAAATGAGTTGCAAGCTGAAAGATAGTGCCATATAATGGATACATACTAGACTTGGAGCCTGGAAAAACTGAATTTAAATTCCACCTTACACAGTAAATATTGGTGACCCTAGGCAAGTCAGTTAATTTCCCTATGCCTCAGTTTTCTCATCTATGAAATATAAGGGTTGAAATACATGGCCTCTAAGGTCACTTGTAGACCTAAGTTTATAAACCTATGATCCTATGAACTAGATAACTGACTAAAGGTGATGTAGTCAATTGTTGATTGTAATCAATCTTTTCTTTCCCATAGAATATCTTCTCCTAAAAGGAAAGTAACATACAGTCCATAAAAAGCAGAAAATAATCTCAGCATAACTTACCTTTGACTTTTTGTTTTATTTTTGGAGGGCAATTGGGGGTTAAGTGACTTGCCCAAAGTCACACGGCTAGTGTGCCAAGTGTCTGAGACCAGATTTGAACTTGGGTCCTTCTGACTCCAGGGCCGGTGCTCTATTCACTGTGCCACCTAGCCGTCCTTACCCTTGACTGTCAAACATATTGGTGTTTACTTTTGAACATGGGATGTCTCATCTAAATACTTACAAAACACAAATAAAGATACAGATCAAACTGTCTAGCATTCCTCACCCCATACTTCTTTAATCTAACTACAATTAAGGAATGGACTATTGCCACTCTTATAGAAATTTAAAAACTGACAAAAAAAATCTTAACTTTCAGCAGGAATCACTGATACATCTCTTCCTCCATGGTCTGCAGAAACAATACGTTTGGCTTAAGGTCCCCTCTCCATTCTTCATATACTGAAATAAATCAATGTCTCTCTCACCTTTAGTAAAGTGCCCAATTTAAAGGAAGAGAGGGAAATGGCAGCCACAACAACAAAAACCAAGCCTAATATATATACTGCTTCCATATTTGCAAAGTGCTTGACAAATATTATCCCATTTATCTTCACAACAACCCTGGGAAGTAGGAACTATTATTATTCTTAATTTACAGAAGAAGAATCTGAGTCAAACAGAGGTTAAATGACTTTACAAACATCAAATACCTAGTATGTTTCCAAATCCAAATTTCAACTTGTATCTGACACCAAGTACATCGATCTTTTGACTGGGCTGCTCCTATCAGAAAAGATTTGTCCATGATTAATCAAAGATTGACAGGAGAGCTCTTTCCCTTATTTTTATATTCATGAACTATATTCACAATGATCCACATAAGATAAAACCCAAATGCTTTATCTTGACATTCAAAGCTTCCTATGCTTTCTCTGTCCCCAGCCTACTCTTAGAGCTTTAACTCCCACTACTCCTTAAATTTATGCTGCACTATGGCAAACCAAACCAATCAAAATCCCTTGAAATGTCTTGTTTCTGCTTCCTTGTCTTTATTGATGCTGGCCTCTCTGCCTGTGCTTCCCCGTCGATATTTGCACTTATTAAAAGTGAATTAATCTCACCACTTCCACTGATATAATTCCTGACCCACATATGCAGAAATTCCACACACACACACACACACACTCCCATAAAGCTTTGTTTTCACTCCTCTTGAGATTTTTCATCCCATTCTACTTTTGTTAGAGTTATTATTTGTCCATATATATCTTCTCTTTTTTCTTGATTGTAAATATCTCAGAGTCTGTGGCTATGTTATACCTTTCCAACTTCCACTGCCACTAGCACAGTTCCTTCCAGAAAGCAAGTTCTCAGGAAAGTTACTTTTTCTAATGGATGAATAAATAAACTCCATCATATTGTCTACTCAGTGTTCCTTCTACAGTCAGTCTTCATTAACCCAGTTTCCATATCCTTGATTAATTGGTTTGTCTTAAACTTCGAAGTTCTTCAAGTTGTCCACAATTCCAGTTGTATTAATTTCACTTTTAGATTAAAATGTCTATAAGTGTAAATGTAGATAACCCCAATCACATATCCAATTAAGTTACATTCCTCAAAAATTGGTGGAGATTAAAATAGTAAAATGGGACTACAATAAGTCTGGCAATGCCAATTCATTTCTCATGAAAAGACTTATTTTTTCTAAGGTTATACAGGTTAGAAATATTCCTATGCTAAGAATATCTCTATATATACTGATAATCCTCTCTTTCTCCCTTCCCTGGGGTGGAAATCTATATCTATATGTGTATTATCTATATATGTCATTCTACATATATCCATACATATTTATACTTATATATACACATAGATATGCTTATTTACACTATGCATCCTGAACTCCTAATACCCTTTGCACTTCACTTTTGCCCTGAATTATAATAATAGCCTAGTAATACTTTGTCACATGAATAAATGAATACAAATTAGTCATATCCCGTATCTTCATATCCAATACACATTTGAAAATCTTAAAATTAGATGAGATCCATAGGCCAAATATTAAAGCTCATACTTGGAAAATAATGTTCTCTAAGATATCTTTGATCTTTGATGTCTTTACATTATATTTACATGTAAATTTAAAATTGGACTTAATTGGAAAAAACTGAAAAAAAGAAAAAACAAATGATGAGATTGAATGAAAAATAAATGTGGGCTGTCTAATAAGGGAAATTTGGTGAGTTGCTGCCTTATAAATAAAAAGTAATTCAATTGAATCTGGGAGACTACAGTTTAAGTTGTTGAAAGGAACAGAAGGCAAAGACTGAGGTTGATGTGATGAAGAGATTGAAGAACATTGACAGAAGTCTCAGCAGGGGCAGAAATGCAACTTTATCAAAGCTGTTTGAGAACACCAATTGCAGAAGCAATTGGCTTACAAAAGGGCCACACTTATCTCCTGGCTGGATAAATAAAGACTTGTGTTAGGTGTTAAGAGTAGTGAAGACTCTCAGAGTTTTTGTGTCTCTAACTGCTTCCTGTAAGATGATAGGAAAAAAAAGCATGAAGTGGAAAGACAGATTATATACTTACTTGGATGGATAGAATTATATTCTGAGATTTAATTGGACTCCCTTGGTGAGTGAAGAGCTGGCCAGGTCAGCTCATCTTGTACAGAGGGGCAGGGATAGGCTAAGCTAATTGTTGCCTGAAATATTTACTTCCAATTTGACTGGACAACCCCGCATGTTGGGAGGAAAATAGCTGAACAGTCTGCCTTGAGATGACTAGTTTGAGGAGCTTTTCAATTATCTGGTTTAAAAGGGACTTATGTCCATATTTATAGCATAACATTTTTTCCACAAGTCTTTGAAAAGCAATTACAAGTAGAAAGATCTTATAAATGTTATGTCATTTGAAGAATGATAAAGAAGAGAGTTTGCTCATCTAGAGAGGAGTTTAGGGCCAGGCAAGTAGTTAGCAAAGAAATGTCTTCATATGTAATAGACATCTCTAAATGGACCAATGACATCAACACCCACAGTTCAGAGTTGAGATTAATATTGAGCACATATACTTGCTAGTTTTTTTTCCCCTCATTATGTTTTCCTGCCAGAATTCTATATCTGTGTGGGAATTCTCCCTCAGACACTAAGTCCATTGGTAGAAAATTGTGACCTCAAGTGTATTTTTGGAATGTGATACATTTATTATTCCTGCATTTACCTCTTCGGTATATGAATATGACAAGTTTTATTGTTTACTTTGCATTATTTAAATAAATTATTATGTTTATCATTCAAAAGCATTATTATTATGAATGGCTGGGTTCATATAAAAGGAAATGATTGGTCTGGGCTTAAAAGGTAAAGTGAATTGGGAGAGTGTATTCCCCCTCCTGGAAGATTTGTTTATAGGACTTTGAGTAGGATTAAAGCATTGCATGGTAATGGACCTTCTTTGAGAATTTATGTATGCATGATGGCAGGATGGAGTGAACAAGCTAGTCAAGAGAGTAAATTGCTATTTAACATACCTGTTCTAGAGGAATGAGGTCCTCAATGCTGAGAGGTGTGTGTCCTTTGCACCTCCTCAAAGTGAACTAGCAACTATTTGTTACTTGATATGGTACATGTTAAGGACAAACCAGTACATCCTTGGAGGAGTGGTGGACTGTCAGTCTGAAAAACAATTTGGAAGGATAGTATTATAGATAGGAACTGAAACTGTGATTTCATTAGTAACAGAAAATTCTAAAATAAGAAAACTTCCATTATCAATATAGGTTATCACCTTCTCTGAACAGTATTGTCTTGCAGAGTTGCCAAGAAAATTCAGTGACTTTCCCAGAATCATACAGATAGTGTTTGCTGGATATGAGACTTGAACCTTGGTGTTCCTGAATTTGAAACTAGCTATCTACTATATCACACTCTCTTACTATGCAAAGAAATAAACCAAAATGTCTGTGTCATTTAATTGAGACCTACCACTGTTAGACATTATACCCAAAGGTCAAAGACAAAAAGAAAGGACTCATATACACCAAAAAAGTTGTACAGTATATTTTGTATGGTAATAAAGAACAAAAGACGAAACAGATGCCCACATATTAAAGAGTGTCTAAACAAAATGTGTAACATGAATGTAATAGAATATTATCATATTATAAGAAGCTATGAATATGACTAACATACAGAAGTACAGCAAAACATATAGGAATTAATACAAAGAGAAATAAGCTAAACTAGGAAAGCAATAAGAACAATTGTAACATGTTTAAAGAATAACAAAAATTAAATTGATTGAATACTAAGATACTGAAGCCTAAGAAAATTAAAAATGAATCCCAAAGAAGAGATGTGAGAAAGTGCTTTACCCTCACTTCTTCACAGGGAAGTGGATTATAAATGTGGAACACTGAATATAATGTCAGAATTTTTTATGTGTTGGAAAATTAAAGCAAATTTCCCCTCTTTTTATTTATTGGGAGATGTTAAGTTGTAAAAGCAAAGTATATGATTAAAGTCTATTAATAACAAATGTATTGAACAAGACCTTAATAATTTCATAATTCTTTTTTGTATCTTTCATAACACCAAAGATAGTGATATTGTAATAATTCCTTAAAACATGCCTTCTGATTGATTAAACTAGATGTTTCATACATTTGGTCAGTCTTTAAGAAGAAGTCAACCAAAATGATTTGACACCTAAAAGAATGTGCATTGGATAACATTTGCTCAAAGCAAGTATGCCAACAAAAAAACTCTAAGTAGTTTTAAAGTCTCTGGGTGCTAGTCTCCAAATGTTTCCCCATTTCATCCCAAAGAATAAGGTATACTTGAAATGGTCCCCAGAGAAATGATAAAGTTTAATAACAGAACTAGTTACATGAAAAAAAATCAGGCACAGAAGTTTTGTTTCATCATTAAAATGGGTGGTAGATATTGGATATATTATCTGTGATAACCTTCCATGATCTAGTGTATTTTGTGATTATCCACACAAATCAGTTATTAATTTCTATTAAGTAAAGGTGATTAACATAATTGAGTGAATTTCCACCCTGAAAAACTAACAATGGAGTTAAATGTATTTTTAACAGTAAATGGGCAGTGAGAGCCCCTGTGGAGTGCAAGGACAGCTGGCATGACAGCACTTGACATCCTGTGTGTAATTGGTTTTGAATGCTTGACAGATTTTTATAATGGTACAGAGGCCCTCAGACTGGCAGGTAAGTGTTGGGAATAGATTGAGTGGTAGTGGGGCAATTTTCATATAACTCTTACTTGAGAATCCTTTAGACACACTTGACATCAAAGATGTATTCTCTTTTAAGTTCAGCACCTGTCAACTGGTACACCCTGTTTCATCAAATTCCAGAAGAACAGAATACCTAAACCATCAACACATCATTTAATTAGTTTTATGTTGTTCCTCCCCCCCACTTCTCCCCTAGGCAAGGTGTAAAGGTCAGTTTTAGATTGGAATTAAGATTGTATTCACTAGGTAACCAGGGAAATAAACATCTACCTTTTGGATCTAAAATGATGTTCATTGGCAAAACCCAACCTTGGGTTCACTTGTGAAAATCTGTGTCAGAATCAATTTAAAGGCCTGAAAATTAAAACCAGAATATAACCATTGAGTTGTATTTGTTGGAAGAGGGTTTCTTAGTCTATCAGTGTTCTCAGAAAGCAAATATAACCACGATTCAATCGTAAATATGATTTAGATATAGATTTTTTTTATTTAAATGAATCCACACTGGGGAATAAAGTTGTATTAGTGGTATTTTAGAATCACCATTCCATGTACTTGGGATGATGATGAATAATAACAGAGCTGATGCTAATGTATTATGGACTTTATGAAGGGGAAGTAAGGAGTAAGTGTAAGGAAGTAAGGAGAGAGTGAATTTCAGGCATGGGAGACTTCCAGGGCATAGGCATGGAGAGGGGAGGTGAAGTATATTTATTCAGGAACAGAGAAAAGGACAATCAGACTGGACCCTTTAAAATCCCATTTAAGACTCAGTTTTCCTAGATAAAGTCATCTCAAGGACTCTAGTAAATCCTGCTACTAAGGAGGTTTTACATTTGTACAGCATTTTACATTTTCGCATAGGTAATAAATATTGGAAAAGTGAGAATAAATTAGTTAGATGCTCGCAGCAACTGTGCTTCCAGGGGGAAGGTGTCATCAAATCTTCCTTCCTTTCCTCCTTCCTTTCCTCCTTCCTTCCTTCTTTCCTTCCTTCCTTCCTTCCTCCCTCCCTCCCTCCCTTCTTTCCTCCCTTCCTTCCTTCCTTCCTTCCTTCCTTCCTTCCTTCCTTCCTTCCTTTCTTTCTTTCTTTCTTTCTTTCTTTCTTTCTTTCTTTCTTTCTTTCTTTCTTTCTTCTCTTTTCTATTCTGAGGATAATTATCTTTGGACTGGAAAGGACAAAATTAATAGGGCTAATAGGGACTTGCTTACAATGAAAGAGGACTTAACTGTGCTTTATAAGATCCTCTGCTGTGCTTCTGCTGCTCTATCTGGTTTCAACTCCACTGAACAAGATGCCCCTCCAAAATCACTCATCATCTCTAATCTTACTAGCAGACTGCTAACTCATGACTTTATTGATGCCATCTTCCTTAGCCTCTCTCCCCTCTCATTGGAGGGCTGGAGGGTAAGGCACTAAACTTCTCCCAGTGCCTTGTTTATATAGGACTGAAACTGGACTCTCAGATCAATCTACCTTAAAACTGCTGCTCTTCCAGGTTTCCACTTCACTAAACAAGAAGGTTCCTGGTGTCCCCACAGGCCGCTCCACTACCCAACTATGCTTTCAACTTCATTTTTCATGTTGTTTCCACCTTTAGGTTGTGAGCTTCTTGAGAGCAGGGACTGTCTTTCTGTTTGACTATTATATACCTTGTGCCTGGCACATAGTAAGTGATTAATAATATTTTTTGGGGGGGGGAGGAGTGGATTGCATTAAATCAAGTAAGCTGGCTTATATGAAATACTTCCCTATGTGTTGAATTGATGCATTTGGGTTTTTTTCTTTGCTTGTTTGTTTTGCTTTGTTTTGGGGGGAGAGGATACAACTATAAGTGATTTTTTAAATATCGTAAAAAACTAAAGAGGTTCTAAGGGAGGAAAAGGATAAATATTTTCCCAATTTTCAAAAAGACTACTCAATTTGACTGACACTAGACAAAATTCTGGAATATAATATTTAAGGATGTTTTCTGAAAATGTAGAAAAGGAAAGAGTGATTAGAAAGAGACACAATGGCTTCATCTAGACTAGGTCAGAAAAATCATCCTCATGTAGTCAATTGGCCAAAGTAAATAAACTAAAATTTTACATAAAAAGAATTCCCAGCATTCAGTGTCTAGAAGTAGAATAAGCTCTCTTTGACGGTGATGGATTCTTCAAGTGAAGACTATCTGCTTTTTCACTATATGGAATAGTGTTCTTTTCCAGAAATAAGTTGGACGTGTTAGTCTGTGAAATCCATTTCAATTCTGAAATTCTGGAAGGACATTGATTTAAGTCTCCTCTAACAATCGGACTCTAACAGTCTAAATTTTTATGAATTAAATATAGAAATCACATTAGCATCATATTTGTTATATATTAATCATAGCACTTACTATATTCATTTTACTGTTCAGTTGCATTTGAATCTTTGTGACCTCATTGAGTCACTGGTTCACATAATTTAGAGCTATGGGGAAATTAAAAATCATGTATTTCAAGCCTATCTTATTTTACAGGTGATAACTGAAGTTCAGGGATATTAAGTGATTTTCTGTCCAATATAATACATGTAGTAAGTGAAATAGCTGAGTCTGAACTCAGATCTTCTGGAGTCAAATTTAATACAACGGTTGTTTGAAAGGAGTAATATTTTAGTTGTTAAAATGGACCATCTGGTTATCTCATATTGATCTAGCCCCCAAATAAATGTATAGCTTCTATCATTACATTTTTGAAATTCACTAACTAGAATAGGGATTTTGATTATTAAGTAGAATAAGTTAGCATATACACACACACATATAGCCATTATTTACCTTATGTGTTTGAATATATGGTAAATACATATACATATATGTACATATGCATGTGTACATGTATACTTCTGATGGTTTACTTATGGTCATGTGGGTGGAATATAGTCTCCCTCTTCTATTTGTCTTTGGAACAAATAGAATAGCCTTAGTTTATAAATAAATATTGAATACAATAAATGGCCTCTGTTGGCTGGACATACTTGGTATGGATTCTCATCAACTATATTCTCTTTCATATATACATATAAACATATATACATATACTACACACTAGATTAAGTTCTTTATAATTATCTCATTTGATACCTACAACTGAGGGGGGAAAATTCAAGAAGCAAAGTTTCAGGGGAAATTGTAATCAATTTTATCAATCATGACCAAGTGACTGACAAAAAGGGCTCATTAGCCTCTCAATGACCAAAAAGGAAGCATGGCCATTTCTTGAGGTTTATATGCTCTTGAAAAAGAGATGCTCTAGCAGATGGCAATCAACTCTGATTGGCTAACAATTAATGAGATGTGACCTTTACAAAGAGAAGTGAGCTTATTCCAGTGGGGGGCTGAGAGGGGGATGGTCAATCTAGACAAAAGATCTACCTCTACCAAAACTTGATGCCTTGTAAGGTAGGGTGGGGTTGGATAAACTAGAAGGTTAATTCAACCTTAAGAGACTGAGTTTTTGACACAAAAAGGGGAGAACTCTGGATCCCCCCAAATATTTGGTGGTTAATAATAATTTATCTCACAACAACCCTACCAGGCTCACAAATAATAAGTGTCTGAGTCTGAATTTTAATTCCGGTCTTACTGACTGCAGACACAGTGCTCTAACCACTGTACCAGCCCTAATATAGCAGGAGGGATACATATCTCTTCATATTTTTCAAGGTTACCTTGGGGAAAGTAGATGACATTTTTTTCTTGACCCTGGAAGATCAAGTAGGGAAGGACCAATGAGTAGAAGTTACATAGTGAATTCAAAATAAGGCGAAATTAACCTTCTTAACAATTCGAAGTCTATGAAACAGGAATGGGCTTTGTCGGAGTCTTGGGTATGCTATGTCTCTTGAAGGTTTTAAAGGAAGTCCAGATGTTCACTTGTCTAGGGTATTGGAAATCATTTTCATATTTTTGGTAAGAACTGATTTAGATGAAATCTGATGTCCCTTCTGACTCTGCAAGTCTTATTTTTTGATTTTATGAAAAAAAAACAGGTATAATATTGTTTCATTTAAAGAAATTTTTTTCTTAACAATTGGCTATGGTTTTTAAAATATTATTTTTGTCTTTATTCTTTCCATTCTGCAAAATATTTCATTTTAATTGTGAATGATATTACTCTCAGACCCTTCTATATGCCTACATTGCAAAAAGAAAACAATTTGTATTGAAAATGTTTTAAAGCAGTAGGTCTCAGCCTTCCTAATGCTGCGACCCTTTAGTACTCATATGTGGGCAGACCTGCCTCGAGACTGATAGAGGAGCAGTGTCTCAGTTCCTAAAACCATCAGAAATATGTGTTTTCCTTTGCCCTTAGGCTACCCCTGTGACCCCTGTGACCCTCGTGAAAGGGTCATTCGAACCCCAAAGAGGTCACAACCCACAGGTTGAGAACCTCTGTTTTAAAGCATTTAATGGTTCTGAAGGGATTTTGTTGTTGCTGTTGTTTGTTTTTTCATGGGTGGGTAAAAGACCCACCATTTCTTGAGAATTACAAGGAACACCCTCAGCAATCTGGGTAACGAGCGACCAATGATCAATCCCAGAAGCTCTCCCAAGCATAATGTGTAGCTCCTCTTAAGAGCTGGCCTCCCACATGCCAGATGAAAAGAGAGTGTCAAACAGTGATACTATACTAATAAGCTACCCCCCTTTAAGTGTAGGACAGTCAGTGATGAGTTCTCAGAGTGGCTGTATTTTAGATGTAGTCTACAACACTGTCAATTCAAATACAAAGGACATTTATAGTTATACATGCTCAAGGGAAAATGTGTGCTTTAGGATTCTCTTTCTGATTGAAGATGCAACCTTAAAAGCTATACTTAGTCTGGAAGAAAAGTACACACAAGGTCAGAAAATGACAATAAAAGGGAATGCCAGGATGGAAGCATTTATTCAGACAATGAGAGCTAAAGCTCTTTGTCTGGCTGCCCTGCCCTCAGCTTGTTTTCTCCATTTCTTTTTTTTTTCACTGCAGCCATCTATATGTGTCAACAATAGCATTAGTCAGCAAAATAGTCATTCATGTAATTTAGGAAGCAATGGAGTTAATAAGCTCAAAACTGTCTGATGATAGTCCGCTTAACCAGGACGATGGGCATTGTCAAAATCATGCACTGAGCTATAGATTAGATGCAGTTGCTTCAGAAAAAAACCTATATTTTTGCACATTTTAAAAACACTTTACATGGATCCCTTTCACATTGTAAATGCAAATACACTTAGTGGCTCATTAAAAAAATACTGTTATTTGTCCTCTGTGAAGGACTTCCCATTTTTTTATCAAATCAGAAGGAAGCAAGAAGAAATAAACAACCACAGAGTGGGGGACAGGGAGGAAACAGATGAAGTTCAAAACAAGTGACCTGCATCCTTGCCTCCAGGGACTGTAAAAATGCAACTTGGTTATAAACAAAGAGTGTGCTCCTTTGTGGTATATTGTAAATGCAAGGCTTAAAAGAAAATGGTTGTAACAAATAGGTTATTGGGAAAAACTAGTTTGATGACTAAATGGTAAGTCTTTTCTCAAGAACAATTCAACCTTGGTTAGTAATGTTCACTTCACTCAATCAGGGTCATTTTTAAATTTCTGTGAAAGTACAGATAGGAAGCAGTTAGGTGGTTCAGTGAATAAAGTGCTGGGCATAGAATAAGGAAGATTTGTGCTCAAATCCAGTCTCAGACATTTAGTAGCTATGTGACCCTGGATATGTCACCTAGCCCTTGTTTGCCTTAGTCTACTGGAGAAGGAAATAGTGAAGGAAGGACCGAAGGAAGGAAGACAGTTAACATTCAAATTGCTTTTTAAGAGTGGCAACCAAGATTTCTATGGGATTACCAGAAGCAGCCCCAATAATCCAGGAAATAAGGCAATAGTCAACTGTCAGCTGCCACTGTAATTTAGTGGGGTCTTTGGACAATAGCTCTCTGTTGGGTTAAGTAAATACCTTCATGCTATATTAAAGATATTAATTAAATTATTTTCTGAGTTCATAAAGCTCTATTATTATAATACATATATCTTGTGATAAATTATATTATGCCTTACAATAACCCTGTGTGGTTTGTACTATAATAATTATCATTCTCATTTTGTACATGAAGAAAAAGAGGCACGGAGAACTTAAGAAAATTGCTTGTAGTTATAAAGCTACTTAAGTGTCTGAGGGAAGATTCAAATAAAGGTCTTTCTGACTCCAATTCCACCACTCAATTAATTGAGCCTTGGGCATCATGTGAATAACAATAAGGTAACACATAAATGAGAGGCAGTATTATGTACCAGATAAAGAATCAAACTTGGAATGAAGACCTAGATCCTTCCCCTAACACACACTGGTTGTGAGACTTTGAGCAAGTCCTTTAACCACTCAGTATACCAGAACAAGAAATTATATATGCTGTGTAAATTGTAAAATGCTGTGTAAGTATTTTATCACTATTAGTAGCAAAGGTACTAACCTGCATTAGTAGAGGGAATTTTGTGACTGGGTGTTGTTATGGGAATCAGAAGATCTTCCCTGCCCCTAGGCCATTTGATAGGATTAAATGACTCTGAGAACCTTCCCTGATTTGAAAATACAGTCTGCTCTCTAATAGGCTGAATGTGGTCACATGGAGCCTGTGGCTGGAAACTTGTTTTTCAGGAATGCTCACACCTTATTACTTTGTGATTGGGCAGTAGGTCAAGAGGGTTGTGACATTCTTTGATCCAGGAGAAGGCTATATATACCCTGATGTGAGTTTTTGCTCTGGGGCTCATGTTGGAAAGAGCTGCCTGATTTGGACAGACCAGACTCTGGGCACTCGTTGAGCCCCCCCCCCTAGCTTTTTTAAAATTTATTTTCTTGTTTACATAACTAATTTACATGAGATTTTGAATTACAAATTTTCTCCCCATCTTTCCCCTACCTACCATCCCAAAAGAGTCATCCCACTGTATAGCCCTCCCCCAATCTGCTCTCTCCTATGATCTGCCCCATCATCCCTCTGACTTTCTGGTAGGGCAGGATGGGTCTCCCTACTCCAGTGCCTGTATATCTTAATTCCCAGTTATATGTAAATAATAATAATAATAATAATAATATACATGTATATTTTTAACATTTGATTATAAAACTTTAAATTCTAGATTCTTTACCTTCCTCCCTCATCACCCATCCCCACTGGAAGGACAAGCAATTCAACACAGGCTGTAAATGTGTAATTACACAGAACATGTCCATAGTGGACATATTATGAGAGGCTGATTATATGTCCCTCTTCCTATCCTGTGCCCCCTTGTTCTATTCTCTACCCTGTCCCTGTCCCTATACAAATTGTGTACTTCCAGCAACCCCCCCCACTCTGCACTCCCCTCCATCATCCCACCTCTCATCCCCATCCCCCCTACTGTCCTGTGTGGCAAGACACCCAGTTTAGAGTTTATGTCATTTTTCCCTAAGCCAAATTCAATGAGAGTAAGGCTGATGCTTTCCCTTTTGCCTTCCTGTTTCTAACCTCCATTTTAACAGTTATCCCTAACCTCTTCTACATGAGATGATTAACCCCATTCTGTCTCTCCCTGTCTCCTCCCATTCTAATCCTCTCCCACCTCAGAATTTCACCTTTTAAAGTATCATCCCTTCCTATTCAAATGATCCTGAGTCCTCTATGTACACATATATACACATACTCATATATGTATTTATATGCATATACATATATATACACCCTCCTATATAGACGTGTGTGTGTGTATACATATACATTTGTATTCCCTTCACCTATCCTCATACTGAGAAAAGTTTCATAAGTTACAATTATCATTTTTCCATGTTGGCAAGTAAATAGTTCAACTTTGATAAGTTCTTTATGATTTCTTTTCCATGTTTACCTTCTCATACTTCTTGTATTTGAGTGTCAAATTTTCTTTTCAGTTCAGATTTTTTAAGCAAGAATGTTTGAAAGTCCCCCACCTCATTGAATGACCATATTTTCCCCTGGAACATACTCAATATTTCTGGGTAGGTGGTTCTTGATTTTAATCTTAGCTCCCTTGATCTCTGGACTACCTTATTCCAGGCCCTTCACTCCCTTAATATAGAAGCTGCTAGATCCTGGGTTATCCTGACTGTGATTCCACAGTATTCAAATTGCTTCCTCTTGGCAGCCTGTAATATTTTCTCCTTGATCTGGGGACTCTGGAACCTGGCTAATACATTTCTAGGAGTTTTCTTTTGGAGACCGTTTTCAAGAGGTGATTGGTGAATTCTTTCAAGTTCTATTTTGCCCTCTTATCCTAAAACATCAGGGCAATTTTCCTTGAGAATTTCTTGATGGATGATTTCTAAGTTCTTTTTTTGATCATGGCTTTTAGGTAGTCCAATAATTTTTAAATTGTCTCTCCTGGATCTATTTTCCAGGTCAGTGGTTTTTTTCAAGGAGATATTTCACATTGCCTTCTATGTTTTCAGTTGTTTGGATCTGTTTAATAGTATCTTGATTTCTCATAAAGTCATTTTCTTCCATTTGCTCCACTCTAATTCTGATGGAATTATTTTCTTTAGTGAGCTTTTGAAATTCTTTTTCCATCTGGTAAATTTGACTTTTTAAGGCATTCTTCTCCTCTTTGTCTTTTTGGGCCTCTTTTGCCATTTGAGTTAATCTATTTTTTAAGGTGTTATTTTCTTCAGCCAGGTTGTTGACTCTCTTTTCTTGTCCTTTTTGTCCCCCAAAAAGGAGTCTAGAGTTTAGTTGCTCTTCTTACTTAGCTTCTTTTACCTGGTCATGTTGCCAGTCAATTAATTGTTTGATTTTTTAGCTATGTGGAACTCTTCTTCCAGAGGGGAAAGCTCTGTACCAAATCACTGGGGTTTTCACAGCTTCCAGAGCTACTGGGAGGCTGCCATTTTTTTGCAGCCCCCACTAGCTCTCGCTACCTGAAAACACACCCCAGGACCACCACCCAAGACTATGATCCAGGTCCAGGTCACTCAATGCAAGACCTCTTAGCCTCTGAACAATTACTTGGTCCTCCTGCAGTCTGCAGCTGGGAGCTCCAAAGCAGCCCTGTGGAAGCTGCTGCAGGGCCACCATTTCGACTGCTTCCTTGCCCTGGAGTCAGTTTGGCTGGACTGCTTTTCTCCCCAAAATTTAACTGAGTTCCACTGACCTTTTACTTTGCCCTTTCTTGATAATTCTGGAAAGTGCCACAGCTGCTGCTGATCTACTCTCCTGAAGGCTCCAGGTGAAGCTTGTCCTGCCATGCTCCCCCTTCCTCCCACCCCAGGCCAAGGCTTGGTTTCAGGTTGGACTGGTTTCAGTTCTCAGCCTGCTGCAATGAGCCCTTCCTGCCAAGTTGCCTTCAGCGGGAGATGTGTTTTTTCTTCATTTTTGTGTGAGTTTTGGAGCTGACTCCCCCACCCCCAGCCTGGAAAACCCAGTTGTTGGTGCTTCCCTCTCTGGTAACTAATTAGGTATGGATGTAATGGTCAGAGGGCTGGAAGCCCATCTGCTGATCTGTTTCTTTGTCTCCTTGTAACTTCTGCTTGTAACCTCTGTTTGTGTTCTCTGAAGCTCAGGGTGTTGACTTTTGCCCCTCAACTTAGTAAATGATATATGTTTGATTGATTAAAGTAAGATTGCTAACCCATCTTGAGTTGCTTTCCTTTAGAAAATCAGATCTAAGAACCTGTGCTAGGAGCCACCCTGGGTATGCTAGGGTGCTTGCTGCCACAGGTGTTCCTTATAACAATGAAAACACAGCTCTTCCCCATCACCCTAAATAGCATGCAATCTCTACAAGATGGATTTTTAAAACCATGGTTGAAAACCTACCATTTACAGAATTGTGAAGGATGTAATCAACAAATAAATGGATAAAAAAATTCAAATAGATGAATAAATGAATGGAGGGAGGGATAAGGGAAGTATGAATGAATGAATTAGATGAATGAGTGAAGAAATGAATGAATGACTATGACACAATCTGACCTCAAGGAGCTACAATGAAAAGTCACATTCAGTACATATGTTTTTAAAAGTGCTAAATGAATATTAAAAATTCAGAGAGAAAGGAGAAATAACTTATAACAGTTGTAATCAGATAGGTCATCTTTGATGAAAAAGTTGGAAAGTTAAACTAAATAATGGTTAGAATTAGCTTCATTAAAGAAGACACAGGGTATTCCAAGACTATAAAGACATACAAAGTTACAGAGGTGAGATTGGGAAGATGAGGTTTAACTCTGAGAAGAATTATCTGGCAGGAGCATAGAGAGTACGTTATGAAGTAGTATGATAAGATTCAAGAGAGAATCTGAAACTTTATTGTAAAGACACTTGATTGCAAGGCTACAGAATTTCCGTGTTATCCTATAAGTACTGATTTAATATTTGCAGTTTTAGAGTAAGGTGATACTCTAATATTCTTAAACTGGATCTTATAATAAAGATATGGATAACTAGGGATATTGAATGATGCATAGCACTTCATATGTGGTCACTGTACTTAGTTGATTTAACTTGGTGGAATTTATTTGCTAAAAGGGAGGGTTCAGTAGTAGATTGTGATGGATAATTAATAATAACTGAGAAAACACAATTCATACAGTAAGATTTATTGGAAAAATAGATGTAATAAATGGATCAATGAACTCCCCAGTAAATTCAAAGACCCCAAATACAGAATGAGACAGATTTTTATTTGTTAAAAACAATTAATCACATAAGATCAATTAAACAAAATAAAATTAGACACAAAAAACAACAGTAAGAAACTGCACACAAATCAGTACACAAAATTGTATAATTGGATTCTAATTGTAGTAAAGATCAGGGGCTTTCCAACTCAAAGAGTCAGATAGCAGACAGGTACAATTCAATGTAATAAGAAAAAGAGGTGCTACAATCACCTCAAGTGTCTGTTTTCAATCGAAGTAACAAAGAAACAGTAACTGACTGACCAGTGTTGGGCCAGTTTTAAGGTAAGACCTGGGCTGAGATGTATAATTGTGAGAAATTTCCTTGCCTCCAACTTACATTGTAAGTGAAGAAAATAAAGTTATAAGTGCCTCAACCAGTGTGCTGGAACACTGTTAGTAACCTATGAAGGACTGTAATGAAGGTGGGGGGGAGATGACAGAGGAGTAAAGAATGTCAAAATTACTATTTATTTAAAAAGAAAATTGGTGGATTCTTTAACCATCTGTTGAATTTCTGGTCAGCATAACCTAGATTCTTAGTTAAGGGTCTCTAATCAACAATTAAAATTGTCCCAGCTTCCCAGTCTTATAAGACTAGATTCAAACAATGTGATGAAGTTTTCTCCCAGTTCCCATAATTGAATAGTTTTCTCATAAGACAGAAATTGAACTAGATTCATAACTGAATAGAAAGAAAAGTGAGGTAGCTCTAGAATTGAGTCACAAGATAGACTCAGTGTGGTTCACAGATGCCAGATGGACATTTCTGGAAATGACTGGGTGTTTCACAAATAACACACAGGAGGCACTGGGATTTTCTGACTCCAGCCTCTAACAGATTCATTCTTGACCTGAGCAGACAGGAAGGACAGGAAGACAGCTTTGGAGGTATAAATGATCATACTTTATTCTAGTTTAGTCTTTTCAAAAGGGTTGCTGATATTGGGAGCACCAATTTCTACAGGATCCTCTAATCACCCTTCTTGCAGAGGCTAGCATGGAGGGGAGACAACTACCTCTATATCTTGATGGGATCAGTAGAGACAAGCACAGTTTGTGCACTCCCCTAAATCTCCATGAGTCTCAATGGGGGCCAGTTGGGGCACACAGAAGATTACACTGTCATATTCCCCTATGAGCTACCTGCTTACTGACCAGTGTTCACTTGCTTTATAGGGCAACAGACAAAGAAGGCATATTGTCAGAAAATAACCTCACTGGTTAACTTCAACAATATTGTCATTTGGTGCAAGTATAGTAAATAATATGTCAGCTCATATCTCATGGACCAATCTGAGTAGGACTACCTATCACTATGATTCTAGGAATTACTATCTAGGATCCTTGGGACTATTCTGGGAGTTATTATCTAACACCTGGAAACTAGACATTGCCATGACCATGGATCCTGAGAAACTATACTCTGAAAAGGATAATAAAAATCTTCCTTACTTACACTGGAATATAAAGAGCATAAAAGAAACAAAAAACAACAACAATATGGTATTGAGGTTGGATTAGATTACAGCGGTTCTCAATCTGTGGGTTATGTTCAATCTGTAACAATGAAAATGCATCCTGCATATCAGATATTTACATTACAATTCATAACAGTAGCGAAATTACAGTTATGAAGTAGCAATGAAAATAATTTCATGGTTGGGGGGGTCCCCACAACATGAGGAAATGTATTAAAGGGTCGCGGCATTAGGAAGGTTGAGAACCACTGCATTATAAGAAGGATATCCCAGAGAAAGTCATTTAAGAAATTTTTTTTGTAAGTGAAGAAAATAAAGTTATAAGTGCCTTGACCAGTGTGCTGGGATAGTATTAGTAACCTGTGAAGGATTGTAGTGAATGGACAGAATAAAGATGACAGAGGAGTAAAGAATGTCAAAATTACTATTTATTTAAAAAGAAAATGGGTGGATTCTCTAAATTGTAGGCTGTTGGGACTTAACTTCAATTACTGGGGAAAAAATCAGAATGTATTATTAAGAGGTTGTTTGAGAGCAGTTAGATGGGGAAAGAGTAGTCACTATGAGCCAGCAAAACTTTATCAAGAACAGGTCATGTCAAAGTAATCTAATTTTTGACAGGGTTAATGGAGTGGTAGATTGGGAGAATGGTATATAGCTTACCTCAATTTCAACAAGGCATTTTATGAAATCCCTCATTCTATTACTGTTGACAAAATGACAAGATATGAACTACATAACAGGAGATGTGGGTGAATTTAGAACTGTATGAATACTGAGTATTTAATGTAATTAATGGTATTTTTATGGAAATCTTTAAAGGAGTAGCCCAGAGATTTATCTGTGGTCCTGTGCTGTCTTAACATTTTCATCAATGGCTTGAATGAAGCTATGTATTACTATAAAAATGAAAATATAAATTTAAATAAAAATATATTGACCAGTGAATCATCTGTTTAAGGAACAGCTAATACATTAGTTTCCTATGAACATATTCTTTATCTAATAATCTTCACAATTTTACAATAAGTATTACACTTGGAAATACAGTTGTTAGTGATGGAAACTCCCCCCCTCCTGGGAGAGGAAACTTTTTATCAGTGAATGTCAGTCCTTCCTCTTTATGGAGTTAAATGGTGGTTAAGTGACTTGCTCATACCACTTCTTTGGATTCAAATTTGTTCATTATAGTTTCAGAAAATTCAGTTTTGATTGCTTTGTTTCTATTGGTCTTCCAAGTTACACAGTTCATAAATTTACATAGTTGTAATAATTGTGTATCTTGTTTTTCTGGTTCTCCTTGTCTTTTCATGAATTCATATGGGTCATGTAATCATCACTATTTCTTATAGGATTGTAATATTCAATTATTTCTGCATACTATAATTTGATTAGCTCTTGCCCAATCAATAGGCACCACCTACTTTCTACCTGAAAATAATCAAAAAGTAATTCATGAAATCTGTCAGTCCATGAATGCAGAGTTTTATATATTCTCCTTAATTTCCAATAACTAGACTTCACAATTCAGCATAAATTTATAAACAAATAGGCAAAGATTTTTGTAATCAAGCTTTTATACTGAGGTGATTGCTGGAATGAAAAATGAAAAGCAATAAGTAGATTAATTGTTATTCAGGAAGAAACCTCATTTGAGTGGAAAAATCATGGGAATGAAGTTAGGAGAGATATTCTAGTTGCTACTTAGGACAGAAATAGCTATGTGACTGATATTTGGCAAAACATGTAGCTTCTCTGTGTCTCAATTTTATCAACAGTAAAATGAAAAAGTTAGATCTCCCAGGTTCAATCTAAATCTTAACTTAGTGAAAGATATCATGTGTAATACTAAGTATAAGATCATGAGAAAGGACATGTTAATTTAAACTAGTGGTCCATGTAGTTTTCCCATGTTTTTGAATGGCTCTGAGACATGGAAAACTACAATCTCTAAAGAACTGAAAATGAATGTCATCCAGAGGACAAAAGGAGAATTTAATGAAGGGAATGAATAATGGAACTAAATTTGAAGCCAGTTGTATTTTGCTTTACAAAGTAGGCTTCAACAAATTGCAAACAATAAATTATAAATGAAAATGACAGTAAAGAATATCAAAGAAATGTTTGAGTGAAAAAGAAGATAGACTAGTCATATGAAGAGTGAGGGATAACCAAAGAACAATCCAAATGCTCCTCTTCATAATGTTAAGAGAAGGGAAGAACGGTTCCCATCGCATAGTAAGGTGAAGGTAAAGACATGAAGGAAAACTATATAGGATGAGTAGGCCTAAACTGGAGGCAGTTGTAATTTGCATCATTGAAGGGAATATTAGCATTGTAAGATCACAAATACATTTGAGTGTTTGGTCCATTGAGCCTGATATTCTGTCTCTGCCACCATTTCATTTTGTTGTTGTTGTTTTGTTTTTATTATGTTGACCTAAGGATCAGAGATGTATACAAAATCCTCTAGCTTCCTTTACCAAAATACTCTAGACATGTCACCTCATACCTCTTTGAATCAGTTTCAAATAAATCTTGGTTTAGCATATTCAATCTATTTAGACCTTTTTTTATGGGAGACAATCACAACCAACAACAAGATTCTTAATCATATCAATTGGGATTTGAACTCATTCAAATAGATGGTGTCTTTATGATAAAACCCTCATTCAACACTAAAAGGATTAAGTTTATGATTGTTTGGTCCCATACTTCCATGTTTCCGTTCATAATTTTTCTATTAAAGCAAAATACAACCTGCTCCAAACTCTTAGATCCATTATTTATATATTGGGTGAGGAACTCTATCCAAATCATGAATTTGTGTGTGTGTGTATGTATCTTCATTCATTAATTTCTTTAAGTTAATATGATGTAATGTTTCCTACAATTTCCCCCACTGATTCTCACTTCATTTTCACCTCTTGGATCACATGAAAGCCCAGAGAAATATGTGATTTTTGAATTTACTTAAGGGCATGTGAATCTACTTCCTTCTGCATAATAAAAATTCCTTCCATCTATATGATGAAAAGACTGTAACTCTGGAATCATGAGTTTTAATGCTAGCTTTAGAAGCAATTCCCTCCTGTGACTTTTCAGAACATCAGTTATTATATCTGTAAAGTTGAAGAATTTATACAGAAAATAAATTCTTGTTCTAAGACTTCATGATTTTAGTTTCCCCCTACCCCTACTATAGTTTTACTGTAAATCAGTGACCATGTACAATTATTTACCGTATTTGTGACTATCCAACCATCTTTAATTTATTTTTAAGACCTATACAGACCTTAGTACCAAAGTAGGGATATATAGAAGGGCTGGGCAGAAATTTATTTACTCCTAATATCACCACCATCACCATTACTACTGCTGTTACTCCTCTTCCTCCTGCTAGTGTTTCTGTGTCTCATTTATTAAGTGAGAGGCAGTAATGGATAGAAAGCCAAACCTAGAGTTAGGAAGACATGGGTTTACTTTCTTCTTCTGACACCTGCTGACTATGTGACCTTGAGGAAGTCTTTTGAACTGTCAAGGCACCTGTGTACCCTTCTAAAACTCCGAGTTCCAGTCAATCAGTAAGTGTTAAGCACAATTATTTGCCAAGCATGGTGCTAAGTACAAGAAACACTACATACATATTTTATATATTATTATAATATATTATATGTCTCAAGAAACCCACATTCTAATGACAGAGGCAATATGCAAAATAAGTATGTATGTATAAAATATACACAGTGCAAATGACATATAATTTCAGAGGTAAGGATTCTTATACAAGATGAGAGTTGATCTTCCTGTTGAATGCAGGCATCAGAGGGACTACCCGACCCCATGGACAGAGTAGGTTGAAACCAGTTGGAGCTAGCCTAGTATCCTAGCCAGGATACTCCCCATTCTTGCATCTGGAGCCTGCTGTTTTGACAAGATGTCACCATTCTCTCAACCTCCCCAGCCTTTTCTATTGACTTTTGGCTATTTTGCAAAAACACAAACAAAATATATTTTAAAGTTTTTGTAAAATCTTCAAGAGATTGCCCTCTCTGATGAAGTGTATTTAAATCCTGACCATTTTGGTCCACCCAGTACTCCATTACTGCTGTATGGCATCCTGAATTGCAAGTCTCTTGAGTCTCTTAAAGACCATTGTTGATACTTTGGTAGTCCTCATTATTTCAGGTTAAGAGTCTTGAAAGAAACCATGGAAATCAGGAAATGGAGGTGAAATGGGATAGCATTCCAGGCATGGTAGTAAAACACCAATGTGAAATTCACAGCACCCACCATGGCTCTGAATATGCTGGTATAGTTCTGAATCACAAAATGTAACATTCTCCACATGGAAGACAGAACTAAAACATTTATTCAAACACCAGAAAGCTGAATCACAACACCAGAAAGCCAAATCCATCATAGGCACCAAGAAGTTGGTACGCATAACCAATGCAGCTAGCACTAACATCCCAAAGCCTTCCCTCTGTCAGGCCTTCAAAACAAAACAGGCTCCCTTAAGCAAAAATGCCTCTCTCTTCACTCACACTAGCTGCTCTACATCCACCTTGACTGCTTCCAGCTCTGTTCATGCTCTACTCTGCTCCTTCCTGCTCTACCCATTCAGCAAGCTCCTCCCACCATGAGCTCCACATAATTACATTTGGCCTATTAAGGGTCAGGGAACGTCTTCAGATTCCCAATAATGTTACAGGTAGCCAGTCAATGAAAAATTGCAAAATAGAAGCAAATTCTCTCTAGTCAATAACAGACATCCTATTCAAACCTCAAATTCTCTGTTATATAAACACCCCAGCTCTCTAGAATCTATGATCCTGAGGTAGTTAACCCTCTTATATTTGAAGGTTCTACTCTAAGTCTGGATGCTCTGATGAAAAATGAGTGGAAACTAGCATTGCCAGACCCTACTTTAGTCCAATTCAGCCATCCAGCTTTCTACTCAGAAAAGCCAGCCATCTGTTTTGTGTTGGAACTCATCCCCTGCCATTCGCATCCCAAATCCATCTCTCATTCTAAGCACAGAATCAAACCATTGTTGCTTGGAAAAAAGTGTGTCAATTGACTGCCCTAAGAATCTACTTTATTTACCAATGAACTCACAAGGCAAAACTTCCTTCTCATACCCCTGCTCCCAGTGGAATAAAAGTTCCCTTACGATGGTGTGAGGGTTAAGAAATACTTACACCTTGCAGATGGTTATGATGAGAGAGTGGGAGAGTCGAGGCCCTGTTAAAATCTGGGTCATGTGGAGCTCAGGGCATGCTGGATTCTCCAGGTCTCTCAGGGGCCATGAGTACCCGCATGCTTGGAGTTCTCATGCATGTAGAAACCGGGTTTTCCAGATGATGTCTCCTTACCCTGGGGCCAGATGAAGCCCTTGTAACCCTAATGTCCCATCCCGACATTTGGGTAGCTCCTGCTCCTTGAAGCTGGGCCTTGTTTTTTTTATCACGTGTAGTATGTGCATCTAGGTGATATATAAGACTCAGATTTGGGGTCAGGACAGAGAGGGGTCTTTTTGATATCTGACTTTAAAGTTTCACCATGGAGAAGACTCAATAAAATTTTGCTATTTGCACCTTTGAGTCACGACTCTTCTCTACTTGAGAATGCACTGGAGCCTTCCAATTGAGTTAAGTAACCGGCTGCCCCTGAAATCAGGGAAAGTGACCGTGATAGGATGGGGACTTTTTTCTCTTCCCACGCTTAGTTGTCTGCACGTATTTGTGCATTTCTAGCATTTAGTACAACATTCATTCATTCTACTACTTCATGTATCATGTAATATTGTGAATTACAGCTTTCTGCAGAATTGTCTTAAGATCACAGGTTAATTTATCTGTATCTGGAAGAGACCTCAGAAGTACAACCCCCTCATTTAACTGAGGAACTTGGAACTCTGGGTGGTTAAGTGACAGGCCCCATTAAATAGAAAGAGGACAGAGGACTGCAACTGGGTGTTATCTCAATTTAAAGTCTCTCTAAACCATTAACAATTTCTTACTAACAGTAAATGCTCATTAAGCTGAGATGATTTGTTCATTTAAGTAGGTTCTTTAAAGATGCTGTCCTCTGGGTTCCAAGAGAAAATGAAAGCAAAGCACAAACAAGAAAATGATAACTGATTCAGAGGGAGAAGGAGGATTTTTCACATTTCAATGTGTTGTAATTTAGAAAGGCTGTTTTTTCTGACCTTTTTTCTAGCTCTAAGGGAAAAAAAATTTAAAGCATAGAAGGACTAGAAAAGACTTTTAAAAGCCTCCAGTAGCCTTCTCTTCACCCTAATTGATGACCAGACCTAACCTGGATCAATCCATTGAGAAACTAATCTTTAACACATTCAGAAAAATGTGGAGGAGGAGGGAATATTATGTTCCTCCCCTGGTATCCCATACTATTCCCACTGTCAGAAAGTATCTGACCTGAAATCTGCCTACCCAGGGATTATCTCATTTCTTTCTGCTTCTTCTATCTATATGACTTTAGGGGAAATTAATTTATTTATAACATGTGAACACTTGCACTGTCTACATCAAAGATCATTGGCAAGAATGAAATGAGACTCATTAATGTCATAAAGCACTATGTAACTAAATTGCAATGTATTTTCCTACTAACCATTAACATGGTTTTAGATTTAATTACGTGGATTTGTATTTGACACTAATCAATCGTTAAATTTTTTTAAGCAGCTATGTATTTTCCAGGTTCTGTGACAGGTGTTGAGGTGAGAAAAAAATATACCTACATACACACACACATATGTGTGTGAGTATGTGAGTGTGTGAATGTGTGAGTAAATGTGTGTGAATGTGTGTACATGTGTATGTGCATGAGCATGTGCTGTACGTGTATGCATGTATGTGTGCAAATGCATGCAATTTTCATATACACACGTTACATATATATGTATATACATATATCACACACACACACACACATACTGTCAACCACTACAGAGTTTGTTGTAAGAAAGACAAACAAAATTAGGCTACATGTGCAGATTTATGTCTCTCAAAGCTTACCAAACATACATACAGAGATATTTATTGTAGAAAATGAGCCCAAATACAAACAGACAAAGGGGATTTTATATCTTCAGAGTAATTCCTCATCACTGCTCCATCCCTTCCTTTCTCAGGATGCCCGTATTTCTTCTATAATTAACATGACATGATATATAACATAACACGTGTCTATAGAACACCAAAACAAGAAAAGTCCCATTATTCAAGATAATATGTGAATGAAGACTTCCTTTTCTTGGCAGAACACTCCTAGTAGGCTTCATTCAACCTGTAGTTGCTGATATGGGAAGAAACATTTTGATTTCACTCAGAACAAAGTGAAGCATTCCTGTTATTTAAGAACAGGCAAGGCATTCTGGTAGGTCAAGCTCAGAGAGGGCCAAAATGTCCTTCTCCTGACTGGTGAATTCAGGTTTTAGACATTTTTCAGTTGATGGGGGTTCAAAAATGATTTGGGGAGGGGGTTCACTATGAAAGAGAGGGAGGGAGAAGAAAATAGAAAGGGAGAGATGGATATATATATATATATATCCATTTATAGATATACAGATATTGATAAATAGACATAGAAATAGACATGAAAGTCCCTGCCCTCAAGTATCTTGCATTTGTAAAAATGAATACCTCAATTTGCTTGACTCTCTCAATTATCCAGGTAACCAGAAGAACTCCATGAGGAATGGTTGCATTGGTTGACCTACTAACAATCATTTGTGATGACAGAGTAAACCTGGATGTGTAGAGAATGAGCAATTCTGAAACCAATTAAGCTCATACCAGCTTTGACCCTGAGCCATTTGGTGGTTTATGGACCTTCAAGACACATCCCTATCTTCAAAGATTTTATGGGCTTTGGAGACAATCTTTTCTTCAGACATTCCCCTAATTAGATTAGGGAACTCTTGGAATTATCCCCTTTTTGGAGATATCTCCTTATCAAGCCATGAACTATGGACTGCTCATCACCAAGGATACTTTCTGATTTGCATATTGAAGGGCCACAGCTAATTCCTAACTGCCTCCTTGCTATTAATTAACTTATTCCTTCCTATGCCCAACTTTCCCCCAAATTCTTTACCTTCCTATGTTCAAAAGATATATAAACTCTTCTCTTCCCCTCCATTAATAGGTGGGCTGTCAGAATAGGCTGTCAGTCCTCCATGTGCATATTTGTTCTTTCCTACTTAATAAAAACCTTTCTTTAATTTCACAGACATCATCATCCTCTGCTTTCCTTCCCTTTTGGGAAAAGGGGGATTTAAATGTGGAGAACTGACCTTTGTGTTCTCTGGTCATCTTCCTCTTTGGGAAAAGAAATCTAAATCCCCTCAAGAGACCATATGGCTTCATAGCTTTCTGGGAGCCAAGTTGGTGGACTAAGCAGTAAACTGCTATAATTCTCCCATATTTATCACTAAACAACCATAAAATAGCACCCTGAAAAAAACCCTGAAACACCAGAACCAGCAAAAAGATGGAGTGAAACAATCTTTTAGCTCAAGAAACTTGAAAGATCACTAGGAAAGGTCTCACTTATACAGCCGAAAGGGGCACCCAGTCCAGAATAGGAAGCATCCCACTAAGCCAGCAGCAAGCCCCACATCAGCAAACCAGTGGGAGATCCTGAGGCCCATTGCAGTGGAGCAGGTAAACTCCAACACCAGGACTCCCCATGTACCTCAGTATAGCTAGGGGAACTAACAGACTCAAGGTCTAAGAATCACCAAGTGCTTCAGCATAGGCCAGAACAAACAGACAGCCACCAACTCTAAGCCAGCACTGCATCCCTGCCATGTGGTTCAATGTAGCCCAAGGAAAACATAGAAACACACGTACATACATATACATATATATACATGTACGTATATATTGTGTGTATATACATATATGTGTACACACATATGCATACAAAATTTATGTATAATATTATGTATATTATTTATAATATAAATAATTATATATTATTAAATATATAATAAAATTACATATATATAATTAAGTTACTATGTACATACATATATACATATACATATACACACATATACATATATACACATGTGTGTATATATGCGTGTGTATGTATGTATGCATGTATATATGTATATGTAGTTCAGGGGGAAAAGTCAGCACCCTGAACTTCAGAAGATACAAATTGCAAGTAGATAAAAAACTACAGACAGAGAAAATAACAGAATTCATCAGACCAACAGTACTTCTAGCTCTCTGACCATTACATACATAGTTAGTTACCAAAGATAGAAGCACCAACATCTGGGTTTTCCAACCCATGGGGGGTAGGGGGGAGGGAGGGCTCAATGGTTATCCAAAGTCTCATGTCTCATCTGGCCAAATCACAGAACTTTTCCCATAAGTGAGCCCCAAAGCAAAACTTCACCACAGGAGAGATATATATCCATCTTCAGGGTCAGAGGACATCACAATCTTCTTGACTCCCTGCCTAATTACAAAGTAACAAAATGCTTCCTGAAGAACAAACCTCTCCCCAATCAAGCCCCTCCTGTTGGGTTCTACTTGAGGCCCATTAAGAGGCAGGGAAGATAATCAAATTCCCTTGCCATTATACAATATTATGGTGACAGGGAAAATCAAGACACAAACTCAGAAAAGGACAACAGTATCTAAATACCTATGGGAAACACCCCAAGGGAAAATGGGAAGTAGCCTCTTGCCCAGAAAGAAATCATGAAAAAACTAAAAAAGAGATTAAATGTTATATAAGAAAAGTAGAAGAAAAATTGGGAAAAGAAATTAGTGAAGGAAAAGAATTATGAAAAAAAAGAGTCAACAGCTTGGAAAAAGAAAACAACTGACCCAGGAAAATAGATCTAGGAGATACTACCTGAAAGCCATTAACGAAAGGAAGACCTAGACAGTATCTTTCGAGAAATTATCAGGGAAAACTGTCCCAATATTCTGGAGGCTGTGGATAAAATAGGCATTGAAAGAATCCACTTCAGGAAAGAGATTCTAAAATGAAAATTCCAAGAAACATTATAGCTACATTTCAGAACTATCAGGTGAAGAAAAAAATAGCACAAGTGGTCAGAAAGAAACTATTCAAATATTGGGGAGCCACAATCAAGATTTCATGGGACTTGGGGCATCTAGGTGGGTAAATAGAACACGGGCCTGTAATGGCAAGCACAGAAGTGGTTCACACCTTGTTTCAGCTATTGAATTAAGACCTTGTTTCACTTTGAGTTTCTTTTGAGCCTTATATCAAGTCTCTTAAGAAACAAAATGTGTGAACCCCTCAACCTAGGTGTAATTCTAGGTGTAAACCCTAGAACTTGCTAACTCCTGCAACATTAAGGGGAGGAGCTATACCATATATAAGGAAGAGCAGAGCTGGACAGTCAGAGCTTCTTGGGATAAGCATTGTGGAGGCAGGGCAGCTGCTGCTAGACTGAAGACTGAACTGAGAATTGAGCAGAACTGAGAAGAGGACTCTTGTGGTGGCAAAGTCAAGAAGGAGAAAACCTTTGGTATCCTGCCACTCCATTTGTCTGCTCTTTGTTGATGTTTGTTTGTGATACTTTGTACAGAAGCCCTGAGACCTTACTGGAATCCCTGAAAGAAGATTTTCTTGTTGCATGTTTACAGAAGTCCTGGAGGAGGGTTTTTAAGGTCCTGGGACTTTACTGATGGTTTGTGGTAACCTGTTGGACCTTGTTTGTGGGTCTGTGTTGATTTAACAGGCAGATAATGAATTGGTGATACACAGCAATGTGTATGAATATTATTGTTGCTCTGTCAAGTGTAGTCTTCCCAGAAACACAAACTGTGAAGGACTTGAGGTAGACTGGACAGTGTGAACTTCAATACGGTATGGGAATTAGACAAATAACTGGACAAGGAGCTGGACAAGGAACTGTGAGCTGCCTGCCTTTGGACCCAGGTGACAGTTGGAACTGGGATCATGGAAGAGGAACGATGGAAGTTGAGAGCCAGGCTTGAGTTAAGCTGAAAGAAGATTTTACTTGGATACTGTGTATACATACATAGTATGATTTACTATGACCTAGGGGTAGAGAACTTTAACTTTTGTACTTTGTGACTGAATTAATGATTTTGTAATTGACTAAATGAATGTACTTTGTTTGAAACTATGTGACCACTTTAGTGAAAACTATATGGACATTTTTGTGATAAGTTGTTGAGTTGTGACATGGTGAATGCTGTATGTTTATTTTCTGTGATAAATTGTAATATTGTGAATGCTGTACCTTGATTTTTTGTGAATTTTTTGCTCAGATTTGTTATTTAATGAGTAGACAGTTCACTATATTGTGCAATCAGAATCTTTAAAAGCTGTTCACATCAGCAGACCTCTGGAAAGTTGCTCTTGCATGGCTCCACACAGGGAGTCAAGAGGACCTAAGTTCAAATATGTCCTCAGGTTGACACACTTGCTAGCTTGTGACCTTGGGCAAATCACTTACCCCCAAATGCCCTGCCTTCTCCCCTCAAAAGAAAAGATTACATAGGACTTAGCATCTGCGACAATAATGGATTGGAGGTCATGGAACACGACATTATGGAAGGAAAAGGAGCTAGGACTACAACTAAGAATCACCTGCCTGGTGAAATTAAACATAATACTTCAAGGGAAAATAATAGCCACTACATTAAATAGAAGGATGTAAATGTTTCATAAGGAGAAGACCAGAAGTGAACAAAAATTTAGATCACTGATATCAAGACCAAAGAGAAGCCTAAAAAGAGAAAAAGGGAAAAGAAAACCGAGAAGTCAATGGAACTTAACTGCTTACATACCTACATGGGAAGAGAACACTGCAATTCTTTCTTTAAAAGTTGTAGCAGTAAAAGTACAGCTAGAAGTAATATATGTAGCTAGAGGATATGGGTATAAGGAGAATTTGAGAGAATGACAAAATAACTGAGGCATGAGAAAGAGGGACTCACTAGGTGCAGAAGGAAGAGAGATAAAATGGGGTAAATTATTTCACATGAAGAGGCACAAAAGATATTACAGTAGAGAAGATGGGAAAATTGATGGTGGGCAGAGATTGAAAATTACTCTCATAAGTATTGTTTCAAAGAAGGAATAATATATATAATCAGTTGAATATAGTAATCTATCTTACCCAACAGGAAAGTAGGAGGGAAGAAGATTAAGGAAAGAGTTAGGGAATTGGCAGAAGGGAGCCAGATCAAGGGAGATGGTAGACAGAAGCAAAACACTGTTGAGGAAGGAAAGGGTGAATGGAGAGAGGATAAATAGGAGGAAAAATAAGATGGAGGGAAATACACAATTAGTAATCTTAATTGTGAACAGGATGAACTCTCCCATAAAATGGGAGCCGAGTGTAGAGTGGATCAAAACTCAGAAGCCCACAATGTGTTGTTTAAAAGAAATATACTTGAAAACAACATATACAGAATAAAGATAAGGGACCAGAGCAGATAATCTCAGGCAAAACAAAAGAAAAAACAGACCTAATTAAAAGAGATAAGGAAGGAAACTATGCATTGCTAAAAAGGTACCATAGACAATGAAGTTACAACAATAATATACATGTATTCACTAAACAGTATAGCATCCAAATTCTGTTTTTAATTTTTATTCCATAAATTAATCCATTTATTGTTGGACTATGGGCTACAGATATTTGATAAGAAGATTTTACTGGTCTTTCAATTCCTTCAGTCTTCTGATGGCATATTTGACGGTGACTGCAGAGGTGGTATTGTAGGTCCATGCACCACCAGCTACTGTTTTCATACAGGATCCACAATGCCAGATATGCACAGCCCATTTCTTCATTTTGGTCTTGCCACAGAAGGAGCAGGTATACTTTGAATTCTGGCTAATTTCAGTTTTCTTCACCATTTTCCTGAGGAATGCACCATAATGTGTTCCATATTTACCAACAATTCTGACCTTCTTGGTTCTTTCAGCCATGTTAGCAGTGCCGGGGCTGGAGCTTGGAGAAGAAAGAAAGCATCCAAATTCTTAAAGGAGAAGATGAGTTACAATTTCATGGTCCAAAAAAAATTGAGAGCATTACAAAAGGAATTTCTGCAAAATGAAATGAACAGAACCAGGAAAATGTTGTACACAGTATCAGCAACATGGTGTGCTGATCAACTATGAATGACTCAGCTCTTTTCAACAGCATGATGATCCAACATAAGAACAAAGGACTCAAGAAGGAAAATTCAATCCATATATAGAAAAAAAAATAGTGATGGACTCTGAATGCAGATGGAAGATACTGTATTTCCATTTTATCCTTTTTCATGTTTTTTTTCGTTTGATCTGTTCCTTCTTTCACAGCTGTAACTAATATGGAAAATATTCTACAGGATATCACATGTATAACATCAAATTGCTTACGATTTTAGGAAGAGGGGAAGAGTTGGAGGAAGAAAAATTTGGAACTCAAAATCTTATAAAAATAAATGCTAAAAATTATCTTGACATGTAGTTGGGAAAAAATAAAAACATTTTAAAGAAGAGAGTTTTGTCTCAATTTACACATTCCACTATTTCTTTGATTAAGAGACTCTAGGACCAAAAAATCTTTCTATTGCCAAGGACTTCAAAAGCTATACACCTTGTCCATTCCATACTTGAAAATAAATTGCCTGTATAAAAGTATAGACAACATGATCAGTTTGCCTTTGCTTGAATATCTCTACTGAGGGGCAACCCAAAGCCTCTGGAGGAAACCAATTCTATCCTTCAACAGCTTTAGACAGTTTTTCCTTAGATTGAGTCTAAGTGTGCCCCTGAAATTTCCAACTATCTTGGTTTTCCCCCTTGAGGCCAGTTAAAACAAGCCTGATAGCAACAGAGGGACTCTACCTAAGGTTCCTGAAAACCTTAAGTAGGAGGAAATAAAACAGGCCTGGTACTGACAAAATGGCTTCAAAGAACTGATTTATACATTATTTCACTTCATCCAAAGGTGTTTAAAGATTTTTCACATTTAAGGTCTCTTGATTGATTGATACATACTCTTACCTAGTTAAAGTATACAAATTAAAGAGAGGAGAAAAAGCATTTATCCCCACCCTTAACTAAAAATAATTATTATATATAATAATTTTATTTATATATATATGAATAAATATATATGTGTGTGCGTATACACACACCCACACACACACACACATAATTATAGTGTTGTTTTCAGAGTAGGGAAGAGGGATTCAAATCATCTTTTTCATACTTAGAGTGTGACCCAGGGCAAGTCATTAGACTTCTCTCTTCTGTTACCTAGGGGATGTTTGTTAAATTGAACTGATAGCCAGTGACAAAAACCAAAGATGCTTCAATAAAATACGCTGCTTTGCCTTTACATGGCCTTCTGGATAGGTATGGAAGTAAATGAATGACCCTTTTAGTTAAAAGCTCTTTTTATAACACCTGGGGGGGGGTGGAGATAGCAGGTGATCCCACCAGGATATTTTTTATTAGATGGTGTGGGTAGGAAGAGTGGCATGGTGGGAAGAATGCTTAATCTTATGGAGGAAATGTGTGATTGAGTTTGAAGGAAGCATCTTCTCCCCAGGAAAAAAATTTTAAATTGTCTCTCCTGGATCTATTTTCCAGGTCAGTCTTTTTTGCAATGAGATATTTCACATTGCCTTCCATTTTTTCGTTTGTTTGGATTTGTTTAATAGTATCTTGATTTCTCATAAAGTCATTTGCTTACATTTGCTCCACTCTAATTCTGAATGAATTACTGTCTTCAGAAAGTTTTTGAGATTCTTTTAACATCTGACAAATTTGACTTTTTAAGGCATTCTTCTCCCTGTTGGCTATTTGGGCCTCTTTTGCCATTTGAGTTAGTCTATTTTTAAGGTGTTATTTTCTTCAGTAATGTTGTTGACTCTCTTTTCATGATTTTCTTGCATCATTTCTCTCTCCAGTTTTTCACCCACTGCTCTTATTTGGTTGTCAAAATCCTTCTTAAGCTCCTCTATGTCTTGTAATCAGTTTATATTTTTCTTGGAAGTTTTTGGTGCAGCAGTTCTGACTGTGTTGTCTTCCTTGCATTCCATGCTTTGATCCTTTTTGTCCCCAAAAAAGGAATCTAAAGTTGGATTGCTCAGCTTGTTTTGCTTCCTTTGCCTCCTAATGTTTCCAGTCAATCACCTCAATTTTAGGCTCCATAGAACTCCGCTTTCAGAGGAGAGTTCTTTGTCCCAAATTGCTGGGGTTTTGCAGCTGCCAGAGCTATTAGGAGGCCTTCTCTACAGCCTGCATCAACGTTGGCTCACTGATCACGCACCTCAGGTTCACCACCCAAGACCACTATCCTGATCCAGGCAGGTCAAGGCAAGAGCACTTAGACACTGAAAGATCATTTGACCCCCCTCCCTGCAATCTGCAGGCCAGAAACTCTGAAGTAGCCATGCAGAGGCAGCTGCAGGGACACTGTTTCAGACTGCTTCTAGCTCTGGAGCAAGTCGTCTGGACCCTCTCCCCCAAATTTAGCTGATTTCCACTAACCTTTCCTTTTGTCCTTGGCTTTTATGGGTTGATAATTCTGGAAATCACCACAGCTGCTGGTGATCCACTCTCCTGAAAGCTCCAGCCATGGGTTTTCCTGGATGTCCTGGGGCTAAAACTGCATAGGGCTGGGTTTAGATCCCAGAGCACTGTGATGAACACTTCCTGTCTGCCTGCTGGGCTGCCTTCAGCAGGAGCTTTGTTACTCTGTCATTTTGTGGGTTCTAGAGCTCTAAAATTTGTTTAGAGTCATATTTTATAGGTATTTGAAGTGGTTATGCAGGGTGGGGGGGTTCACAGAGTTCTCCTGTTTCTATACCACCATCTTGACTCCACCTCTGAGACTCTAAATTTAACAAGTTACAATCTCAAATTTAAGACATTGTCCTGTTCAAAACATCCTTTGTCTATTACTCAGATTACTCTAAAGAAGGGAAGTAACCACTCAGCCGCTAGGCTTCTTTTGCCACCTGGAATATTGATTTGACTTTATAAAACCCTGTATTGGTGTGTGTTACCCTCTGTTATATAGGTGGTGGTATCCACCTTGTAATTAATTGCCCATCAGCTGATGCTAATTAAACTTTTTTTCTTCTTTGCTTCTTTTTTTT
>CM053593.1:339234550-339254679 GCA_028646575.1 Pseudocheirus occidentalis | reverse complement strand
CAAGGTGGGGGTGCAGGATAGGAAGGAGGGACATACAATTAACCTCTCACAATTTGCCCACCATGGAGATGTCCTGTGTAATTACACAGGTACAGCCTGTCTTGAATTGCTGCTCCTCCCAGTGGGAGTGGGTGACAGGGGAATTGCAAGAATCTAGTATTTAAAGCTATACAATTAAATGCAACTGGGAAATAATACATACAGGGACGGGGGCAGGGAGGAGCTCCCTGCCCTGCTAGAAAGCTAGAGAGGTGTTGGAGGAGGGCATAAAAGGGAACAGATTGTGGGAGGAGTCTTACAGTGTGATCAATGTTCTGGGCTGAGGGGTAGGGACAAAAAGGGGAGAGAATTTGTAACTCAAAATCTTGTGGAAATGAATGATGTAACCAAGAAAATAAATTAAAGTAATAAAAAAAAGATGACCTGTAGCTTTCTGCTATTGAATAGAGCTAGTATGATCTGCAGGAACACTTTGAAAACATATTTTTTTACCGTTTCAAATGTTATTTTTACTCCTTTTTGTCAATTTCATGACTCTGAATATGTTTTCCACTACAGTGAATCATTTGTAAAATTAGACTATTTTCCCTTATTTAGTAATATGTGTTTGTGTGTCTTCATTCTGATAAAGGTAAAATAAGGTGAGATAATAAGCATATGGGTCAATTTCTAAGTTTTAGTCATTTTTGTTATTTAATCACACTATAATTTTTCCACTAAAAAATCCCCCTCTTGATTTATACATGTGACATATGACCTTAATCCTTGCTACAGAAGAGGCTGAAACTAGTAGGTTGATGGAGCTCAGCAGTTCCGAATTCCAGTAAGGCTTAAAGGCAACTTCATATCAACCGTAAGTATGTTGCTAACATGGTGAAAGTGGTTGAAGGGAAAACTAGAATAAGTGTGGTTGAAGCAGCCCTGCAGATCAAGTCTTCTATGCTTATGAGAAGTGGGATCATACTTAAATGTGTCTACTTATGGTCTAGGCAAGGATAGAAAGAACTAATTTCTTGTCTTTGATTTAATTTGTAAATTAATTCCTCTAATTTTATTCTCCAATCACATCAAGCACGTGCTTCTTTGGTATATGTTTGATCCAATAGAAAATGTCTTAATAACTTCAGCTACTTAAGAATTGTTTCCACTTTTTCACTTATTACAGAGATGGTAAAATCTCTGAGCAGTTTTATTATCTTCAATGTCTAAATACCAGCAGATCTGTTTCATTTTGTTTATTTTTGTTGTCCTTCTGGTTTCATCTATAAACTGTGTAGTGATGATCTGGTTTTAGCTAATCCTCATGTCAAGGTCTTTGCAGGTTCGTTTCTATTCACCTGTTTCTTTTTGTTATTTGAAGTAATACTTATCATAGTTTTCTGTTGTGGTTTCTTTTTTTTTTGAGAAATTGTTTGGAAAACTCATTTTATCTTTGCTTGGCATCTGATTGTGTTGAAAGAAGATTAGATGTTTGCTGATGAAGGTGATCTCTTGTTTCATTTTATCTCATTATTGTAGCAATTGTTTGTGATAAGCTAAAAACAAAAATATCTTCTTAAATATCTGGTGGCAAATTCAATCTCTTTAATTTTGAACATCCCTTATTTCCACAGAACTTCCAGCTTTTTTTAGCTGGTGTAGCCACATACATACATCAAGCCACTTAACCTCTGCTTACCTCACTTTCTTCAATTGTATTATGGAGACAATAATAGTACCTACTTCATGGTGTTATTGTGTAGTTCAAATGATATAATAAAATGCTCGACCCAATGACTAGAACATTTGCTAGCTAATATTTGCTAGCTAATATTATTTTTAAAATAATTTAAAACACTTGATGGTCTAGTTTATCATGCAAATTTATTTGGAAAATCATTAGCACATCAGTACCTATAACTTGAAAGGGTACTAAAGATAGAATCATATTGGACTAAGATTTAGGACAAAATCTCACTTTGGAAATCACACTTTGTTTTCAAGAGTCTCAAATTGCTTTCCTCAGCTCCTGAAGCCCATCTACTTAGCATCTTTATGCTCCCAGGACTCTATATGGTTCTCTCTGAAGAGAACAAGGACAATATAAAGAGCAGTCAAGAGCTTCTTAGTAGATGTAAGTTTCTGCATACTAACAAAATATATGGGGTGTTTTAGTGTAGAACATATTTGATATAAGGTAATAATGTTATGTAACAGACAAGAATGCTAATGAGATTTTTTACCTCATCGGAATGATATAACTACATACATTTCTACTCATTCACTGACCTCTTTCTGACTTCTTATAAATGTGTTTAGCTAATTTTCTAATTCTTAAAACAAACAAAAAATAAAAACAAAAACTATCACCTCACCTTATTGTACCCTCAAATTCTCATCCAACATTTCCTATCCTATCCTATCCAAAACTCTGTAATTCTGTGAAAAATAATTTTGTATTAAAAGAATAGCATAAAATCATCATTAAAGACAAATACATCTAGAGAACAAAGTGTGGTAGGAAAGGAGTGAGAGGAAAGAAGAGTTAGATATCTCAAACATTGGAGTGGTAGTATAGAGAAAGGACTTGAATATTTAAGGTAATTTTTTTTTCCATTTTGCAGGGGGGAAGGCACAGCAATTGGGGTTAAGTGACTTGCCCCAGGTCACATGGCTAGCAAGTGCTAAGTGTCTGAGTCTGGATTTGAACTCAGGTCCTCCTGATGCCAGGGCTGCTGCTCTCTTCACTGCACCACATAGCTGCCCTAGCAGGTAAATTTTCTATGAATTTATGAGAAATGAAAAAAATGGGAATCAATCTTATAAGAAAAATGTGTGTACATATATACATACATATATACATGTATATATAATCTACATAACTAGAGGCAATACTCATATTAATAAGATCACAGATCCATTCAAATATTAAATATGACTAGAAGAACCTGATCTGTGTGAATTTTTGTCTATTTTGAATAGATTTCGGCATTTTTTAAGGAAAAAAAGCCATCCATTAACTCTGAAGTAACTAAATATCATATTGACTTTGTTCTCATTTTTCAACAATAATAGAACTAGATTCATAGAGTAAGCCCTTTCTATTCTATATCACCAATCATTTATATTTACTAGTCATATTAGCTATTGTAAAAAAAAGATTTAATAAACATTTTCCCAATTATAAATAATGGGGGTTTACAACTTATACTCATTAAGAGTAGCCTAAGGAATTAAGAGTTTGAATGATTTTCTCAGGGTCATGCAGCAAATAGGTTTCAGTGAATGGACTTGAACCCAGGGATTCCTGATTTTAAAGCAAACACTTTGTCAACTATACCATGCTGTGTCTCTGATTAAATTATGATATATTAATTGCATTTTGATATTTTATAACTAGGATGTTATATTAATTTACATATACAGTAATAGCAAATGGCATTTAGACTTTTTTTCCTTTTACAACTGTTATGACTTTTTATATTTCTGACCCTAAGAGATAATATAAAAATATTTTCCTCACTTTATAGATTAGGAAATTGATGGGAAAATGTTAAGTGGCTTACTCAGAAACACACAGGTCATAAATAGAAGAGATGAGATTTATTCCCATGTCCTCTGATTCCACATTTAGCCTTATTTTCAGTGTGCCATATGGCCAGTTATTCCAGAACAAAGCTATCTAAGTTCAGATATGTTCATTTTGTCCAAAACTGGATTCTGTATATGTGTGTATATGCACGCATGCACACATATGCCACAGAATCTCTAAAAAAAACAATCCAATAAAGCCTTAAATTAAAAAAAAAGAAATCTGTATTAGTTGTAGAAGTAATAGTAATGATGACCATAGTAACAATAATATTTGTATAATGCTCTGAAGCTTTCAAAGTCTTTTTCCATCTGTTATTTCTTTTGATACTTACAGAAAGTCTATGACTTAGGTATTAATATTATTCCCATTGTCCTTACATTGATTAAATCACAGCCCTGAACTAGGAGAAGAAAGAGGCCAAATAGGCAAAGAGAAAATAAGGAAAATAAATCAGTTTCACAAGTCACACTCAAAATTCAGACTCCTTTACTGTTTCACATGATATAATTGTAACATGTTTGTGACCATACCTCCTTAAGTTTACATGGCCCCTTGTTTTATGGTTGGAACATTTTCTGAAAAAGCAATCAAAGATTTAAGGAAACATCTACAAATCATTTTTAAAGCTCTGCAAAGGAAATTTAACATTTTTATAAGCACCATCATTAATTAAACTCTCCTATTGAGCTTCTCTCCATCTTCAACAGCCTTCTTTCATTTAAAGAAAACCATTAGGTTTATTCTGCAGATGGTTAGGTGCATACCCCCTGTTTTTAGCCTTGTCAGTCATGTAAACTAGAAGAAAATACTCACTTGTTGTAGAGGTTAGAGTATTAGATCTCTTTAAGCAGTTAGTATGTGTTTAGGGCTTCACTAAGAGTCATTGCCTGGAGAGTTCTATGCCCCAAAGCTAGACTGTAAAAAAAAATATGACAGCAATCAGATGTGAAGTAAAAATTTCTGTTCTCCTCACTTAAGTAAAAAGATCCTGCTAAGCCATCTGCAACTCATGAAAAGCTAGAATTGGGAATTTTGAGAGTATGCTTCAAAAGACACTACTGTGAACAAAAGATGCCAGTCCCAAAAGGTGAATTTATTTGTAACAGACTTTTGATCCATTTATTAATATCTTCTGGAGAGTGACATTTTCTTGTTAAAAAGTTAGAAAATACATACGAGTTCAGATCTTTGAGATAAGGTTCAAGTTTGCCTTCCCCAAACTATATAGACAGAGAACATGAATGGTAAAACTTGCTTTTTCAGAAAAAGTACTGGTTGTACTCCACCAGTTAATCAACAGGATATTAATTCAAAAGAAGCACAAATCATGCAGTGATAAATACTTAAAGGAAGTTAAAGATGAATATAGCAATGACATTAATAAATTCTTGAAGTATATAGTCTTAACATAACCATAAGTTGTTCGGCACTAGAATGTAAAATTGCATTATTCTTCCTCTGACTAACTAATAATTTCTTTTCAAATACTCCAAACCAATTTTTTTTGTTCATGCAGATTTGATAAATAGATAATTTGGATAACTAATTGATATATCAAAATCTGAAAAATGATGAACTTAAAACCTCTCATTTTAAGACTCAATACCTCTTCTTTATGTAGACTTTCCTTTGAAGTCAGTTGGTGTCAAAGTAAATTAAAATTCTTTGTGTATTTTAATTGTCTTGCCAGTTAAGACACACACACATACATGTGTTCACACACACACACAAATACACACATGCACAAACACAGAATTCAGGTGTTGGACAGAATAAGGATAAAATAATCTATTAAAGTAGAGATAAACTTGTGAATTAAGAGGAAAACATCACTGTTACAGCAATAAAGTTTCCAATTATAATGTTTTGACGAAAAGCGGTAGCTGTCACTCCAATCCAATCAAGGCTTTTCTAGGAAAAGTTAATAACTTTAAAGGTAATAATAATGTCATCTATACAATTCCTAAGAGTGAATGTGAAAAAATGGGGGTAGAGGGAACAAAAAGCTCAGTATATTGTTATAGACACACAATAATAATATTGACTGGCCTGCTGAGTTAATTGAGCTGAACAATTGTTTGGGCATCATGTAGAAACAGCTTAAAAGATCTATAATTCTAATATCAATTTTTTTCATATTTGTATGCCTTCCAGTAATAGAATGAACAAGCTAACAACTACTACCTAATTACAACTAATCTAGAACTGTGCTTTTTCAAAATTCTGATTATACCTAAGAGGATTATTTCTGGGGTAAAGAAATAACTATCAGTTTATTATAGAAGCAAAGAGTACAGTTATTATGCATATACACATACATACATATACATGTATATGTGTATATGTGTGTGTGTGTGTATATATTTCTCCACAAGGTAGCTCACTGAGTTTGGTATGAATGTCTGGAACTACAAATATCAACTGATACTTTTTTTTTAAACCTGAGTGATTTAATGAATTGACAAAAAGCTCAAGATTTCAGTTAAAAATCAATGGTATTGCTGAATTGATCAAAGTTTGATAATACAGAAACTTTATTTTAAAAGTATTCTTTTATGAAAGGAATTTGATGTAAGGCAACCATATTTGGAAATATGGTGAATAATTTTGGAGGTAAATTTAAGTGGGCAGATATCGCTGTGACTTCATAGAATAAAACTCATGCCTGGTCAATGGCTCTGAGTATCCATTGTTCAAAAGAAACAGAAAAAGTAAAATAGGTGTGTAATATGAAGGTGGGAGAACTATTGAATATTAAAAATATATATTTACATGAAGGAATCCAGAGGCCAGAATCTATGAGTCAACCATCTATTTAGGTGAAACATCACTATGAATTCTACTTTCATTTATAGTTAGAATATTAATATTGATATGGTTTATTCTTATTTGTAGAAAACTGGAATAAGATTCAATTCCCTCTTTGCAGGAGAGTTGGTGGATTATGGTTACATAGTATTGCATATGCTGATATAATGTCAGTGCACTTTTTGGTTTTCTTTGTTGATTTCTTCATTATAGGATGGGAGGTAGTTGTAAAGATGGTCATTAGAAAATGACCATAACATATAAATTAAACTATAAAAATTATTAATATGGTTGACTTCTTCCAACAGAGTGTCTATTTGTCTTTGAATGACAATTTCATATTTCAAGTATCAACAGTGCTCATACACATGAGTCAATGTTTATAGATAGTTAACAAATAAATACATTAGTTCTTTGTCGGCCTTATAATTAAACTTTTTTTTTTATAAAACATTATAGACTCCCAGGAATGGAACCAAGACAGCACAGTAAAGAAAGCACTTGGTTGAGCTCATCTTACATTTTCCTCTGAACAATTTTAAAGTAAGTCATCAAATGTAATCTGGGATTGGTAAAAACAACTGAATGTAAGGGTGAGACATTCTTCTAGCCCAAGACAATTTATGAGGTCAGAAAGACAAACTTATTGCACAATTGTGAAGTCTGCTCTCAAGATCGCATAGATGAAACACCAGTGGTAGGACAAGGCAGTAGTAATAGAAGCAGCAGTAACTGCAGGGTCTCTGAAAGCCAGAAGAAGTAAGGGGACCTGAAAACTGGTCAGAACAGGGACTCAGAAATCATAAAAAGTTAAATTGTTTACCTTTTTACATGGGAAAATGATATATGTAATTTCTGAGAACTTTATTAGGACAGTTAGAAGGATACTACATAGAAAAGGATTGTAGGAGTGAGTCAATTATGTTGGGATCATGTAAAAAATAGATAAGTGTGAAAAATGAGTGTTCTGAGTAGAGGGGGAAGGAGAAGGCCAAATGGAGAGAATTACTTCACATAAAGGAGGCACACAAAAAAAGAGCTTTTACAGTAAAGGGGAAGGTGAGGATGGTGATGCAGCCAATACTTGAACCTCACTCACATCTATCTATCTATCTATCTATCTATCTATCTATCTATCTATCTATCTATCTATCTATCTGTCTGTCTGTATGTCTGTCTATCCATCAATCGATCGATCTATTAATCTATTTGTCTGTCTACCTAGCTATCCAATTAGTAATAGAAATCTACTTTATCCAACAGAGAAGTGAAAAGGAAGGGGATAAAAGAAAGGGGAAGATGTAGGAAATTGATAATCTAAGTGAAATGGATCAATATTTACAAATATATAAGGTGCCCAGATTAATAAAAGAAATAGAATACTTATATCTTAGAAAAATAAATTGAACAAGTCACAAATTAGCGATGCAAGAAAAAATGATCAGTCAGAATTTCAATAATAAAGTCTTTTCACCAGGTATGACTACAAAAATGTCACTTATTGACTTACTGGCACTATTACAACTCTACCCCCCTATAATATGTGGGAGTATGAATAGTGTTAATTAAATCAAATATGCCAAAGGTAAACCAAGTATACATTTGAGAAATCAATATTGAAGGTAATATAATTCTGAAAACTTTAAGGAATTAATTTTCAAGCCATTTCCAAAGTGCAAAGAACCCAAATGGCATGGAAACATTTTACTAGAAAATCTACTATAATATAACTGTGTCATATTTATTGTTATGTAGTAACATTTGACTTAGTAAAGCAAAACTCATCTTTTATTTACCTCAGCTATATCACAATAATATAACACTCCTTGTTATAGACAACTAAGAATTTAAAAGAAAAAAAAACCCTTCTTTATAATATTCAAAAAACACAATAAAATGGAAAATTTTTGTTTGCTGATTTCATGGAGGACATTGATCTCAGCTTTAGAAAATAAGAGAAATTTCCTCTAGATTGAGATGAATTGCAAATGTTTCTCATTACTATCAGGATGTTAATGAATGTGTGTTGCAGTGGAAAGAATACTGGTTGTGGAGTCTGAGGACTGGACTTCAAATCTCTCCTCTGTCACTTACTACAAGTTTCACCTCCACAAGCCCTTAACTTTTATGTGCCTCATTCTCCACAAGCATAAAAGTGAGATGGCTTAAAGAGATGTCTCCCAAGATAACTCTCAGGCTCTAGACCAAGAGTGGGGAACTACAGCCTAGAGGCAGCATGTGGCCTTTTAGGTTCTTGAGCACAGCCTTTTGTCTGAGCCCAAATTTTACAGAACAAATTCTTTTATTGCAGGGATTTGTTCTGTGAAGTTCAGATTCAATCAAAGGACTGCACTTGAGGATCTGGAGAACAATATGTAGCTTTTAGACTGCAAGTTCCTTAACCCCATCCCCATCCAGACCTTTGGTCTTATAATCTATGATTTTATGGTACTGATTTGATTTTGCCCAGCTCTGTAATACTACAAGATCTCTTCAAAGTGATCCATAACCACTAAAACAAAAGAAACAAACAAAGCCCCCAGAAAACACCACATCATAAGAGTCCACTTAAGAAAAACAAATCTATTATCTAGACTGTGGCATGAGTATGATTGTAAGATATTTTAATTAATCCATGAATAAATGTGTTATTGGAGAAATACTGAAGAGAGATGAAAAGCTGAGCGCAGACTTGTAATAAGACAAGCCATTCTAATACATATGAGGCAGAACTTCAGAATTGTTTTAATTTGTATTTCTTCAATCAATAGTGAGATAGAGTATTTTTTATGAGAATAGATAGCTTTGATTACTTCATCTGAAACTTGAGCATATCTTTTGATCATTTATCCATTGGGGAATGACTTATTTTTATACATTTTACACAGTTTTCTATATCTTTGAGAAATGAGGCCTTTATTGGAAAAAATTTTTTCCAAAATTTTTTCAGTTACTATTTTAACTGTATTTCCCCCAGTTTATTCTATTCTTTTTCTCCTTTAACCTGGTTCCTCCTCAAATATTTTGTTTCTATCTATCCCCTCCCCCCAAAAAAGACACACAAAAGAACTGAAGAAAATAACACTTTAAAAAACAGACTAGGCTGAATGGTAAAAGAGGTGCAAAAAGCAAATGAGGGGAAGAATGCCTTACAAACCAGAACTGGCCAAACAGAAAAAGAGGTCCAAAACCTTGCTGAAGAACAGAAATGCTTCAAAATTAGCATGGAGTAAGAGGAAGCTAATGAGTTTATAAGAAACCCAGAAGCAATAAAACAAAGCCAGAAGAATGAAAAAAATAGAAGACAATGTGAAATAAATCATTGGGAAAAAAATCAACTGACCTGGAAAATAGGTCCAGTAGAAATAATTTTAAAATTACTAGACTACCTGAAAGCAAATCCAAAAAAAAGAACCTAGGCATTATCTTTCAAGAAATTATCAGGAAAAACTGCCCTGACATTCTAGAACTAAAGGGTACAATAGAAATGGAAAGAATCCTGAATGAGATCCCACAATGCAAACTTCCAGGAATATTATACTCAAATTCCAGAATTCCCAGGTCAACAGAAAATTTTCCTAGCAACCAGAAAGAAATCATTCAAGTTATTGTGGAGTCACAGTCAGGGTATCACAAGATTTAGCAGCTTCTACATTAATGGATCAGAGGGCTTGGGATATGATATTCTGGAGGGCAAATGAGCTAGGATTAAAACCAAGAATCATTTACCCAGCAAAACTGACCATAATCCTTCAGGAGAAAAATGGACACTCAATGAGACAGAAGACTTTTAAGCATAATTGATGAAAAGTCCAGAGATGAATAGTAAATTTGACTTTCAAATAAAAGACTCAAAAGAAGCATAAAAAGGCAAAGAGAAAAGGGATGTCACAAGGGACTTAATAAGGTAAAACTGTTTACATTACTACAAGGGAAGATAATATTAATAACTCATAAGAATCTTTCTCACTATTAGCGTAGTTAGATGAAGTATATAGACCGAGGGCACAGGTGTGAGTTAAACAAAATTAAGGTATGGGAGAGGAATGTGTTGGGAGAACGAGAAAGATTGAAGTAGAATGGGATAAATGATCTCACATAAAAGAGGCAATAAAAAGCTTTTATAGTGGAAGGGAAGAGGGTGGAGGTGAGGAGGAGTGAGTGAGTGAACCTTACTTTCATCAGAATTGACTCAAAGAGGGAATAAGATACACAGGCAATGGAGTAGAGAAATCTATCTCATCCAACATGAAAGTAGAAGGTGGGGTGATAGATGGGAGGTCAGAATGAGGGAAAGAGAAGTAATAAGCTAAACACTTTTAAGGAGGAACAGGGTGAAAGCATAGAGAGAACAGAATAAATGGGGTGGGGAATAGGATAGAGGGAAACAGAGTTAGCAATAGTAACTGAAGAAAATTGAAGCAAATTTCTCTGATAAAGGTCTCATTTTTCTAATGTATAAAGAACTGTGCCAAATTTATACATTCATGAGTCATTCCCCAATTAATAAATTATCCAAAGATACAAGCAATTTTCAGATGAAGTAATTAAAGCTTTCTATATCCATTTGAAAAAAATATTCTAATTCACTATTGATTGGATATATGCAAATTAAAACAATTCTGAGGTACTACCTCAGACCTATTAGATTAGCTAATAGTACAGAAAAGATAAATGATGAATTTTGGAGGGAATGTGGGGAATATGAGACATTAATAGATTTCTGGAAGAGTTTTGAACTAATTCATCCATTCTATAGAATGATTAGGAACTATGCCCAAGGGGCTGTGGAACTATACATTACCACTCCTAGGTCTGTTTCCCAAAAGAGATTTTTAAAAATCATCTATATGCATAGAAATATTTAAAGCAGCTCTTTTCTTGGGGTAAAGAAATAGGAATTGAAGGGAAACCAATCAATTTGGGAATGGGTAAGCAAGTTGTAGCATGTAATCATGAGGGAACACTATTGTACTGTAAGAAATAATGAGCAGGATATTCTCAGAAAAACCTGGAAAGACTTGCATAGGCTGATACAAAGTGAGATGTACTGGGCACAATGTAACAGCAATATTGTAAGATGATCAGCTATGAGTGACTTAGCTGTTCTCAGCAATACAACAATCCATGACAAATTTGGAGGATTTGGGATAAGAAATGCTCTCCATACCAAGAGAAAGAACTTATGCTGTCTGAATACAAACTGAAGCATACTTTTTTTTAACTTTCTTAATTTTTCAAAGTTTTGTCTATGTTATCCTTCACTATATGACTGCTATGGATATGTTTTGCATCACTACACATGTATAATCTATGAGGAATTGCTTGGATTCTCAATTGTAGGGGGTGGGGAGGGAGGAATGGGGAGAATTTGGGACTAAAATTTTTTAAAATAAATGCTAAATCTGTTTTTACATGGAACTGGGGAAAATTAAATACTAAATAAATATTTTAAAAGAAATTAAAGTATCATTTATAAAATGTATGATTGAAAAATGATGAAGAAAAAATGGACAGACAATACACTTATACTGCACTCATAGTAAATAAGATATGTAGTAAGCAGTTACATGTGATAAGCCTTTTGATAAATGTTATGGATATAAAAGGGGGGCATATATAGTCCTTTCCCCTTAAGGAAGAAGAAATAAAAATAGATACGTAGAAGTTACATACAAAGTAGATCAGACATGACTTTAGAGGGCAAGCCTTTAGAAGGTTGGGAATGAGGAAAGTTCCCATCCAGAAAATAACATTTGAGCTGTTTTTAAGAGGAGAAAAAGGTTAGCTGGGAGGGTAATTAAGGCATGGAAACATCCAGTGAAAAAGGCAGAATGTGAGGAGATGAAGTAACATATATAAGGAACAACAGTATAGCTGGACCATGGTGTTCATTGAAGATAATAATGTGTAAAAATACTAGAAAGATAGTAAGGGAAAAAGCAGTGAAACATTTTAAATACAAGCAGAATTGTTTTTGATACCAGATATATTGAAGACTCATTGAATTTTATTGACTATGGTGGTGACATGATTAGAGCTACAATATGGGAAATTACTTTGACAGTTGAGTAGAGGATGATTTGGAGCAGGAAGATATTTGTGAAGGTACTTCAATTAGAAGATTATAACAACATTCTAGAAGAGAAATGAAGGACTGAACTAGGCAGGTGAATGTATGAATAGAGAAAAGGGGACATGTGCAAGATAAATTATGAAGATTAAGACTAGACAATGGATCAGATATGTAGGATGAATGAAATAAAGAGTTGAGGATCACATGGAATTTGTGAATCTAGGTAACTGGGACAATGATAGTATCCTTAATAGTAATGGGAAAATTCAGACAAATGAAACTTTGAGGAGGAATGATACTAAATTCTCTTTTGGACATACTGAATTTGACATATCTACAGGATCTGAAGTATAAGATGCTAAAAAGGAAGTTGGTAGAAACTTTCTTGATCCCCCTTAAATATAGTGTCTTTCTTCTGAGACTATCCCAAATTGTATCCTGCCTATATTTGGTCTGTATACTTTTTTGGATGTTCTCTCCCCATTAGACTATGAGTTCTTTCTATCTCCAGCACTTAGGACACTTTCCAGGTTTTTCTGAGAATATCCGGCTCATCATTTCTTAAAGTAAAATAGTATTCCATCATGATTACATGCCACAACTTGTTCACCACTTCCCCAAATGAACACAAAAAGGCAAGGAGGAGAGATCAAGTCAACAAGAACAAATTAACCCATAAAAATAGAAAGTGGCATATAGTAGGCACTTAATAAATGTTTATTGGCCTATTTATGGACTGACTGAGTTGGGACTGGAGCTTATGATAGAGACCAGGTTTAGATATGTAGATATGTGAATCACATGTATAAGCTGAGCTCATTGAGACAATATAAGTAGAAAAGAGAAAAACAGAATGTAGAGTAGGAGGGGAGGGAGGGATACAGAAAGACTCAACGTTTTTCTACTTTTTAGTCTCTGTCAGAGATTTTATTTTTATGATACCAACTTCAATAATCCTCATTCTCCAAGTAGAAGCATCAAAATAAAACAAATTCATCTCCATAGTCCCAATGAATCAATGGATATGCTTATTCATTCAATTTTTAAAACTGAGTTAATCAGTAAATTTGTGTGCTGCATATTATATCTGTGCTCACAGTCAATAAACATTTATTAAGAATCTACTATCTGCCAGGAATGATGTTTGTAAAACTGAAACCAAGCAGAGCAGCTAATGGAAATGAAGACTCAGAATGCAATAATTGATACTAAACTGGCCCCAAATTCAGGACTAATTAGGTTCAAATATTTGCTCTAATATATAGTGACTTTGTGGCCCTGAGTGATAGTACAGAAAGTTCCTCACCAAATGTACCAAAAAAAAATATCATGTGTGGTTTAAAAAAAAAAGATATCTTTAGAAGCAGTATGGCAGACAGAGTACTGGTCTTTCATTCTGGACCTCTTGGCTCCAAATTTTTCCTCTTGAGCAGGGTGATATTTGTGAGGAAGTAATACTTTTGTGCCTTCAGAAACTCTTGGGAAATCATTTACTAAATCAGAGACATGTTGATTAACATAGGGAGTTCCCACATTGAACTAACTCACCTAAATGAATAAAATCACGCAGAAGGAAACTTAGACTTTATCTTTTACAACCTTTTTTATCTAATGTTTAAAGAAATTGAGGTCCAGTCATGTTAAATGATTTGTTGTTAATCTTTTGTTCTCACAGAGGATCAATGACATCAGGAGGATGACATTTTGACTTGCAAGTGAATTGAATTTAAGTGAGTCAGGGATGTACAAAATTGTCTCACTCTCTCCCCCAGAGTCATTAGGAGTCCAGTGGCAAGACATTGGTCAGGATGATGGGCTTTGACCCGGCACGCTGTGGGAGACTGTGACTTTTTTAAGCTAAGGTCCTTGCCAGGTGTCAGTTTGTCTGAGGCAACACATATTTAGTGATTAAAGTCTAGGCAAGAACTGAGGCAAAACATGGCCCAGTTTCCTTTCACAAAAGTATCGGTCTAGTAGGGGAAGAACTTCAGGGTTTCTGGTCAGGACAGAAACAGTTGCTATTTATACTCAGAGCCATCAAAACACAAATAATGAGCAAGTGAGGATTGTGCTGGGACCTATTATTGGTCAATCTATGAGAGACAGAGTGATTTGGATTGAAGGCACAGTCAGGTAGCTCCATTTGAATCCCAGTAGGTTTTATCAATGCCTGTTTTTTTAGAGCTACATTACAATAAATCATAAATAAAAATTACATGAGACAATGATTTACCCGAGGTCACATAGATAGAAGCACAAGTAGGATGTGAACCCTTTTATAAATAAAGTGCTCTTTCTAAGATCCTTTGTTCAATCACATCTGATATATTAAAACCACACATTACTTTCCTGTTATTTTCTCCAGGATGAAAAGAGAATATTCCATATTGAATGGAAAGTTTCAAAGGCAAGAAAACATTTGAGATATGATTGAAGAATAATCCTTCTGCACATTTCTTTCAAAGAGGAGAAAAATTCCCTATCCCAAATTCAAAGTCATCATTAAGCAAGTCTTCCTTTTCTGATGTCCAAGAATAAAATTGGAAAGACCACAATATCAATATTTTTACTTATGGATGTTGATTTTTGCTTAGGTGTTCATTTTACCATTCTCAATTTCTATGAATATATGGATTTGATTTTATCGGGAAAGGAGTTTCATTTGGTTCAAACCAAGTACTACCTTTATTCAATAATTAATATAATTGTTTAAGTAGCAATAAATCAATTATGATAAATAGGAATCTAATACACCAAGATTTTGATTGGTGCAGCTTTTATGCTTTATGCTTTTATAATGTTATCTGTACTAAATCAAGTGAATATTGTGTTGTATGATTTAGATAACTATGCATTTTATTTATATAATTTTGAATTTGACACAATAGTTTAAAAAATTAAATTAGACTTGATGTTATAGGTACTTTTAGTAGTAGTAACATGAACATATATACATATATACCTATGTAAAATCACACATTACACTCATACAAAATCAAATATATCACATTCATGTGTAATCACATGTATATGCATGTATGTGTAAATATACATATAAATGCCTAATCTGTTATGCATGGCAATTCTACACAACAATACAACACATTAAAAAAAACAACAACATGCAACTCTCATTCCAGGAAATTTTGAATGGACAAACTCCATCACTTATGAATCAAGTTAGACTTTATCATCTTTTATAATTCATTAGAATTCCTCTTAAATACTGCTTCAAGTATCTTCTGGGTGTTTATTCTGCAGCAAGATAAAACGCGTAGATGTATGTTGCTGTCTAATAAATCTCTTTCATGCTTTTCACTTGCAGAGACATAGTATTCTGACCTTGAAGAAAGGCTATAATCTTGTGTCTTTATAGAGATGAGAAAGCAGCTTTGTCAAGCACAAGTTAAACCCTAGATGGTCTGGGACTATCTAGCCATTGCTTAATCTTCTTAAAATACTAAGATAAATCCTTTTATTAATTTTTATATTAACGTATTTCAATTTTATTACAATTTGTGACTTTTTTAAACTCTAAAATAGAACAAGGCAGGAGGAAAAAAAATACAAAATGCCAGGGAAGCAGACTCTTAAAGGAGAACTCTCCAGCCAAAGGAGCTACAGGGCAGCTTGGTTTAAAACAACACAAAAAGACAAGGAGGAAAGATCAAGTCAGCAAGAACAAATTAATCCATAAAAATAGAAAGGAGGAGGTAGTAAACAGAAAGCAGTGAGGTTTGTTAATTGTCTGTTGAATTTTCTTCCTATTGGTCCTCTCTTTCATTCACCTACAAGAGTCTTAAACAAGATAACAGTATCAGTTACTTTGCAGATATTTTACTTGTGCATAATATTCTGTGTGGTCTCAAATATCTTCTTGAATTATTGGGAATGGACGTATTCACTAGATGTGCCTCAACACACACACACACACACACACACACACAATCTGAGCAGAAAAACACAAAGTAGTTGATTCATGAGATCTGGAGTAGAGATGTCATTCTGTTGCCCATATTTTTTCTTAATTTTAGGTTTATCTTGAATATGCCCAACAGTAGTAAGTGCCAAAGAAAATGGGTAAATTTCTAATCAACATGTTTTACTTTTAATGTGTTGGGTTGGGGTATAACAACTGAAAGTCTTGATTTCCAGTCAAGTCCTGAGGTTTTTCCACCACTGTGCTTCAGAAATATTTTTTGGCTTGGAATAGATCACCCCCAACTGGACTAAATGCTCTCTGCTAGTTATTAGCTCTGTAATCTTGGACCAATCAATTAATATCTCTAAACATCAGTTTTTGCATCTCCAAAATTGGAATAATACCCATGTAACCTACTGGACATTTAAAGGTTACAAAGACTCGAATTAGATGTTTGTTATCTTTGTAAACTTTAAAAGCAAAAATAGTCAACAAAGAGAAATTATGTGAAAAGCTTTGCTAAAATACTAAGAAACATGAACTGGGCATTTTGGGAAATTTGGGTTATACATCCATGCTTCAAATTAGAGTTATATTTCCCAGATTAAGAAGGTGCATTTATAGAAGTAGCTAATAGATTTAATTTATATTATCTTGTGTGATGGCTACACACATTTAATTTTAATTAATACAATTAAAATGAAATAATATCTTAAATTACATTAAAAAGGAATCAAGAGTAGTATGACACGACTTCTTGACGGTGACTTCCTCAGCCTCAGTGTCCTTCTCACTCTTCTTAGCCAACTTTTTCCATTATTTACTGTGAATTTCAATGAAAACAGGGCATCATCTATGGCAGATAGGGCACAGCAGGTGAAATTGTATGTAGAGAAAAAAATGTAAAACTCCTTGACTGAGAGACAGAATAAAAAGGCTTCTCTTCTAGCCCCAGTCTTTCTATTAGTTGTGTAACCATAGAACTAAGTTTCCACTTCTGTAGAATGTGGGGGTACAAGCTAACTGATCACTAACGATTTTTCCATGTTTAACATCCCAAAAACTTTAATAGCAAATCATATCTATACCTTTTGTGGGGCTCTAAAATCATGGTAAATGGGGAGCTGACATACAAGATAAGAAGAGAGATAGTAAGAAAACGTCTGTTTTTTAAAAATCAATTCAAATCACTTGGACAAGATGAATTGCATCCTCAGGACCAAAAAAAAATTAATGTAGTCACTGAGTCACTGTCAGAAGTAGTTGAAAGATACGTATTTTTAAAAGTGGGGAGGTTCTCCAAGTTTAGAAGTAAGTCAATGTTGTCTTCATTTTCCAAAAATCAGAAGAGCACAATTTGTGGCAAATGATCTAGATTACAATAACAGGAAAAAAATAGAACCAAGAGGAGAAAGGAATAAGCATTTATATAGCACCTATCAAGGTCCAGGCACTGTGCTGTCTTACTCCCCCCCCCCCAAAATATTGTCCCATTTGATTCTCACAGTAACCCTGCAATTTAAGTGTGATTGTTATCCCCATCTTGTATTTAAGGAAACTGATGTAAACAGAGATTAAAGGACTTATTGAGGGTCACATAGCTAGACTGAAACCAAATTTGAATTCAGGTCTTCCTGACTCACAGACAAAACACTGATTAACCAGCTATATCTTCTCATAGAAAAGATAGTTGGTAAATATCTAGAAAGAGAAGCAATAATAAAGAGCCAACATGGTTTCATCAAGAACAGATCATGGTAGACTAAACTTATTTCTGTTTTTAAAAGATTACTAAATTGATCAATGAAAAGAATTCTCTCTCTTAATATATGTATATATATAAAACTTAGTTCATGTCAAAACTCAAGATAATATATTTCATTATGCTTATTAAAAAGACAATAAGACATGGTCAAGACCAGGGATTAAATCTTTCTTCCTACAATTACATATATTTTTCAATGCATAAAATTAAATTAAAGGAATTATAAACTATATTGGAATACATTTGAAGATATTTAAACAGGTAAATACAGATAGATGATTAGGTAGGTAGGTAGATAGATGATTAGATAGATAGATAGATAGATAGATAGATAGATAGATAGATAGATAGATAGATAAACCAAATGAAGTTCAAAAATACTGAGCTAAAGACCCCTGGACTAGATGATAATGCAGTTAGATAGGTTTTGAACTTATTACATGGTTGAACTAAAAAGGGAATTGTTAATTGTTCAAAATCAATGTGGTGAAAGGTGTATAGTAGAATATTCCAGGAATCTATGTTTTCTCCAGTTCTATTTACCATTTTTACTAATGCCTTGGATAAAACTTACAGATTGCATTCTCATAAAATTTTCCACAACACAAATCTAAAAGGAACTAAACACATTAGAACACTGGGTTGATTCTAAGAAGAAATTCAATATGAATAAATGCAATTTATCATATCTAGATATAATAAAACAACTCCATGAGCAAAATATGGCAAGAGAGAGAGAGAGACAGAGAGAGAAACAGAGAGAGAGAGAGAGAGAGAGAGAGAGAGAAAGAGACAGAGAGAGAGACAGAGAGAGAGAGAGAGAGGGAGAGAGAGGGAGAAAGAGGAAAAAGAACACAGTTTTCTGGAATAAAAGGTTAGTCACATAAAGTTTTAAAAGAATATCATTAAACCAGAGAGTATACAGAGAAGGAAAAATCAAGATGGTGAAGGACCTTCAGTCAGTGTTAGCTTGGAAAAGTTAGAAGTGGAATGGGGTGTGGCAGGGCCTTATAGGTATCTTCAATTATTTGAAAAGATGTCATGTGGAAGAGTGTTTACACTTATTCTTTTTTACCTCAAAGGAACAAGTCCAAAACAATGCATATAAGTTACAAAGTAAACTTAGGGAAAATGTCATGGGAAGAAACAATAATAAACAGCAACTTCCTAACCATTAGCTTATTCCGAAATAGAATGGGTTGCTTTGCTTGTAGTGTTGATAGGGAGGTGGTGAGGGTCTTGCTCCTTGGGGGTATTGAAGAAGAACCTGTATTATGGGTTGGTGAATATGTTACAGTAGCGATTCTTTTCATTTATGGGTTGAACTCAGATCCGTTCCAGTGCAGATTCTGTAATTCTATGATCATAATACATTCTTCCTATTTTATGTACTTTTGAACATAATTTATATTTACTTATGAATAATCTAACATATGTCAGGGCAGGAACTACAAAGGAAACAAAAAAGGTGTTGCCCTGGGTCTGGAGTCAGTAAAATCTGAATTCAAACTGAACTGACCCTTTCTCATCTGTGTCTATTAGGCAAGTCCCTTAACCTCTGCATGCTTCAGTTTGCTCACATGTAAAATGGGGATAATAATACTTACTTTATAGGGTTTCAGGGAGGATTGAGTAAGATGATATTTGTAAGAACTTTTTCATACTTAAAGTACTATATAAAAGCCAGCTGTAGTAGTAGTAGTAGTAGTAGTAGTAATAGTAGTAGTAGTAGTAGTAGTAGTAGTAGTAGTAGTAGTAATAGTAGTAGTAGTAGTAGTGGTAGTAGTAGTAGTAGTAGGAGGAGGAGGAGGAGGAGGAGGAGGAGGAGGAGGAGGAATAGCAGCAGCAGCAGAAGCAGCAGCAGCAATAGTAGCCACCTGATTCCATCAGGTAGGGAATTCCTGTTTAAAAACTCAACTGGGGTGGCTTAGTGGCAAAATGAATAGAGCACTGGCCCTGAAGTTAGGAGGACCTGAGTTCAAAT
>CM053593.1:339219030-339234050 GCA_028646575.1 Pseudocheirus occidentalis | reverse complement strand
GAGCAAGGAATATCCTGTCAGATCTAAGAATTCATGACCAAAGAAGAGATAGAGAGCATTACAAAATGTAGAAGGAATAATTTTTATCATATCAAACTGAAAACTGTGTGTACAAATAAAACCAGTGCAACCAAGATCAGAGGGAAAGACAAAAGCCATGAAACAATCTTTACAACAAGTGTCTCTGATAAAGGCCTCATTTCTCAAATATCTAGAGAACTGAGTTAAATTTGTGAGAATATAAGTCATTCCACAATTTCTTAAGCATTCACATGGTAAGAGCAGGGAATTTTCAGAAGAAGAAATCAAAATGGTATAAAGGCACATGAAAAATTTCTGTAAACAACTTTTGATTAGAGAAATGAAAATTAAAAGAACTCTGAGATATTACCTTAAACCAATCACATCAACTAATATGACAAAAAAAGAGAAAATGATCAGTGTTGGAAAACAGAATATTGGGACATCAATGCATTCTGGTGGAGTTGTAAACTGATCCAAACATTTTGGAGAGCAATTTTGACCTATCCCCAAAGGACAACCAAGCTATCTATGCATATTCTTTGATCCATCAATACCACTACTAGGTCTGTATCCTAAAGAGAACACAAAAAAGGGGAAAGAACCTACATGTGCAAAACTATTTATAGCAGCCCTTTTCATGGTGAGAAAATATAAGAATCTGAGGAGAGGCCCATCAATTTGGGAATGGTTTAACAAGCTGTGGTATATGAATGTAATGGAATACTATTGTTCAATAAGAAATGATCAACAGGCAGATTTCAGAAAAACCTGAAAAGAGTTGTATGAACTGATGCAAAAAGAAATGAGCAGCACCAGATAATAAAACTTTGTGTACAGTATCAGCAACATCACATGATAATCAACTATGAAGATCTCAGCTCTTCTCAGCAACACAATGATCCAAGACAAGTACAAAGGACTCATGAAGGAAATTACCATCTATATCCATATGAAGAACTGATGGACTCAGAATGCAGAAAGAAACATTTTTCACCACTTTATTCTTTCTCATGGTTTTATTTCCTTTTGATCTGTTTCTTCTTCCAGAACTGTGATGAATGTGGAAATATTTTTTTACATATGATAGCATATGTATTGACTATATTAAACTGCCTTCCATTTTTAGAAGAGGGTAAGAAAAAATTAGAAACCAAAATCTTAGGAAATCAAATAAATTGGAAATCAAAATAAAAATCAAAGCTAAAATTTTTCTTCATATGTAATTGAGGTAAAATTCTATTTAACCTCTCCCAAACAAAAACAAAAACAAATCAGTCCAGATATAGAAGGGATGAAGTTGTATATATGTTCTCAAAAAATCAGGGGTGAGGGAGGGGACTAGAAAGCAACTTTCAAGAAATTATCAAGGAAAACTGCTCTGATATCCTAGAACCAGAGGGCAAAATAATGAATGAAAGAATACATTGATCACCTCCTGAATGAAATGAAAACTTCAAAATGAAAACTCCATGGAATATTGTAGCCAAATGACAGATTTATCAGGTCAAAGATAAAATGCTGGGAGCATCCATAAAGAAACAATTCAAATATCAAGGAGCCACATTCAGGATCACAGTGAATTTACTAGCTTCTATGTTAAAAGATCACTGGGCTTGGAATATGCTATTCCAGAAGCCAGAGGAGTTTGGATTCCAACCAAAAATCAACCACCAAGCAATATTGAGCAAAATCTGGGGAGAAGATGAACCTTCAATGAAATAAGGGACTCTCAAACTTTCCTGATGGAAAGACTATAGCTAAACAGAAAAAAATGAATCTTCAAATGGAAGACTCAAGAGAAGCATAAAAAGATAAATAAGAAAGAAAACAAAACATGCTATTCAATAAAAATAAACTGTTCACATCCTTACAAAGGAAGATAATGCTTGTAACTCTTGAGAGCCATTTTTGTTAGACAAGTTAGAAGGGGTATACATAGACAGAGGGTATGGGTATAAGTTGACTTTGGTATGATGATATAATTTTTTTTGTCTTTTTGGTTCATATAACCATGCTTGGCACAACTCAAATCAATGAATAAAATATTTTAAAATATTGTAGTCGGTGATTATTACATGCCTGTTATCTAATTTTCTATACTTTGAAAAAAATTCTGAAGAATGTGATGTTTATTTGAATCTATGAATTTATTTCATATCAATTCAATATAATACACTTTTACTTAGGTCATTCAGTTGATATGGCACTATGTCTGCTGTAAGGAAGACCTGAGTTCAAATCTGACCTCAGATACCCAATAGTTGTGCAACCTGGCAAATCACTTAACCTCTATTTGCCTTAGTCTACTGGAGAAGGAAATGGCAAAGTATTAAAGCATCTTTGCCAAGAAAACCACATAAAAGTTATGAAAAGTTTTATATGAGTGAAAAATAACAAAATATATAAAGTACTTTGTGGGGAATATGACATGTACATAAGGAAAAGGATGATGAAAGTAATACTTTTTTGAAGTGAACTAGAGAAATTTGAAGAGTGAGATATATTCAACTAAGGAAATTCTATAAGGGAAATCTTTACATAGAAATGGCACATTAGTTGAACCTTCAAGGAAAATAAGCTATTTGAAAAATATGAAATAAAAATAATTGCCTCTTGTATATATTTTTAAAGTTTTCAAAAATCTGTTTAGTAGGTACTCATATTACCCTCATCTTATAGGTTAAGAAACACAGGCTCAGAAGATAAGGAAATTGCTCATGCTCATACAGATATTAAGTGTCTGAGTGAGAATTAAACCAAAGTGTTCTTGATTTCGAGTCTTATATTCTTTCCATTATCAATATGTCTCAGAAAGATAAGGGGGAAGATTGTAAAGCCAAGAACAAGCAACTTTCCAGAAGAATGCTACTGTGAACAGCTTTTAAGGTTCTGATTACATAATATTAGGAACACTCTATTCAATAACAAATCAGAGAAAAATCATTCACAGTAAATCAAGGCACAGCATTCACAATGTTATAACTTATCACAGATAATCAAAATACAGCATTCACAACAACTTATCACAAAAAATAGCCTCATAATTTTCACCACAGTGGTCACAAAGTTTTGAACAAAGAACAATCATTTAGTAATTCAATCATCCAATCATCCTTAAGGAGGCTTGGGTCCCAAAATACAATAGCTGAAGTTCTCCACTCATGGGGCATACCAAGTTATAAATTAGTCACTTACTCAGTCATCATTCACTATTCAATCTTCAGAAAATACACAAGCCTTCCACTCCTAGCTCACTAGTAAATTAGAATTTCTCAGTCAGTACATAGTATCCAAATAAAGTCTTTTTTCAGGGTCCCAGATCCTACCCGAATTCACCAAACTGTCACCTGGGTTCAAAGTCAGATAGCTCCCAGGTCCTTGTCCAGCTCTCCAAGCACCTCCTGTTCCACACTGAAGCTCATAGCATCCAGGCCACCTTAAATCCTTCATAGTCTCTGTCCCTTAAGGCTTAAGAAAGCCACAAACAAGTTCATACAAAGTACCAGCATCACAGTCATGTTTCCTCAGTCCCTTGGCAGCTTCAGCAGATCTTTGCACCTAGCAGCTCCTCAGCAGAAATTCTAGCTGGTTCCCAGAGTCAAAATCACTTTGCCCAGGTTCTCAAAATCAAAATCATCCTTTCCACCACAGAGAGGGGACAGGGAGGAGGATGCTTCCTCTTCCACCTCCCCAGCAGGAGCAGCTTCTGCCTCCATGAAGCTTGCTCCAAGAAGATCTGACTGACCCAGCAGAGACTTCTCTTTACATACACGCATAGAATTAGCTCCTTCCTGTTTCAACTAACATCTTCCTGTATGTCAACAACAGGGGTTAATATATTCTGTTTCTTTAACAGAGGCTCAATTAATTACGAGTGCTAAGTACCTTTCAGGTTAGCAATACAAAAGAAAATTCAAATTTCATTACTATTACAAAGATATTTTCTAATCATGAGAGACCCCCTGACTACATACTGGTGTTTCTACATATTTCTACAAATTACCATATTTGTTTAGTTATGATTGTATAGGGAGCATTACAGGGCATTTAGGAATCATTACAGACCTTATAGGTCTGTAAGTTCTATATGCATTAAAGTTATTCTAAAATCAGCCCCGATTTCATATTATCCCACAGTTTCTCCAGTTTAAGTACTATGACCTTTTAAAAAACAAAATGCATTTCATCTATTAATTTTTGTCATATGTACATACTATATAGGAATTTTAAGATGACAATGAAGGTGTTTTGAAATTGAATAATAACAGCATATCATAATTCCAGGAAAAGGATATAAATTTAAGTCATTGATTTAAACAATATTTTACTTCATAGCTTTCAGAGTTTCTTGGACTCTGCTAGAAAGACTGAACCATATAGTGGACCTATTCAGACGAGATATTTTTGATTCTTTAAAAGAATTATTTTGAAAGAGTGCAAAAAATATTTAATTCCTAAAAGAAAGTGAATGTCATTTAAAAAATTTTCCAAGAACAATGAATTTTGGCTTACCAGATGAGCACATGGGAAAAAAAACAATGCAAATCTAAACAGGATGGTATCACATTTCATCCTAAAAGACAAAATTAACATTATTGTAATATGTGCACTCACAAAATAAGGTTTTGTTGCTGTTGTTAAAAACAACCAAATGTGTTTTCAAACCTCCTTTAGAAAAGCATCATGAACTCATATAAATGGTTTCATTTGCATTTAATTTGAATTCAACTACTGCATAGTCTATTAATTTCAAAGAAAATTCTGCATTCTTTATGAGGGAATTTGAGAAGTAAGCCATGAAAAGTCTATAAGTCTATTTCAAGATTTTTTCATTAACCTGAATCTTTTTTTAAATTTGAACCTTGATTACAGCAGACCACATTTAGAATAAAAAGAAACAAACAAACTTCAAAGTCTCTATTTGAAAGGCAACTTTTGGTATAGTGTGTAAGTGGCTGGATTTGGCATCAAAAAGACCTTGTATTGAATTCCACCCCTGAAGTTTAGTAGCTGCATGCTTGTACAGATTATTTAATCTCTCTTTAACAGCTAGAAAATTCTTGAAGCAGAATTTGAACCAGGTCGCCCTGACTCCAAACTTTCTACTTAAATCACTCCACTATCTCACCACTATGAGAACTTTGAGGGAATCTTTACATTTATGTTATAAAATAAACTTAGGAGATATCTTAGAAAGATATTTTATCAAATGATGATGATGATGATGACGATGATGACAACTGGACTACTTGTCTCTTATTCGGCTGGTTTTCCTAGGATTCTTATGAATCCCCATAGGAGAAACATCATTATATTTTCAAGATTAAACAACCAAAAATTAAGATTAAGATTATAATCAACAACTTTATCTTAATATAGTCATGTCAGATTCACATTTTTATTATCCTAAGATACATCTTTAAGTATGACTGCTTAAAGCAATTAATTTTTTTATTTAGAGGTATATTCCCAGAAACAATAAAAATATTCTAAAAATAATTCGTAAAGTTTTGCCTATGAAACCCAATACCATCCCCAATTATAGATGTTGAAAACCCAGGACATGGACTGAAATTGTAAATACATGCCTGATCATTGCAGTAATATAAAAATAAAACTAAGTTCTGATTTTAGGAAAGTCAAAACACAGAACATTAAATTATATGACAGCATTCTGTTAAGAGGATAGTACAATCGAACATTTTTCTACTAAATTAGCATAAGGCTAATGTTTTAATTGCTTTTAGGTTCCAAAATTAAGGAAATGTAAATATACACACACATATATACGTATGTGTATATGTATATACATATGCATTATGCACACATAATACATATATATTTAAGCACTTACTATATGACAGATATGGTAAACTGTAAGAACACAAATCTATGAAAATAAGACAGTCTCTACCCTCAGGGATCATACATTGTAAAAATGAGGAAAAAAACACAAACAGACACATAGGGAAGAGGTGGCCTGAGAATGTTTTAGATAGGATAATCAGAGTGTGGGTTAAATGAATCATGGTTGCAACATTATGGGTTCCTATATTAATAGGAACATTATGGGTTAAATGGATAATTATTGTAGTTAGGAGAAAGACAATCACAAATATTCTATGTCACAAATATTCTAGCTAGAATGATGTGTGGCTGGCAACAAACTCCTCATTGGTTGAATTCTTATGTATCTTGTAACCCTAGCCACAAATGTCCCTGCATATCAGAAATTTTCAATACACTTACACTCTTGCCTTAAGCAGTTTAAGTAAAATATATGAATAGCGTAAGGACCAAGTCCCTGTATGGATTTATATCTTGCTCTTTGTTATCTATTCCAAAGTGCTGTCATTGAAATCTCCTGTTAGTAAATCTCCTAATAAAGCTTAGACTGATTACACTGGCTTTCTGTGCCTCTTTCCTCAGAATTCCTGTATCACAAGCAGATACGATTGGATGTTTCTGGGTCCTGTTCTGAAATATAGATGAATGGTGACTTAGAGTCATTTGAAGAGTACTGATTTGACCTTTTTCTTAACAATAAAGAGAAAACAGATAATCAGAGTTACCCTTCATTTTGTATCTAGCCTGTTATTGAAAGAGAAAACAGCAGGAGTATAGGGCCCCTGTAAAGAAAAGTCAAACATTAGAAGCATTCTCCATTGCTGCTTTATACTCGAAGTTATGGTGATTAAATCAAAAAACCAAAATAAAAGTAAATTAGCCCCTACAGAGGTTGATATTAAACACTAGCAAATCCCAATAATAAATCAGATTCAGGAAAAGGTAAGTAGATTTTATGTGGAATAGTAATTACTTTAATGGATTTATAGACCAGTAGCATTGTCTGGCTAAGATTTTGCTCCATTTTCATCTAATAAAGAGCATCAAAGGCAGCTGTCAACTGAAAAATGCTTCCCATATGAGTTAGCATGAATGTGATGAATGGGAATTAACATTCATGACTCTGGAGTAGGGAAATTTATTAGCAGTAATTCAGTTTCTTAGTTCATACAGTGCCAAACTGTTAATGAGCAAATTGTTTCAGGTATTGTGATTGTGTAAACAAAAGGAAGAACAAACAGAATGGAGAAGGGCCTTGAGTCTATGCCATGGTAAAGATCAGTTGAAGGGACTAGAGGTGTTTAGCTTGGCGAACATGGGATCAAGAGGGATCACAGAGCTGTCTTTGACTATTTGTAGGACTGTCATATGAAACAAAAATAGTTGTTATTGAGTCATTTTGGTTGTGTCCAACTCTACATGACTCCATCTAGGGTTTTATTAGCAAAGATACTGGAGTAGTTTTCCATTTCTTTCTCTAGCTCATTATACAGAGGAGGAACTGATGCAAATAGGGTTAAGTGACTTGCCCAGGATCACATAATTAGTAAATGCCTGAGACCAGATTTGAATTTGTCTGCTTGATTCTTGGGATAATGCTCTATATACACTGTGCCACCTAACTGTCTGGGGAAGAAATATTATATTAGTTCTTTTTTTTTTCCTTCTTTACCTTCCCTCGCATACCATTACCTTTCCCCAGCTTCAGGAAAGGAGGAGACAGTTTAGCCCCTGGAGCACTTATTCCTGATGAGGTTAACCTGAAGTTACATTGAAAATGAAAGTTTAGTAATCCAGAGATCTCTACTACATATCCAATTCACCCTTTGACCCTGAGACTCCTTCTGGACCTCTGTCATAGAAACCTTCTTCACACTGGGAACATTTTCACCTCTGCAATTTCTTCTGCTGAATATGAGTTCATCCCCAAACATAAATATGAGGATGTACCCACTCCAGTTACGTTTACTGCAAACTACTTTGTGCAACTCTGTCTCACCTAAATTCATGTGCAAGTCAAGACACTATCCCACGATATCTTTGGTTCTCCTGGAAAAGGAAGGATGAACAACAACAAATAGAAATCCATTTCAGTTATGACTCCCCACACTCCTTCTGGAGCATGCCCCTGCCCTCTCTTCCATTTGCACCACTTTTAAGCTGCCTTTTATGTTTTGTATTTCTCCCTTTAGAATGTAAGTTCCATGAGGGCAGGGGTTATTTTACTTTTAATTGTATTTGTATTCTCCACACTTAGCACAATGCCTGGCACTTATTAAACTATTAGTAAAGTGCCTAGTATCACAATCTATTATTTATCTATTTATTGATCTAGTATCCATCTCATTTTGTGTCTCATTATCAAGCCTTTGAACTGGCTGCTTTCATATGAGGAATGTGCTCCCTCTTTAGCTTTATTTCTTTGAATCGCTAGTCTCCCTCAAGAACCAGTTCAAGAACCACTTTCTACCTGAAACCTTTCTTCATCCCTATAGGTACCCCAAATTAGCTTGCATTAATTTTATATAGTTCAACTTGATACTGTGTTCATCCTCATTGAAGGTGTCTGACATGGCTAAAAATCTCAGGTTAAAAAGCATAGGAGCAAGCACACTGCCTTCTTCATTCCATTGATGACTGGGAAAGTTCAAGAACATCATTCATTTTCCAGAACCTGGGCAAACATTCTGTCATGAAATTGATGTCTAATACTGATGAGCATGTCCTGGCAACCAAATTTTGACATAAATTTCCATAAGCTCTCATGACCGACAGTATCATAGACCTTGGTCAGGTCAATGGATGTTGTATGCAGACTTCTGTTCTGTGCCTGGTATTTCCTCCGGAGTTGTTGGGCGCCAAACAGCATATTGACTGTTCTTTAGCCCTTTCTGAAGTCCCATTAACTCTCCGGTAGAAGACCATCTTCCAGGCAAAAGATAAGTCTGTTAAGGGGGAGTTTAGCAATAATCTTGTTAGCAATGACTAAGAGAGAGGATCCCCACCCATCCACTGTGATTGTCAGAGGAAAATGAATTTCCTTTACCTTTATAAAGATCAACAATGGATGAATCTTTGAATTCTTGGGGTATAACCTCCTGTCTTATAAGCTGGAAAATTTCAGTGAGCTTTCACATGAGCAGTGGATCCTCTGTCTTGTAAATCTCAGCTGGAACAGGATCAGCACCAGGTGCTTTTTCTTATGAGAAGAGTTGAATGGCATTCAAAACCTCTTCTTTAGTTGGAAATTCAGCTAGAGAAGCATTGGCATCAACCTGAAGAATAGGATCTATGGCTTTAGCATTATTGGTGATGGTCTGCTGAGAGCACTATGTAAGCATACAGCCTATCTCTCCAGGATCATGTCCTTATCACTAAGTAATGTGGCTCCATCAGCATTGGTTAGTTGAGATGCACCATAATTCTTTGATCCACAAATAGCCTTCAGGGCATCATGAAAGTGCTTTGGATAGTTATTGTCATGTAAAACTGAATTTCACCTGCCTTTTTGCTGATCCAAGAATACTCTGTCTCTCTAAGTTATTCTTTTTTCTTCACTCCACTTTGTGGAGGCACAGGTGAGAGTTAGGTGAATCAGGTAGATAACAAAGGTTGAAAGCAGCCTTCACATCAGAAATACTAGTCTTCCTTGAACACATCTTAAACCAGATGATCTTGAAGTTAATCAGTAATCTTGAGCAAAGGAAATATTAGAAGTGAAAAGAGTTAAATAATATTCTGTACTTTTGATGGAATTAACCATTTCCTTCTTAGAGATGGATAAACTATACTGCTGGTGAACCCTGTGGAGTTATCATTTTTCATTTAGCGGTTCCTGAGTTTCTACCTAGTTTTTGTCAAACCAGTCTAGATGTTTACAAGTGTTCTGACCCAGATGAGTAAATGTAGTGTTATACACCAAATCTTTGAAATCTTCCAATTCCTTTTTCTGCTCCTTTGTTGCCAACCAAGTGTTGACTCTGCTTTCCCTCCAAGTTAGTAATGAACTGTTCCGACTCAGAGAAGCACAAATCTGTTTAACATTAAGTCTTCTGTTAGGGGGGCCAACACTTCTGTTGAATGCTAATATTTAGTTTGGAGAAGATAAGACTATGATCAGTTCAATACTCTGTACCATACATCATCTTCTTTACTCTCATATTATGTCTCTTCTCTTTACAGTCACATAGTCTATTAGATGTCAGTGTTTGCTGCAAGAGTGTATCTGTGAAGTTTTATTGCATTTAGATAAAAAGACGTTAATATTGGTGATGGAAAAGTCATGAGATGCACAAGTCTTCAGTAGTAAGTCTCCATTATTATTGCTGTTTCCAATTCCATTCCTCCAAAGGACTCCCTGCCACATCCGGTAGTCTATATCTACTCTTTCATTAAAGTCACCTTGATGATGGTGGCTTGGTGCTTTCATGCAAGTGGCAATTGCATTTTTATAATCCTGTCTTTGGTAGGCACACAAGCTTGCTGAATAGATTAATTTGGATTATAAAACCTATGCTAGCTTCAAGATGCTCCCCTTCACTTCAGAAAAAAATGTCTAACTACCTCCAAATTGATTAAGCAGGCCTTCATTTGCTAGACTTGTTTCACTCAGGACTGCTATTTGGATATAATATTTGCTGAGTTATCTTGCAACAAGAGCTGTTTATCTTGCAGGTCTATTGAATTTCATATTGTCTATAAACATGCCCTGATTCCATATAGCAGTGGTGAGTGGATTAATCCTTGAAGAAGTTTTTTGTACGTTGTGTGTGTGTGTGTGTGTGTGTGTGTATGTGTGTGTGTATTTCAACCTCAAATTGGGATTCCCAACTGTCACGGTAAGCAGGCCAGAGTTGGGTGATAAAGGCAATTTTAGGATACTTCTTTTAGCCTTTTCCTTATGCCAGGAGGTGAACAGTGCAGTCCTTAAAAGGTTACTCAGACATCCATGGGGCTGCTGAATGCCACTGCTGTTTCCAATGAAATGATCCTATGGCCTGTGTGAAGGGTTGTGACTACCCATACCTACCTGCTGCTGAATCACTTGCCTGTCACCACATGACTTTGAGATAGGCAAAAATGGCATGGTGGTATCATTTGACTGGTACATTCTTTTAAAAAATTGCACTAAGTTGTTGGTCTCAGTCTCTCTTGGAGAGTCATTGGAATCCAGTAGCAAGACAAAGTAAAAAAGACTTCAGTGGATGACCCTGATATCTCCATTCTCTAACCAAGGTCTAAGCCTTCCATAGCCCCTTCTTCAGCTGCCTTCATGGTCATTGAAACAGACTGTTCTCATTCACCCATTTCGTCTGGGGAAAATTTTAATATTCTTGGAGTAGATACCCCCCTAACTCACCAAAAGCTTTGGGACCTTCAGTTACCTTCAGGCTTTTCTGTCTGTCCACTGAAATTGTTTGCCATTGTGTGGCTACTCTACATGATGCAACTTTGTGGAAGCACAGGTGAGAGTTAGGTGAATCAGGTAGATAGCAAAGGTTGAAAGCAGCCTTCACATCAGAAATACTAGTCTTCCTTGAACACATCTTAAACCAGATGATCTTGAAGTTAATCAGTAATCTTGAGCAAAGGAAATATTAGAAGTGAAAAGAGTTAAATAATATTTCAGCTTAACACCCCTGCCTGAATCTGGTGTTCTCAGTAACCTGGTGTGAGTCTAATATCAGTTTTGCACAGTTAGCCACATGAACACCCTGCATAGGAAGCAAGCAAGCAGGCAGAAAGTTATTTCCTGTGGCTCACAGGAGACCCTGTTCTCTCTCCTTTGACAGCACAGCAGCACAATTTAGATTCTTATGTCCAAGATTAACACATCACTTGGGGTAGGGCCATGGATATGAAAAGACAGGGTGCAGGGGGATAAGCAGACTCTACTTTCCCAGAGGGTAGACCTCCTGTTCAGTGGAAGGAAAATAACAAATCAATTCCATGAAACAGCACAGTGCAGTCATACCATGCAGAATCCCAAGGGAAGTGAAAGTCTCTCTATGGGACCAGGAAGTAAAATTGTCCCAGCAAGGGGAAATGTTGCCCAAGGAGAACTAAAACTCTTTCACTCCCTTCCCTCTTCTTTTCTTACATTCTCAAGAGGATAACGGGGGACGTGATGAATCCAGCAAAGGCTAAAGCATAAAAGTTCATCAGCAGTGGGGGAAGGAATAGCACCAGCAGGGGGTGTTAGAATCAGCATAACAAAGCCCATAGCTAACAAGAAGCTGAAAACAGCTTCTGTTGCCAGTGGGCTTGAGGGTTAATTAGCTAAGTACACACTCTCTCCAATCATCAGTCTTTCTCCAAAGACACCCTATCCCCAACCCCAAACACATCAAGAATCTTGGAGGGAAATTAAAGATGCCACCACTAATTTACTTTGAGATACCTGAATGTTATTTTTCTTCTGAATTAGTCTCTCCACCTAGAGGTGGAGATCAGGGCTCTGACCATGTCCTTACTTTGCTGACATCAGGGAGGGTGAGAATTTACTGTCCAAATTTCCATGACAACTTTTGCAGACTGGAAGATGAGAGAACAAATAAATAGCATGACTAAAATAGTGCAGCTTTCCCACTTCTACTGACTGCTTATGAGGCCTGAAGTCGGGAGATGAACCAAAGGCCATGAGTAGGCCACTCCATAGGAAGATGTGGTGATTTTGCCCCTGGTGTATTGGGAGAAACATTTGTACATTTATTCTTGCTATATCTGAGAATTTAGCATTCCTTTGTGAGATCAATCCAATATTTAGTAGATACTTGGGGAGCTTGACCCTAATCCCCTAAAATGGGAGAGAAAGCTGGAGGTGTTTGAGCTAAAGACAAAGAATGGAGACATTCAACCCACAGTTACTGAAAACCCTGAGTGGGAGCAGATATAACAAAAGTGGGTTCAAAGCACTCATCTACACATTATTTCACTTCATTTAAGGATTCTCAAAGATTTTTCACACTTAATCTAAGATCTCTTGATTGATTAAGGCATAGTGTTACCTAGTTAAGTTATGAGAATTAAAGTGAGAGGAGAAAAAACATTTATCTCCACCCTTAACATATAATTACAGCATTGGTTTAGAACAGGGATGAGATGGATTTAAATATTTTTTCTCACACTTATAGTGAGCACCAGGGCAAGTCATTAGTGTCTTCTATTTCTCAAGCAATTCCCTAGGTGATATTTGTGAAGTCATAGAAAAGTTTTTGATTGCCATGTGTACAGGGAACACTCACATTTAGAGATCCTTATTCTGATGAAATCATAGGTCTATCAAATATTCATGCAAGTGGCAAAAATACCAGAAACTTAGGGGATGCCCATCAGTTGGGGAATGGCTGAACAAGTTATGGTATATGAATGTATTGGAATACTATTATGCTATAAGAAATGGGAAGGAGATGTATTTCATATAGAGGCTTATCCGAACTGATGCTAAGTGAGAAGAGCAGACCCAGGAAAAATTTGTACACAGTCACAGATACATCATATGTGTGACAACTAACTTTGATAAACTGGACTCTTCTCAGCAATGCAGTTAAAAGACAGCTCTACAAGTCTCAGAATGGAACAAGATATCTACACTCAGAGAAAGATCTAGAAAGATCAGAGTTTAAATGGAGACTGAAGCAACACATGCTATTGTTCTTTTCTATGTTTGGTTTTGTTTCTTTTTTTCCCCATTATTCGCTCCCTTGCTTACAACGCTTCTACACAACCAGACTATTGTACAATGTGAAAGTGTTTGCAGATTCTATACATGATTGTACGCCACCATGGGGGGGAGAGGGGAGAAGGGAGGGGAGAAAATCTGAAACTCAGGTGATTATGTAACTGAATCTGGTAAACTATAAGTAAATAAACAAGTCAAAAAAAAAAAGAAAAAATATTCATGCAAGTTAACAACAATGACAATATTAGCTAACGCTTTCATAGTAACTACTCTGTGCTAGGCACTGTGCTAAGTGCTTTATAAATATGATCTCAGAAGATACCCACAGCAACTCTGGGAGATAGTTGCTATTTATTATGCCTTTTGTACAGATGAAGAAACTGAGACAAACAGGTTAAATAACTTGCCTAAGGTCAACCAGCAAACATCTGAGGCTAAATTTGAACTTGGGCCTTCCTGACTCTAGGGCTTATACTCTATCTACTGCCACCTTTCCATGGAAATTTAATCTTTGTTTTTATGACTGTATCTTATTTGAGATAATTTTCCAGAGGTAACCCAAGAACAGAAGGTTTAAATAGAACTTTTCTCAATTTGACCTAATACCAAGCATTGGATCATTGAGTTTTTGGTGGACACCTCTGTTGATACAACAGAACATGATTTAAGAATGCATTATTCATACGCTACATTTTAACAATTCTGGAACTGTGGGGATATAGTGTGTAAATATGTACAACCTCAGACAATTTAAGAGGGTATTTTGGTACTGCATGCATAGCGATTTTGGTATGCAAAGCAGTAGCTGCATTTGCAGTTGACAGGTTCCAATGTTAAGTATTCCTGAGACTCTGGCTATGAAAACAAGGTTTGAAATTCAAGTGTTTACACAACCTTAACAATGATAACACTTCTTCCTTTAAATAGGAAAGGGAACGGTTGAAACACTGGGATAAATCAGCAAGAGCTTATTATTCAGACTACAGTTTAAACTGGCTCACTAGAATAACCCTTACCCAAAACACACAAAAAATTGTGGACTTTTAAAAAAAGTATCCTAAAGCTCTTAAGTGGAGGGCTGAAGTGGGTCTTCTAGTCCTTTAAATGCATACCTTTCATTTTACAGATGAGGAACCAGAAATTTTAAAAGTTTATTTGATTAGGTCAGGTAGTAATTGACCAATTCACAATTCGAACCTGGATCATCTGATTCAAGATTGTAGGGGAATTTCTCCAAGAGATCCTATTATATACCAGAAGAGTAATTCCTCCCACCTTGGTCTATTTGACTGGAGGTTGAACAATCAAGAAGCAAAGAAGAGGGAGCCAAGATGGCGGCTTAGAAGCAGCAAAGCACCGCAGCTCCCATACAAACACGCTAAAAAACTCATAAAATGGGACGCTAAACAGATTTTCAAGCTCCAAAACTCTCCACAAGACAGAAAGCACTACAGACAGTGCAGCAGGC
>CM053593.1:339194299-339218530 GCA_028646575.1 Pseudocheirus occidentalis | reverse complement strand
ATTTCATTACTATTACACATACCCAACCCTGTACTCCTGATTGTTGAGAGTTCATCATTACTACCTTATCTATCTTCTCATGGTGCTTTCTTCTACTTCTTTTCCTCCAATCTAGCTTTCATCTCTTAATTTTAGGACCTGAACTCCTCTGAACCCCCTATGATGCATTCTGGTTATCTTCCTATCCTGCAGTTAAACTCTTTAGAAAGCTGGAATACATCTTCACTAAACAAGTACAATTTTATATTCTGTCATTTTCCCCATTCACCCCCCAGAATCAAGATATTATATAGTACAATTTCTTATTTTTTGAATCTTAAAATTGCACTAAGATTTGAGACACTCTCTGGTTCTCCCCCCTCCTCTTTCTTTTCCTTCCTTCCTTCCTTCCTTCCTTCCTTCCTTCCTTCCTTCCTTCCTTCCTTCCTTCTTTCCTTCCTTCCTTCCTTCCCTCCTTCTTGCTTTTCTCATTATTTCTTTCTTCATAGAGACAAAACTATGTCTATATAAAGCAATAACTATGTTCGAATATTAACCTTCATCAATTTTCTTTCCATGTATCAATTTTAGTAGTCATGTTATTTGCTAATCTTGCATTTATACAGGAAAGAATCATAATCACATTTTAATGATATTTTAATTTTTACATATTTCAGAAATAGCAACTGGGTCCAAAAATATAGTTAATTTTGTCATTACACAAACACACACACAAAGTGTGTGTGTGTGTGTGTGTGTGTGTGTAGGCTTACAATTTGGAAATAGATAACTGGTAGTAAGACTTGAAAAATGGGGTTATTTGCTCATTGCTGTTAACCACATAATTTGGTTCAGTGATGGATCAAACATCAACTAGGTTCATTAGAGAAAGCACCCATGGTTCTGTATTTAAATAACTGAGTGGTACCATACTGCCTCGGCTTGTCTTTGAAACAACAATAGGTTTTGGCAGGTGGTACAAAAGATCAAAATTGTGACTGGAAAGGAAGATACCAAAGGATCAAACAGACAAAATTTTGCTACTCTGAGAGAAAAAGAAAAGGCATAGAGTATAGAATGCTGAATCTGGACTCAAGATGGCCAGTGTTTTAATCACACCTCAGACAATAGCTATGTTGACCATGGGTGATTCTCTAAATTCTATGTTCAATTTCCTCATCTGAAGAATGGGTTTAACATATAGTAGCTCTTACCTTGCTATGTAGTTATAAGCATGAAATGAGATAACATATGTAAGAACTTTGCAAACTTAAAAACACAATTATACAGTAAATGTCAGTTATTATTTTATATGTGATACATCAGAAAGAATACTGAATTTAAAGTCAGAGAACTAGATTAAAATCCTAGTCTTTCAAACTTATTTCTGGTGTGACAATAATCAAGTCACTTAACTACTCTGAGCCTCAATTTTCTGCTCTAAAGATTAGATAGTTGCACTTGATGGCCTTTTAGGCCCCTTTCACCTCTAAATGTATGGCAGTGTGGGGCAATGTATATCCTCTACACACACACCCACACACACACACACACACACACACACACACCCTTAATGAATATATTTCATTGCAGGTTAGAAGTAAAGTCCTCAGCACTACATACTATGACCTCATTACTCGGTAATCAAATGTGCAATCTTGTATTTACTTAATAACACGAAAAAATTTAGTTTAAAGATAATGATGGCTGCACAAACCATACCCATTTTTGAAAAGTTGGCATAGCCCTTTGGGTTTAGAGGGCAAGTTAGAATTCATTGTATTTTCCGTGCCAATGGAAATCTGGGAAGACTTGCTTGAGGTGAGTTGCCTTTTTGGAGGAAAAGGAGACGATATATAGCATCACTGTGGAGCATTTGTGTGTATGTGTGTGTCACTTGTGGTGCTAGAGAGAGGAGAATGATTAATATCTCTCTTACAGTACCATTACTTCCTTCCTAAACATAGCAATGTTGATTATTTAGTAAATCATCATATGACTGCTCTCCTCTGATGCTAAACAATCTAGCAGAATCCACTCTCTGTTTGGAAGATGAATATTTTGCTTTTCTGAACATGTAGGATTTAGGAGTCTGCTGATCTTTGATTGATATGCATGTCGTGATCAGCCAGGTGTAATAACTTGATTCTACTGAGTATACAGTTGATATTTTGTGGTCAATTTAGAAACCTAACTAAATTGGAAACGCATTATAGATCTTGATAATATAAAAACAAAATTAGAGTTTCAATATGTGAAATGTGAGAAAACAATCATTGATAGAAGCCGTGAATTTGAATCCTCTGTGTATTAAGCTGTACACCATATTATGGATCTAGCATAAATTACCTAGGCTGTATGCGGGAAAGCCCATGGATGTTATTAAACTGAAAACATTTTTCACTTAAAGAATAAACTTCTAAAGAAAGTCACCAAGTGGTGTGTCTTCTTTTGTTATTTTTCATTAGCTGTTGAAATGTACAAAGTTAGAGCTACTTTGAATTTCTTCCAAGACTTATTTTAATTATTTTATGAGTTTCTTTGCTTGCTAAATTGCTTCTGAATATCATTCAGTGAAGATAACTTCACTTAACATTAACTGAGCTGGACTATAAATTCATTCCACTAAATGACATTCAAGAGACACAGGTTCAAATTCAGTGCTCCAATACTCAGCACAAGCTGCCTGACCCATAAACGGTATTTAATAAAAGTTTTTGATTAATTGTTGATTAATTGAAATCCTGTATCTAACACTAATTAATTGTGACATTGGATAATGTACAAAGGGTATATTCCTTACCCAACCTAATTTTTGAGGGCATACTAAGAATCAAATTGGACAAACATGTGAGTGAATATAAAAGTATAAAGCAATATCCTTATGAATATTCTGATTTTGACTTTGACTTGACTAATAAGATAATACTCTGATAGTTCTGTGATTTTGTAGATGTATGTGATCCTTTCAACAATGTGACTCACAATAAACCAGTGTTCATCTGTCCCCTGAGACCACATGTGCCCTCAAGTATTTGCTTTTAAGATGAACATACTTATACATTCAAACCATATCACCATCTGCCTACTTTCAGGTACCACCTCTTTTGACTTCTCCTTCTAGCTTCTCAAATTTAAATCTCTTCCCTGGCACCACTCCTGTATATGTGTTTATGTGCTGTCTTCTATTTAAATATATTTCTCTCTCTCTCTCTCTCTCTCTCTCTCTCTCTCTCTCTCTCTCTCTCTCTGTCTCACTCTGTCTCTCTCTCTCTCTCTCTGTCTCTCTCTTTTAATACTCTCAGTTAGATACTTATGTAATATGTTCTGTGGTCAGATTACTATCTTTTATATCTCTCCTTCAAGGTTCTAGATTTCCCTTAATTTATTTTTCTTTGTGCTCATCAGCTCAAGCTTTCCACCCTCACCCTCATTGTCAGGGGATTAAAAAACTAGAATGCCCAGTTCCTTTCAACCACTTAACATCAAATAGTTTTTATACGGGATATTCACTTCAAAGTTATAGAAAGGACAAAAATGTCTATCAATTCCTACATAATATTCATCCCAAACTGATGATCCTTATTGCAGCTTCTGTAGGCATGGGTTCAGAAACTGGTTTTTGGAGCTCAATCCTTGCTCTTCAATTTTTTTGGTTCTAGGTTGACTAAAACATCTAGACTCAGACTCAAAACCAGATTATAGACTGCTAGATGCCAGAATGCCCTCAGAATGATTTTTCAAACTTATTAGGTCATGAAGCTCCAGTTCCTTTATGTATAAAAGAAAAAGAACAAATTAAAAGGCCAAGAATTTATGTGTGGAGTTATATGGCCTCAGAGAGGAAGAAGGTCATATAAGGCCATTACCTCTATTATCCCATCAAATATTGCAAGTGACAAATCAAGGGGAAAAAAATAAATGGAGCAAAGAGGAAGTAAACCTCACCATCCTTTTTGATAGTCTGCAAAATCTATCCCAGGTGCTTCTATGCACCAAAGAATTAATACTGCTGAAATAGTTGTACAATGTCTAGAGATGCTGCAGAATCTCTCCAAGGGAAGTTCCTTAGAAATCATTGCAACCTCCCAAAATCATAACCCTAGCATCCTCCAAGTGGATGATCTGAGAAAATCTAAACATGGACCATATTACCATTTAATTTGAACTGGTTCTGAACACAATACTTGACATTTAATAAATGCCTAATGAATTTTTAAGTAATTCATCCATCCATCCATCCATCCATCCATCCATCCATTCATTCATTGAATTAGACTTCATTATCTCTATGTGAAGGATCTATCTCTTCTCCCCCTTTTAGATAATTTTGATTTCATACTTTGATTTTCAGCCATCAAGACAATTATTCAACTGAGAAATCAATGACCCACAAAGCAAATCTAAAATTGCCCGAGAAATATTTTTAAATGAATATTGGTTTCATGTCAATAGTGCTTATATCCTCTTAAAATAATGAAAAAGGAACCTAGGCTGTTCTTAAGATTTATCACTTCTTAAGTATCCTTTCAATAGAATGACAACCAAAGATGTATCAAATGAAAATAGAAGAAAGCATAGAACTATGTCTTTTCCTTCTTCACATTTGATGTTATAGAAATACATAATATTTATACTAAATGATTTTTGAGATTGATTAAATGCCTTTGCTTCATTTTGGCTGTTTATAAATTTCACCCAACATTTACTACTACATACGCTGCAAAAAAATGGAGATTATGTTTAAAATACATTTATTTTCCCTTCAAGTTCATTCATCAGAATTCAGGTGAATTTTGAAATTCTTTACATTCTTAATAAAAGTTCTCAATTAATTTCCCCCAAAATTCAAATTACTAACACTTTAATTTTTAATTTTGAGTACTTAAAACATCTTTCACACTGAACATAAAAAATGGGAACATGCCTGTCATTCAATTTTCCATATAAAAGTTACAGGGAATTATCAAATGATATAGAGCATACTCTTTAGAAAAACATGAAAATGTAGCTGGAAGGTTTGAGCCATGTTTCAAATAATTATTATAATGTCTTATTTTGATAATAAATTGATAGCAATATTTTTATGGTAAATTGGAAATTATTTTTAGATTAAACCTTTAATTAATTCAAAGGAAGTGACCCTATATTTAAGGGCCCTAGGATCCTAGAATAATAATTATTTCATTATTTTATGATCTTTTGCAAATTCTATGTATTTTCTAAGAATCATTCAATAACCATTCTGAATGCTACAGAATCACAGATTTTGAAGAGATGTCAGTGGCTATCTAGTTCAAATGACATTTGAAAAAAGTCATATGTACAACAAATTTAACAGTCATGTGATATCTCTTTGCACTCATCCAATGAGGTCTCTTTTTCAAAGCTGTAACTTTATCAGTATCCTTTGTTCCTCTGATTGGAGAGTGGAGCCATGAGCTTAACCTCCATTTGAGAAGGGCAGACAGGAGAGACATCTCCTCTGACATCTCCTCATTTTCCAGCTGACTGTATTCAATTTGAACTTCTTTGAATGTCTAGCTGCAATCATTTTGGATTTCTTGTCTTCTCCATCATGTCATGGAGATGGGTACCTTCTCTCCTTTTTTCCAGTATGTTTGTATGTATGTTGTCTTCACCCATTAGATTAAAATCTTTTTGAGGGTAGAAACTGTTTTCTATATTTAGGACTTAGCCCAGTGCCTGGCACATAGTGGGTGTTTAATAAATATTTGTTGATTATTGATTAATTCCACTATTTGAATAGTTCTATTAGAGATTTTTTTACATTGAGTCTAATCTCTTTTTAACTGCCAAATTAGACTGTGTAACAATATTCCTCTCTTTTTTTGAACGGGGGTGTCCTTATGCTCCTTTCAGTAGAGCAAAAGAATTTGCAGTCTCCTAACTCTACTGAATATATAAAATATTTGTCAGGATTAAGAAGAGACCAGAGAAACATTTGGTAGGATACCAATGAGGTAATAAACTATATTTCATAATCAGATATGAAAAATAAATTATTCATATTGGTAGAAACAAAAGTACACCCTATGACAAACATTGACATGACTAAAGAATGTCATACATGATACTGGAGGTTACCTTTGGGATACATTTTGTGAATCATCATAAGACTAAAATCTCATCCAGATTTTTAAGTTCTATAAGTATTTGCATAAAAAGGCATTGATGATATATTCATTTCCATACATATAAGACTTTAGTATTACTTATAAAATGAGTTATACCTATAAATATATGATCAGACTATAGGACACTGGAAAACTTTTTGTTTTTAATTTCTCTTCTCTCCAGTCCTTTGCTTTTGTTTGTCCCTTTGCCTCTCTCATTTAGAATGATTTAATCCCAGCCAATGGTGATTTTCCTAATAAGAGTATTTTGCTTTCTTTTCTCTCTTGAAAAAAAGTGATGCCATTAAAATATTTTCCCAACACACATATTCTAAATTTGATTACCTGATATTCTGGTAATATTCTGAGAAACAGTAAAAAGGGTGGGATAAAAAAAGATGCAGTTGTTCTATTCTCATATATAATTATGTATTTATGCATTCATGTATGTATATGTGTACATGCAAATATACATGCATGTGTCTATCTCTGTATTAACTTTAAGGTTATATAAGATATATAACCAGATATCTATCTACCTATTTATATAGTTCTATCTCTTTCTGTCTTTTTATCTCTCAATTTCTGTATTAGAATAGAATTGACAGCTGACACATATAATTTTGAGTTTCCCAAAGTTTCCAGATAATATCTCATTTGACCATCACAACAACCCTGTCATGTAAGTACTGAAATTATTATTTACAATTTATACAGGGAATCTTCTGTTTGAACTGCATCATTCTTATATATATTGATTTATGTATATGTTGTCTCTGTTCATTAGAATGCAAACTCTTGAAATCATGAACTGATTTTGGTTTGTCTTAGTATCTTCACCACTTTTCAGAGTTTTAATATAGGAAATATTTAATAATGCTTAAATAATAATAATTCTTGTTGATTGACTGAGTTAGCAAAATGAGATTGAAAGATATTAAGTACTCTGCCTATAATCAAAGGGAAACTAAGTTAATAAATATGAGATTCAAACACAATTCCCTCCAGGTGACTAGTCCCATTTAGTTTTAATGTAGTATAGCCTATTTAATCTCTGTTACATGAAAATTGTTTATATGTTTGCCTTTTGGACAGCCACTTGATTCTACATGGATGTCATCTAGAATGCCTAAGGATATGCTTGATTTCATCATACCAACTATAGTATACTCATACATAGATGGTACAATCATAGATTTGGAGTTTGAAGGCCCCTTAGTAGTAAAGTCTATCTCTTCTTCTTTAGAGGCAACTGAATTCAAAAGAAATTAAATGACCTACTTTGGGTCACACAGTAACTCTCCAGAGAAGCATTTGAATTGGATTTTCCTGATTCAAGTTTTCAATATATCTACTTTGCCACAAAAAAGTACATTCATTAATATGAAGAAAGGAGACATAGCTGTAAGACCTATAGATGTATGGATTTTATTAATCTTATTTGGCATTATAGAGGTCCCAATTGTGAAGAGTGTGCAATGGTAATGGAATTTAGAGATGCCCCTGAATTGGCTTGGCTTTTGGGTTGAGTGTTAAAACCCAAAGCTTGTGAATCTCCCTTGTGGGATGGACTTATTGACATAAAGAGAGAAAGCTGAACTAGGAGGAGCCATGAATTGAAAGGAAGGCTCAAGCCCAGAGAAGGTCAGAAGAAGGACTTTGGGAAGAACAGTATCCAGTATCATGGAGCCTGAGTTGCTGAGAGAGAGGGACTGCTGAGAGCCAATTGGAGCTGCCCAGGACTTTTGAGAACTTCCACCTGGAGCTGCCAAGAACTGAGGAGGCATGGCTATGATGCCGGTATTTTGTCTGTCTGTTTTGTTGTTGTTTTTCCAGATTCACCTGATGGTGGACAGTGCTGCTGTTGTGGAGGTCCTGGAACTTAGCCGTTGGTTCAGAAGCCCTGAAGAAGGATTTTCTTGTTGTATGTTCACAGAAATCCTGGAAGGGAGCCTTGCTGATACTTTCAGGGGTTCTGGGACTGTTCTACAGGCAGGGTGTGATTTGATGAGGACACTGGCTATGGCTTTGTTGAACCTTGTCTCCCCAGGAACTGAGATTGCTGAGGGTTTGCCTCGAGTGGGAAAGATGAAAGAAGGGCCTTTCCTTGGGTTTTCAATGCTGAGATGTTATCTTAACCTTGTTATGGCTTAAGGGTGGATGGCCTTTTGTGCTCTCCTGCTCCCTTTTGAGAAAGTTCTTGGTGGTAATGGATGGTATTGTAATTACTTTGAGTCCTGGTATGGGAAACCTTTAGCCTTTTTGTGCTCTGTGATTGACCAAATGAATGGACTTTGTTTATGTTTGGAAATTGATCTCCATTTGAGAAGAGACTTTGACTGGTTAAATGAATGTACTATCTAGGGGTGGAGTAGTACCTGGATTGAATTGAGAACTTCCTAGTGAAATGTATGAGTTATGCTGTATTTTTACTTTCTCTCTTCTGTGAATGTTTGCTGAATAAATGGGGTTTGCTCTGCTGATAATCCGAACCTTGGAAGTTGCCTTTGATTGGCATTACAGAGTGTTAGTGTTTTACATGTCGTAAACACTTAAACCTATATTCACTGAGAAAAATTTAAGTAAATTTGCATACTTTGATGAAAGTAGTAAAACAATGTTAGGCTTTGTTTGATCTGTTAAGTGTTTGGAAAAGACAGATGATCATAGTGGGAAGCAGGATTGTTTCCTTCAACAACAGATTGTTGATGTCTGATAGTAGAAGGAGGTAAAGTCTTCCCTGTTGGAGAGAGGCAAAATAAGGTTGTACATAAAAACAATCCTGATTGAGAAAGTTGCCAAACTAAGCTGACAAATAATTGAGGATAGAACTGAAATAATCATAGTCCAAATAAATATGAAGAATTCAGAGAAATATGAAAAGACTAAGTAAAGATACCAGGAAAACAAAAGAGTAGCATGGTACAAAGTGAAAGAACCTTGGTTCTGGAGTCAGTACACCTGGTTTCGAATCATAGCTCTGAATCTTTGTACCTGTACAAAACTTAGAAAAATCATTTAACCATGGCGATTCTCAGTTTTATCATCCCTAAAATTGAGGGGATTGGAGCCTTTGAGGTCTCTTCCAATAACACCAGGTCAATGATCTAGAGCAGCACCAAAATATTTATAACCATGATATTTGCAATAATGTAAATGCAAACATAACATACACATGACTGAACTCCAATAAATCCTAATGACTAATCTTGGTCCTAGAATGAGGGAATGTACTTCTGCCCCCATGGAAGAGAGGAGAGAGATGCTGGAATTAGGATGTCATACATGTTGTTATACATGATCAACTTATTGGTCTGGTTTTGCTTAACTTTTATCTTTGCTACAATGGACCTTTCAGTGGATAGAAGATGGGATGATTATTAGGAAAGCATCTGACTGTTAACACAACCAGTAAAACTTTTAAAAGTATCCTAATTGATTGATGGCCACTTAGTTTATTGTTTTTCTTCTAAAATTGTACAGCAAGTTCCCTATGGCAAAATTTGTTTTCAATATGGAGAATTGCCCTAGAAACATAGCTTCTTCAAAATAGAACAAGACACCCTATGGCCTGCTTCCATTTTATTTTTCACCTCTTCCAGTTCTTCTTTAATGCCCTTGTCTGAAATTTTTCAATGTGCAGTTTATCTTAAATTTGATTCTTATGATATTTAGGATGCTTATATCATCAGAGAGGAAGACATGTCCAATTAAAATCAAACAACATCAATCATGGTAAGTGGATGAAGCCATTATTTTATAGTTTTTATAAGCATGTATTAATTCAACTCTACTCCCATGAGTTTTCAAACTAAGGATGCTCAAAGCATTTTTAAAGAAGAAAAAGAATGAGTCATTTGATAACCTGGAACAAAATGTTTCACATTTTTCATTTTTGTGTTTTAATGATGTAACATATGACTACATATACTTTCATTAGAAGCTTTTTATGCTTTTATAAAATAAGACATGGCATCCATATAATTTCTCTCATACTCCTTTACCTTTCCCCAAAATAACTTCAAATGCTTCATAGATATTACTTTATTAATCCTATGGGATTGTTATTGCATATTATTTTACAAGAATATCATATGGAACACTAAATAACATAACATTGTTTAATCTACATATGCCTGTGTTCAGATGGCACTACTATATTTCCCATATTTGTATTAATACCTATCAAAAACTTGCCTTAATTGAGATCTCATACTTGTTAGAAGGCTACTTGCCAAGTTCATACCACCTCTTTATAGCTGGCAGAATATTAATCAATTGGTATAATGTCATAAATAATCAATTCTGAGATGATTCACCAAAACTTTATATGATCATTGTTTGAGTGCTTGAAAATATCTCAAGGGTCAACAAGTCTAACTCCTGCATTTGTTTTTTTTTTTCATTTTCTTTAAATTAATTTTTGTTTATTTCTTAGTTTATATCATTGATTTCCACAAAATTTTGAGTTGCAAATTATGGTGTTACCTTTATGGTGATTGAGGGTTAACTAAGCTCTTTGCAAATAGCTCAGCCCCCATTTGATGGTGTTTCTTAACTAGTAGGGGGCTAGTTCCCTCTACATCAATGCCATTTAGCCACTAATAGATTAGCTTTTATACAGAAATATTTAACTCATAAGGCAATATATACAAACTCCCCGTAACATGCAGATAGTGTAATCTTCCTCTTCCTCTTTTGTCTCCTCAGTCTCTAGGGAGGGGAAGAAGATTAGGTTGATAGTTTCGTCCATTCTCATAGGTCACAGTTACACAACCACATCCAAAATGTAATTCAGACTCACATCCTTAGAATTCTGGCTTCTCTTGCCTGAGGGCATCATCCTACCTGTAGTCCTGACTCCAAGGTAGCTATACTTTAACTCCCATTATTGTGAACAACATCTCCAGCACTTGAAATAGAGGAAGACCAATAATATGGAATGGAAACAGTCCCATATTTCAAAATTCAATGTAAAAGAGAAGTAGCAGTGGAAGAAATGTCCTTCCATCCTTACTGAGTGAGTTTATGGCATCCACACTGTCGGTGAACTTAAATCTTCACCCTCTTGACGCAACAGTTAAGGGTGAACGAGAAAAGCGATGAAATAGAGAATTAGCTTAGCCTTACAAATTTTAAAGACAGGTAACCAAAGGAAGGTACCTACATCGGCATGGTAAAAGGCCAAGAAGCCTTCATATTAGGCCATCTACACATCTCCAAAGTATCCTTAAGGGCGTCTCCATTAATTTTTGTATTGGGCATGTAAAGGCTTGCCTGCATTATACGCATATCAGAAGCAGGATCTCAACCCCAGTCTTCTGATTCTAGAGCCAATTATTGGATTCCTATGGTACCATGCTACCCTCCTAGTTCTAATACCAGTCTTTTCTCTTTGTTTTCCTAAGAATGTAGCCTACACTGAGGTAAAATGTTACAAATCATGACTAAGAGAATGGACATTTGACTATACTTTCTTCAACTTATAGTTCTGGTCTCCTTGCTCTTGTTATGCCCCTAATAATGAAAGAATATTCATCTTCTGAAGGACCCTTGCATCCTTTAGAAAGAGTTTTATTTCTCAGAAGTATTACTGATGCTTAAAAGATTAGGAGTTTGGGGTTAGGCCTCTATGCCCATTTCTTTTTCTTATATGTACACTGACAGCCTATCCACAAGGTAGACATAACCATGGGTCCTCAAAGATCATGCCACTGAACCACAAGTTCTGCTTGATTTTTGAAAGATGAAAAGACTTCAAGTAGGAGCCCACAGAGACTTTGTGCCTGTTTTCCTAGGACAAATACAGTTACTTTAAGAGAAAGTTCATAACCAGAAATTCTCCTATCAGGGAACGAATCATGCTGGACACAGCAAATAAAGAATACTGTTTACCAAGGAATAGAAGACAATACTTTAGCCCAATTACCAGAGCTGCAATTAAGAATTTGTGTCTTGATTGAGGTAAAGTATGGGAAGGGGAGGGGAAGGAAGGGAGGGAAAAGAGAATTCTGACAGTGTGGAGATTTCTACCAAGCACGCATGCTTTTTAAGGAGCAGAACTTAGTATTGGGATCTTTAAACACCCAACTTGCCTTAGGCACAATGTTTTAATGATTGTCAAGATGTTAGGAGACACCGTGTTTTCTAGAGCTAAGTCTCAGCAAGTAAGCTATGCTCTGAGCTTGACAGAATAACAATCATTTGGTCTATCTTTTGCTCATGATATTGTGTATAATGACCACTGTTTCTGTAGTTTATAGTTAAAAGATTTTTCTTGATATTAGCTTTTCTCCAAACTCAATGCATAGGTCTTATTTTTTTTTGTTTGAAAGACCTATGAGACTAACCTGTGAAGGTAATTATTGACTGTACTTGAGCAAAATAATTTTTATTTTTTAAAATTTTTTTCAGCTGAGTCTTTTTTCCCCATTTAGTTAAAATTGGGTACAACTGCCAAACTGGCACATACCCAAGTTCATTACTAAAACTAAGGTATCAAAGAAGTCTTATCAACAGCTCCTGCATTGGGCAATTATAGTTTTTACCTGTAACAAAGGTGAAAGTCACCAAGTATTTAACCTCTTGGGACTAAAGATCTAAATCATATAATTCTTCAGTCAAATTTATTATGCTGGTTGCATGCTTTGGTTTATACAAAAGCTTTATTTTATCTGAGCCAATTGAATAAACATCAACATGGTTGGCAGCTTATATTTTTTCTTTTTCTTTCCTCTTCTTGTTTTTTATGTAATCCTCCACAAATTTTTATTCCTGGTTCCTGCTGAGGAGGGTGGGCTTGGTAGAAGCTTTACTATGAAGCAAGGACACTAACCAGAATTGTGATGTTCAAAAGAAGCATATAGGACTTAATTGCTGGAGATATAGGATCACTTCAGAGGACATTCTTTGCCAAAGAAATGATCGTCATTTCACCAGTATGTCTGCCTGGATGGACAGATTCTACCAGATGTTCTTTGTTAGCCCAAAAGACTCCAGAGGAATATGGAAACTTTGTCACTCCCACTTATAGAGAAAAGCTTCAAGTGAACACTCAGCACTAAAGAAAGCTTTTTCTTAACAATGCAAAAACAAATCACTCTCTGGATGATCTCATGCTCTGGCAAAATAGAAAATTTTTAATTGCTTTGATCCTAGGGATCCCAGGGGAGCTGGTACCATCCTGCAGAAAGTAAGCAATCAAATCTCCTGACATGCTAAAAATCAGATCTTTCACTCCTGTTCCCACCATGCTAACTCTGGTTCTATAAGCTACTGAACAATTACAAGTTTCAACAGCTTTTTTTTTTGCTTTTTGGAGGAGGGAAAGGTAGGGCAAATGGGATTAAGTGACTTGCCCGAGGTCACATGGCTAGTTTTTAAGTGTCTGAGGCCAGATTTGAACTCAGGTTCTCCTGACTCCAGAGCTGCTCCTCTATTCACTGCACCACCTAGCCACCCCAGGCTCAACAACTTTTAAGACTTGAGACAATCAACTTGGCGACTGGTTCGCTCAAGACACAAGAATGTCTAGATTCTCCCAAAAAATTCCAGCTGTGGAAACTGTTTACTCAAGACCTAAGAATGACTGTGTTGGGTCCTACCTTTTTGTGGTTTTCATGTATAAAAGCCAAACCTTGCCACAAGCCAAAAGCTCTTGCCTCAGGAGGACTTCCGCTTGCAAGCAGTTTCCTCACTTTGAAATTAAACTTTTATTTGATTCATGACTCTCCTGTCTCTTGCCTACTTGGTTCAGCTCTGGCCAGCCACAGGTTAGAGACTGGTTCCTATCTGATTGACATGATTCAGAGTAAACTGAAGTTTTTCATTCCAATTTATTGTCATGTTAGTCAAGTGTCAGAATTTGTTTACTATAAACATTGAATCTCCCAAAAGTTAGTTTAAAGCAAAAGAAAGGATAAAAATCTAATTATGAGATTAGATTTTTTTGGCTGTCATCTTGGCAGTCTCTTGGTTCCTTTATATGTAAAAATAGTGATAATTCTAAAACACGATTATTATGAATATATACACATACGTATATATTTACTAGATTTTTGATTTCATTGACTAACAAAATTTTATTTTGTTGTCTCTTTTCCACATTCTCTGTAACATGTAGTCTTAGAAAATTCTCTGGGGTACTGAAAGGTTAAGTGCCTGAATTCTGGCGATAAGTGTGTGTCAAAGAAGAGACTTGAATAAAGATCTTGAGGCTATCTACTACAGCACAGGGACTCTATCATAAAACAATGAATATGAATGTGCTTAGCACAGGTTAAGTGAATTGCCAGGTACACAGAAGGTGCTTAATAATTGTTGGATTAAATTAATCCCAACTCCTTTTGCCACTCTAAATATGATGTATAAAATATCAAGGATATTTACTGTCAGTCCCATAGTTCAAAACAAATTCAAAACCCAGGGTCTTAAAAATAATCTTTTTGGGTGTGACTAGGTGGTGCAGTGAATAGAGCCCTGGCCCACCAGTTAGGAGGACCTGAGTTCAAATCTAGCCTCAGACACTTGACAGTCTTACTAGCCATGTGACTTTGGGCAAGCCACTTAACCCCAATTGCCCTCCAAAAAAGCAAAAAAAAATCTTTTTAAAGAGCCTAGGTTTTGTTATTTCTTCACTTTTGAAACTTTTAATCATGCTTTGATTATACATAACAATGTATAAGCAGTTATGTTGAATCAAAGTTTGCTTACAATCTATAGAGACAGTTTGACAACTTTGGAAACTTTGTTCTTAGAATATGAAGACCCCATTTTGAGCCCTATTATACTTTCAATGGTATGATTTTGGCAAAATCAGTTAACTTCTATAAATCTCATTTTCCTTATTTGTGAAAGGATTATGTATATTATTTGTCTTATGAGGCCACTGTGAAAATAGAAGGTACTATAAATAAAACACTTTTCATTAAATTCAAGATTTATTATATTCCCATTATACATAGCCCACCACACTTGGAACTAGGAGAAGAGAACAATTTAAATAATATGTGCTCCCAGTCCTTATAGAACTTATAAACTAGGGGAATAGGATATATTCAGAAAGAGTTCAGAATTTATATTCACTTTAATGATTCCAGGTTTTATAAGGCATGTTTATACCTTTCACTATCACTTTGTAACACTTAATCCTCTATAAAGGCTATGCTAATTATTCTTGTTAAGCCTTAGATGAGTTTTCTGTGTGCTTTGAACATAAGATGTAGATAATAAATGTTTGTGGAACCAAATTAGTAACTATGATTTAAAATGTTTATTACTTGGTGCCTAACTTTCCCATTATTGGTCTCCCCGATCTTACCTGTATTGGTTCAGGTGCATCAACACATAGTCTCCTTCTGCCTTGTATACAAAACCTTATCAGCTTTGTAGAATCTACCATGTGTTCTTGCATAGGATTAAAAACCCTGTGTAATGTTAATTCCAAAGTTAGCTAGATGGCTCAATAGACAGAACATTGAACCTGGAGTTACTAAGATCTGAGTTCAGATCTGGCTTCAAATGTTTGCTGTGTGAGCCTGGCTGGGCAAGTATCTTTGCCAATAAAATCTCATGGATAGTACCAAAGTACTATGGTCCATGGAATCACAAAGGGTTGGATGTGACCAAACAACAGCAATAAACTTTCATTCCAGGCTAGGTTGTTGAAGCAATATATCAGTGAAGATTATACTTATATAGAGCTATATAAATGGGAAATTTATCATAAATAAAATTTAATCTTCCTTCTGTACTAATCTTTTAATATTTTAAGGAAAGAAAAAATATATATTAGGTTAGTATGTTTATAAGAATTTATGAAAAAGTGTTTCCAGTAATGTGCCCCCTTTTTACTGTTCATACATTGGTGTTTTTGCCATTTCATCATGTCTGACACTTCATGACTCCATGACCCAATATCCATTGGGTTTTCTTGGCAAAGACACTGGAATAGTTTTACATTTTCTTCTCTAGTAAATTAAGATGAACAGAGGTTAAGTCATTTGCCCAGGGTCATTCAGCAAGTAAGTGTCAGAGGCTAGATTTAAACTCAGGTCTTCCTGACTTCAGGCCAGGTACGCTATCCACCATCTACCTGACTCCAGACCAGATATTACACCATCAAAATTACAAAGTAATAATTAAGTAGGACATTCTTTATTTTTAACATTGAAACAGAGATTAGAAAAGAAACTGTATTTGAAAGGTGTAGATGTATACATTAGTCACATAATTTAAGATGATTAGAAAACATTTTTAATTCAATTAGGAAATATTGCTTTCACTCAATAAACTACAAATGTGATATGAAACTTTAACTAATATATTTGCATTTTTATGTAGGATTTAATAAAGTTAACATGAATTAGCTGTGTAAATGAGGAAAGTGAACATTATAGACTAAGAGAGATTAGTGAATTTTATGATCTCCAAATCCATTACAAATCCTTCCAAACTCAATTAAACTCAATTCAATAAACACCCATTAAATACCTACTATGTATACAGCAATACATTAAGTACTAGATATAAAATTTTAAAAGAAAGATAAAAAGATTATGAATTCTACTTTCAATGGATCTTGCAGTCTAATGATCCTTCATTACACCGCAAAGAGACAGATAAATCCCCTCCCAAATATAATCAAGCAAAATGTCGTGACATATTTGAGTGGGAAAAGGTCAATTATATTTGGGGGAAGGGGCTATCAGAAAAGATTCCTTGAAAAGAGGTAGAATATATTTCACCTTAAGAAAGGAGATATTAGTGGACAGAATTTGGATGAGAGAATATTATAGGCACTTGAATTAGCACAAACAAAGGTAAAAAGACAAGAAAGGGCAACATAAAAATGTCAATAAGTTGTCTAGGCTTTGTAAAGAATAAAAAGGTAGTATGAGATCATTCCAAATAACTAGGTTGGAGTCAGATTACCATTAGACTAGAATTCAAGTATAGCAGTCCTCTGGGCCCACTTTTGCAATGTGTATCTACAATACAAGTGTCCATACACTATAATGCAATACAAGGCCAAGTGTCTATAGCTGGCTACTACTTTCCTCAGAATTCTATGGCTAACTCTGCTGGGTTGGGTTTCTAGTACTACCATTTATGAGTCCCCACCCATGAGCTACCCATTTCTTATCTGACAAGAAGAACTAGAAGTAAAGCAAGATCTAACCCAAGTACAACAGTTATGAGATATGGTTTACAGTGGGATACAACAGGCAAAACAGTTGTAAAATAGAAGTCATAATCAGAGCACATAGGTTTACTTCCTTAAGATTAAACAAAGAATTTATCACTTTATTACTCATTCCATAAAGGAACATAATACATGAGGTCTCTAAAAGGTGGTACTAAATTTCAGCCACCAACCAAGTGGTCTCATCAGTCTTCTGGTGGAATGTGTGAAAAACCTCCTACACTGTAGAATCTGACAAATCTTAGCTATTGAGTGAGGTAACAGCTATAATGCTTAGCTTCTAAATGGGGTCGGTGTAATGGGATGATGGAAAAGAATGTCTATGATTATTAAAAGGTAGACTCTAAATGACTCTGATTCCACTTTGCTTCTGGAATACAGGGTTCCATTCAACAGAAACTACTGAAAGTGTTGGGTTTGGATAAATGGTATTTAATACAGGAGAAACTACTCTCTTTTAATAAAGTACTCTAGCTTCATCCTTAGTTATCTCTCAAAAACGTCTCTTCTGCAGGGATGCCAGGTTCTGATTGGTAAGACTTGATCTTACTGTATATATAACTAGGCTCTACATCATTTCCAAGTCATCTCTATACCATATAATAGGGCCAAATCCCTCTCTAATCCTCTTTATGTGCTATTTTTCTATATTAGAATGATAGCTTTTTCAGAGCAGGCAACTTTCTTTCTTGCCATTTGTAAGGCTCATTTCAATTTCTGGTATATAGTAAACATTCAACAAATATTCAGTGTCTATGTATCTATTTATCGTCTATTTCACTTTTGGATAGCTCTAATTGTTAGGAATACCCCCCCTTTTATCAAACTTGAGTACTCTTTTCTGCAACTTTCATCTACTATTACACAATCTAATTCACTGTTCTTCATATAAATGTATCCTCTTTATATAAAATATTGCTCTGTCTTCCTTCTATGTATCCATCCAAGACTGCTATCTTATCACAAAACTTATCCCAAAAGTCTGAGGTATACCTAAAATAAAATTTTGCTTCTTTCATTGAGATGTCTTGTTCATATACTTTGTGGATCAGGGATCATAGCTTTTGTGACTTTGCCTCATGTAATTCCCTATATGTGTCTGCTGCTTATAATTCTTAGGTTGCAGTTTCTTCCTGTATAAGAAATATATGTAAGATATATAGCCTGATATATGCATTTACATATATATATGGAATTTTCACCCTTTTTATCCCTTTTCATATTAAAGCTGACTTGATGAATTTTTTCCCAAATTCCAGGAAACTGTTATTCTTATGCTTATTATAGACCTCCGTCTATTCCCAAGAGCATGGGATTCCAATACTTTAAATCATAGTCCAGAAAACAAAACCTCACTCTAAGAAACCATCTTCTTAAGCAGATCTTCACATTCTTTATTTGCTTTTGTCATGTCTAAGTCCTGACCTTCAATGAACAGCAGAGATGAAAATACGCCCTATTCCTCTAGTATTCTTAGTTTCTTGCAAAGGACTTTGTAATCCCTACCAATGATTTTTTATTTCATTTGTCACCATAATTTTACACTACATGAATCACCAGAAGTAGATGACATGAATTAATCATCAAATTTCAAATTATTGGAAGGTTCACAATTATGACCCATAAATATGTACTGAGAAAACAATAGAATAAATGCTTCAGTACCACTTCAACATGGAGTCATCAATCTTCACTACTTTTATTCTGCCTCTGAACTTTGAAACAATGTCTCTTCTAGTGGCACCCATAGATCCACATCATTAGGCCATGGAAAAAAATACTTCTTGTTTCTCAGAATGTCCAGCTCACTACTCTTTAAAGAGAGTTCCATATCTATTATTTAGGTCTTTTATTCATTGGTACTATTTTACTTTTCTAATCAATGTCATTCTCCCATCCTTTCACCTACTGGAATGTTAAAATTACATTCAGGTTCTCAGCATCAATTTTCTACTTATTTTTTTATCTTGAAGTTCTATATTTGGGGGGTGGGGAATAAACCTTAAAAATCAAAAGAACTGAGAAACATTTGTTTTAGTGTTTGATTGTCTCTTTTAAGAAATAGAGCTATCTACAATTTGAGCTGAAAAGTAGCACTTGGGTATGAAAGAAAACGTAATATCAGACACTCTGAAAATCATTGTAAAATTCTCCGTGCAGTCTATTCTTATTAGAACAAAGATTCCCAAGTCCTCAAGAACTCTGATATTCTTACTTGTAGCTCTTTTGTCCATTTTCCACAGTAATTTACTGAAGCTTTTGTTTACCTTATCACCGAATGTTTTCTTTCTTCTTTCCTTCCTTCCTTCCCTCCTTCCTCTTTCTTTTTTCTTTCTCTCTCTCTCTTTTTATTCTTCTCCTTTGTTTTCTCACTTCCCTCCTCCTCTCATTCATCTCCTCTCTTACTCCTGCTCCTTCTCCCCTTCTTCATCTCCTCCTCCTCTTTCTCTTCCTGCTCCTCCTTCTCCTTCTTCTTCTACTTCTTCTTCTACTTCTCCTCCTCCTACTCCTGTTCCTCCTCCTCCTTCTCTCTCCCCCTTTCACTCTTCTCCTCCTTCATCTTCCTTGTTTGCTCCTCTTTCTCCTTTTCCCCTAAGTTTATGGATAAGCATGCCATGCCATTGTACCAATTCATCTCTCTTCTGTCCCTTATTCTTAATAACTGGCTAGTCTACAACTTTGATATTGCTTATTTAACTATTATAATATTGAACTAGGGGGATTTTCAGTTATTAAATCCTAAACCCAGCTTAACCCAACTACTAACTAGACCTTATTATAGTAATATTATTGTTATTATTCCGTTGTTAATCCATTCTACTTTATTTACTACTCAAGATAGACTCAATCAAAGATTCTCAGAGTGTGAAGAGACTCTGTGGAGTACTTCAACCCATACCCAAAATGGAATCCCTACCTCAATGTAGCCAACAAGTGGGTATCCAGGATCTACTTGAATTCCAGTGAAGGGCTTATGTAAAGCTCTAATTGTTAGGAAACTTTTCTTCTCTCTATGTAACTTCTAGCCACTCTTCTTGATTCTGCTCCCAGGCATTCAACAGAACAAGTATAAACTGTCTTCCAGATGGTAATGTTTCAAATACTTGAAGACAGCTGTAATGTCCCTCCTGAGTCATCTCTTATCTAGTCTAAATATTCCCAACTCCTTTAATTGAGCCCCATGTGGCATACACCCAAGGCCCTCCACCATCTGGATTACCCTTCTCTGGACTTCTTACAGTTATTTGCACAAAAAGATGTATTTAATATTGTTTGCTGAATGTTGATATGTGAATTCCAGTCTTGGCTGATGAACACTGTATATCTTAGCTCCCAGAGAGAGAAGACCATGACTTGCAGAGATACATCAATCCTCTTGTCTTAATAAGTATTGATTTGTCTAACTAATTCAATGCTCTCTTTACACTATTGATTCATTGAGATTAAAATCGCCCCTGTCTTAAATACTACAATCCTGTAGAGAGTAAGAATTCAATTAAAAGTTGAATCTAACAGCTTAGAGGACAAAATTATTTCTCCAGAATTTGAATATTATATATAATTTTTAATTGTTAGATGGAAGGTCCTTACAGATTAATTGCATAATCATAGAATTAAAAAATTTGGAATTGGAAGGGACCATAGAAGCCTTTACTCCAATACATATATGAAAGTAATAGCATAACATACCTGAAAAATATTTATCTAGAATCTGCTTGAATGTGTTCAAGGAGAGGAAAACCACAATGTCTTAAGAAAACTTATTTGATTTTAGGATTGATAATTTTTTTCAGATTACCCCCACCCCCTGACATTAAGCATTAATTGACTGCTTTGTAATCCCCATCCCTTGCTTTCTATGGCCAAACTAAAGAGACTTACCTTTTGCTACATTACTTCTCATCAAATATTTTAAGGCAACTACCATATTACTCCAAACTTTACTCCTCTCCAGTCTTAATATGCCCAGTTTCTTAAATAGATTTAAATATGATACAATGTATTCTAGTTCCTCTCTTTTGGATACTTTCTAGTTCTGCCATTCACAAAATGTGGTCATTGGTACCCTGTGTGATGCCAAGACATTTTCAGGTCTTCAATGACAAAATTATTTTCATATTAATGCTAAGACATCATTCACCTATTAAAATAACATTCTCTTCTTCAATTATATATTTGTATGAAACCAGATTTTCTTCATATCATTTAACAAAACAACATATTGCAATAGGTTGTATATAGGAGGTCTAAGAATCCAGCTGCTTAAAATTAAGGCAATCACTAAAGATATTTGAAAAAATATCAAAATACCACTTGTGTCACTATGTTTTTTTCCTTTGGAGAATATATTTTTCATAGATATATACTAACTTTTAATTGATTTCTTTTTAAATAAATTAACAAATATTTATATTTAAATGATCAGTTTTAATTTATAAGAATTCCTAATAGGACACAGCCCACTTGTTAAAAAAAATTTGAGGTTCCCTATGATTTTTAAGAATCTAAAAGGGTCCTGAGGCTAAAAATTTTGAGAACCACTGCTTGAGTTTATCAACATCCTTCTTAGACTATGAAACTTAAAAGTAAAAACAATACTCACAATGAGGTCTGACAAGGGCAAAATGCAATGAGATTAATTCCTCCCTCTTCCTGGAGGTTATGACTCTCTTAATGCAGCTCAGTATTGCATTAGCATTTTTGCCTGCCATATTATACTTCTGACTCATATTAAGCTCATATCCCCCTAAACCCTCCAGATTTAAAAAAAAGGCTATCTAACTCCCCCAATCTTTCATTTGAGAAGCTACTTGTTTTTATTCTGAGTTAAGATTATACATTTATCTTTATTGAATTTCATCCTATTAAACTTAGCCTGGCTCTATGTAATCTGCAAATCTGATGAACATGCCATGTTATCTTCATCCAAGCCATCAATAATGATGATGATAGTCAAACTCTCTTTCTTGGTGAATAGAGAAACTAAGGCACAGGGGTAAATCCCTTTCCTACAATTGTCCAGTTTTTGACTGAGATCTCCTATCTGTCAGACAAGTACTCTTTCCCACTGTTGTGATGATATTTAATGGGCTTTATTTAATTTGGGGAAGCAAATCTTGATTTAATCCACATTGTCTCTGATGACTTTTTATTTGTTAGATAGAGTACTATTTTCTCCTTGAGGGAATCTAGACACATATAGGTGTGAGAATCAATTTCACCGCAGCCTTCGGTTTTGTGGATAAAAGTGTTCTTTGTTCACAATCACGTGACTCATGCAAGTAATATTTTTACATTTCACGTATGTTAAAAGGAAAATAACACATCAATCTGGCTGAAAGATACTGTTCTTGGGGCTTGTGCTTATGTCAGATGTATCTATCCTTATAGTTAATGTACCTTTCTAATTATAAGTTATTTCTCCTTGAATCTTCATGCTGCTTTAATGCAACTATGTCTTAGTAATGCTTTGATCCTGCTCTAGAGTAAAGTTACCTTTTTGTTAGAGGGTAGATTCCAATCAGAAGGGAGGAACTGAAGTCTTCTTCAAAGGGCCTCTGCTTTCTAATTACTTTAGAGATCTTTCATCAAGGTGTGGGCTTAAACCTGAAAGAGACCAGGAGACTTTCGAAATCAACTATAACACGTTTGCGAAGTGAGAAATAACAACAGATAGGGTTAATGGCAGAGACTTAAATGTGAGCTTTCTGCAGTTGTCAGATGTTAGGATGAAAATGTTTTTCGCTTTTATCATTCAGTGCTTGAGGAGAGGTTGCTGATTGAGGAGGGAAGTGAAAGAGAGAGTTTTATATCTGGTGATAGAATTAGCAGAAGGGAATAAGATTTATATAGACCCTACCATGTACCCAGTATTATGGAAAATGCTTTTTTTTTTTACAAATATTCTCTATCTCATCTCTTCTTCACAGAGACATGAAATGCTTTCATCATCCCCATTTTATAGTTGAAGAAATGGAGACAAACAGAGGTTAAATGATTTGCTCGTAGTCACACATTTTGGGGTAAAATTGGAACTCAGGTTTTTCCAACTCCAGGCCCATCATCCTATCCTCTGCATTACCTAACTTCCTCTGTAATCAGAGGCAAACAATTAGTGAATTCACCTAACAGATCTACAACCCTCGTCTATAAAAACTAGATTTAAAATGAACGGAAAAATAAAGTTCTTTTCTTTTTTTTGAAATTTTGCTGAGTATTAATTTACAAATTTAATTTCAATTCAGTTCAATACAATATATATTTATTAAGCACTTATTATGTTGCAGGCACTGCTATAGGATCTTTGGATACAAGACAGAACTAACATCATTCATGCCTTCTAAGATCCTGAATTAATCAAGTAAGTATAAAAAAATTAATTGCGAGGCATTAAAATTTGAGCAGATCCATGATATAGTACTTTACGCACTGGACTTGGAGTCAATAGAACCTGTATTCAAATCCTGCTTTAATAGGACTTATGTGATTCTGGGTACCTTTCTAGTTTCCTCATCTGTAAAATGAAAAGGCTGGACTAGATGTTTTCAGCCCTAAAGTTATGACACTATGAGAGACCTATGTACAAGTTGGCACTTACTACTCTATGAAAAGAACAAGGGGGGCGGAGCCAAGATGGCGGCGTAGAAGCAGCAAAGCACGACAGCTCCCACACAAACACACTAAAAAACTCATAAAATGGGACGCTAAACAGATTTTCAAGCTCCAAAACTCTCCACAAGACAGAAAGCACTACAGGCAGCGCAGCAGGCGGGGCTCTTCACAGCAGTCTGGGACCCTCGGCTGAAACCCCAGCCGGCTCAGACCCTGGGGCAGCGGGCGGGGAGCCGCGGCTGCAGGAGAGCAGATCAGCTGCACTGGAGGCAGAGTTACCACATTTATCAGGCCAGAAGA
>CM053593.1:339164932-339193799 GCA_028646575.1 Pseudocheirus occidentalis | reverse complement strand
CCCTAGCATACCTAGGGCAGCAGATAGCACAGGTTCTTAGATCTGCTTTTCTAAAGGAAAGCAACTCAAAACGGGTTAACAATCTTTCTTTAATCAAACAAACATATCATTTACCTAGTTCAGGGGAAAAAGTCAGCACCCTGAACTCCAGAGAATAGAAACACAAGTTACAAGCACAAGTTACAAGTAGACCAAGAAACAGATCAGCAGATGGACTTCCAACCATCTGACCATCACATCCATTACCTATTCAAGTTACCAGAGAAGGAAGAATCAACATTTGAGTTTTTCAAAGCTGGGGGGCTCAATGGCTTCTCAGAGTCGCTTCTGGCCAAATCACACCACTCTTCTCAAAGTGAGCCCCAAAGAAAAGCCTCACATCAGGGCATATATATAGGCTTCTACTGGGTCAGAGAGTGTCACAGCTCTCATGACCCACTGTCCAATTACAAAGTAACAAGGTGTGGCCATTCCCAAAAAACAAGCCTCCCAGCACAGGCTCCACATGACCACATTCAGCCTATTAGGGGGCAGAGTATAAGATTCTCAGAGCCACCCAAGCCATTTAAGCAAAGGGTCTAGGGGTGGGAAAGATCTTCATATTCCCATTACACTTTTTGAGGCTGTGGAGAGGCAGTTATCCTCAAAGTTCTGAGGCAGATGCCTGGAAAAAACTCTGACAACAGCTGCACAAATTGAGGACACAGCATTCTCTACTCTGGAAGCAGAGTTCTACCATGGCAAAGAGCTCAAAAGTCAAGTAATTGGCTGGCAAGAGGAGCAAACAGAGGAAGCACGATCATATCATGGAATCCTTTTTTGGGAACAAAGAGGATCAAAACATAGAACCAGAATGAGACAACAAAGTCAAAACTCCTGCATCAACAGCCTCTAAGAAAGTAAAATATGAATTGGTCATAGGCCATGGAGGAGCTCAAGATGGATTTTGAAAATCTAGTAAGAGTAGTAGAAGAAAAATGGGGAAGAGAAATGAGAATGATGCCATAAAATAATGAGAAATGTGTCAACAGTGTGAGTGAAAAAAACAATATCTTAAAAAACTATATCAAATGGGAAAAGAGGCCCAAAAAGTCAATGAGGAAAAGAATGCCTTAAAAAGCTGAATTTGCCAGATGGAAAAGAAATTTCAAAAACTCACTGAAGAGAACAATTCCTTCAAAATTATATTGGAAGGAATGGAAGCTAATAACTTTATGAGAAATCAAGATACTATAAAACATATCCAAAGAAATGAAAAAAAAGAAGGCAATGTGAAATATCTCATTGGAAAAACCACTGACCCAGAAAATAGACCCATGAGAGATAACTTAAAAATGGACTACTTAAAAGCCCTGATAAAAAAAGAGCCTAGACATCATGTTTCAAGAAATTCTCAAGGAAAATTACCTTGCTCTTCTAGAACCAGAGCGCAAAATAGAAACTGAAAGAATTCACTGATCACCTCTTGAAAAGGACCCCAAACGGAGAGAATGATTGATGTTAAGACAATGACTTTCCTGCATCTTTCTCTTTCAGAGACCAAAAACAAAGAAATTAAAAACTAATTCCAAGCTAACAAGCAAGATTCAGACCTGAAAAGTGCCTGGGTTATTGAATTCTATGACTTCAGTTTTGTGAATTGTTACTAATCTCATTAAAATCTTTATTTAGCAATGCCCTTTTGTCTGCATCAGTTATAAACTCTCATAGAATGTCTAAGGAAATGGAGATAAAAGCATAAGGACCTGCTCCCTCTGTTGCATATGTTGGGGAAAATATTACATTTATTTTATGTTTGGAAAATATCTTTCTAATGTATTTTAAAAGCTATATTATTCATCACAGCTTCTAGAAAACAGAATTTTCCAGTATAAACCTATCATTGCATCATGAGCATCAATTCTGTATATATAGCTTATGAACAATGAAAGTTACAAATCTGCTGTTAATCCTACACTTTTTAATGGTTATTTACATTTCTTGCTGTTATTATTTTAAGGTTAGTTTTCTTCTCTAAGTACTTTTACAAGCAATGCTGATTATATCACCACCATTTCATTCATTTATGATATTTGGAGGAAGAACTAGAATAGCAGAAGAAGGAAAATGTCTGGAGCAATGTCAATTTATTCTTAATATAGCCCTTTTCAGCAAATTGCTGGTAAAGAGATACATTATTTATCAAGAAATTTTCATTGACTGGAACCCCATTTCTCCAAAAGCCAGAAAGCAAAACATTTGCTAGACATTCAAATCCCAATTAAACATATATGACTTGTTAATATTGTAGCTATCCATTAATTTATCCGATTTAATCATTCAGCTTTATGATTAAAAAAATGTATTTACATTCTACTCTAAAGTCTTCCTTAAATACCTTATCATGGTATGGAGTTGAAACTGACTTCTTAAAGACTGCACTGATGGAGTGCAAGCACTGAGAGTTGTGGTAATGGAATGTCATTCTGGGAATAATTTATTTAAACTTGGTAAAGCTCACCCCTTATTCGGCTTCAGAGTAATTGATGTATTTCATAGCCATGGTAACTTTCAAAGGCAATTTCCCAAGTTGGAGAGTGCTTGTGATCTGCAGTGGCAGTTATACTGTCTGTAATGATAAAATTACAGAATAAATAATTTTTCTTTTTTTTCAGAATAAATAATTTTTCAAATATTGTGATCAAGTATTATTTATTTATTCAAAACTTTTTTTTAGATTTTAGATGCAACTTGACCCTCTCTCTTTTGTATACCTTTTTTCCAGACATTACCAAATGGGATACTTTCAGGTCAAAGTGACAAATCTTTTGCTTCTTCCTGCACCTTACATTTTTGAGGCCTATTTTATTTTTGAAGAGTTTATTAATAGAAAATTCTTTCATATGGCCTTGGTCCTTTTGTAAATTTGACTTGATTGCAATTGATAATAATAATAATGACAGCTAACATTGATATGGTACTTAAAGCTTTGCAAGACATTGTATTACTACTTATTATTGTTGTGCATTTTTCAGTTGGGTCCGACTCTTTGTGACCCCATTTGGGGCTTTCTTAGTAAAGATACTGAAGTAATTTGCTATTTCCTTCTCCAGATCATTTTATAGATGAGGAAGTGAAGACAACAGGGTTTGGTGACTTGTCCAGGGTCATACAATTTCATTCTGGATTTAAACTCATAAAGATGAGTCTTCCTAACTCCAGGACCAACACTCTATTCACTGTACCACTTAGCTGCATATTATTTCATTTAATCTTCACAACCCATTTTTGACAAAGGTACTGCTATTATGCCCATTTTACAGATGAGTAACCTAAGACCAAAAGAGGGAAAGTGATGTGCCCACATTTTGAAAGGTAGGAAATTTCTGAAAAAGGATTCAAAATAATTTCTTAATGACTTCACCCACATGGATAATTGATATTCCGTTTATAACTACAGCCCACTCCTTATGTTATTCTCAATTCTGCAGATCTGGATTAAAATTTCTACACAATATTGAAATACAAAATGAATAAAGCTCTGCCTGTTGCCCTGTCAAACAGCATGGACTTTAGATAAGTTCACAACAGCATTCTAATTTTTCTTTCTGGACAAATCTTTCTTCATTTTCTGCTCCTCTCATTTTAACTTGATCTGGATTTGACTCAAGATAGTTCAAATCTGTCTGAACATGTGAGATGATCAAATTTTAGCCTACTCTTGCTAGACAGAGAAGCAGAAGATCAAAATAGAATGCTTGGCTAATCTGAAAGACCCAAAACAGCACAATCTGCTTCTGATAAGAGAAGTAAAGAGGAAGAAATAAAAAAAAAACTAGGGGGAAGATGCAACATAAGAATAAAGAAGGAAAAACCCCCCACCAAATAAATGCTGCTTTTATTATTCAGAACTTAATATGGCTGAAGGTGGGTAGATATTATATTCTTTATTGGTGGTATTATCTTCAATTTTATTAGTAACTTTTGACCATCTCTGCATTAACACATTATTAACACATTTATACTGAAATAGTGTACTTTAGATGTACAATCCTGCATTTCATCTGCTACACTTCCAGTATAATTGCAAGAGAAAGAATAAGGTTTGTTGTGTCTGTCCTCAAACAATTCAAATATTTGCAGGCATTATTTTGGTGCTGCGTTTTATGACTAATAGTTGTGATTTTACTCTATGAATATTTTCAACAGAAAGTCAATTACTATTCTTTATGCTACTGGACAAGTAGGGCATTATAAGACATGTATCACATGTTGGTCATTCCTAGCTTTTGATTTTTGTTTTTATTTAGACTAGAAAAACAGACTCTGATGTGGCTCTCCAGTTCATTCTTCAAATGAAACTGTTCTCTGGAGATTAACTAAACAAGTGTCATCTTCTAAGAGCTAAATCTAATGGCTTCTTAATCTTCACCTTACTTTACCTTGGCTATATTTGACATTACGGATTCTACCCTTCTGCTCTCTCATCTCTTATAATTACTACCTTGACGTTAGTCCCTTATAGTCTCATCTCTTATAATTGTCAGGGAACTGCTTTTCCTTGGTTTTCTTCCTACTTGTCCAATGGTCCTTCTGTCACCTTTACTCATTCATCATAGTGTCACTCCCACTAAATATGCATATATGCCAAGGTCTATGCTGGACCTGTTTCTCTTTTTTTCTTTAGTCTTTTCTTTCAATGAGTATGTTCATGAAGTTGACTGTGATTAAGATCTATTTTTTCACTCCTAGTCTCTCATATGAGTTCTAGTATCATAACACCAACTTGCAACTGAACATATCAAGCTGAGGCAATCAATCAGTAAACATTTATCACATGCCTACTATATGCCAGGAACAATGCTAAGCACTAGGGATAAAAAAAGGCAGAAGATAGTTCTGGCTCTTAACTAACATAATCAAATGCAGAAGATAACATGAAAACACACATATACAAAGGAAGTTATATATAGGATAAATAGGAAATAATTAAAAGGGGCAAGCACTGGAACTAAAGGAGTTAGGAAAGGCTCCTTAAAAAAAGTGGGGGTTTAGCAGGGACTTAAATGAAACTAGAGAGGTGAGGGAGGTCACAAAGATATCTCAAACTCAACTTCTTATAGAAGGCGAGATTTTATCTTAGACTTAAAGAAAGAAAGCCAGGTTAGGTAGGAGATAGAAAAGGGGGTGGGGTGGGGATTACAGGCATGCCAGGGCAGCCAGTGAAAATTCCTGGGTGTAGGAAATGGAAACTTATATGAGGAAGAGCAAGGCCACAGTCATGGGACTGCAAAATACTACAGAGTCGGTAAGGTTTAAGAATATTGGGAAGTTAGGAAGAGACCTAGTTATGAAGGATTTTGAATGAAAACCAGAAGATTCTATATTCCATACCTCCTAGAAGCAATAAGTAGTCACTGGAGTTTTCTGAATAAGGGAATGACATAAACAGATCTATCCTTTTGGAAGATTAATTTGACAGTTGAGTGGAAGATGGACTGGAGCTGGGAGGGACTAAAGTCAAGATGATCAACTTGCTGGGTACTGCAACAGTTTAAGAGTGAGATAATGAGGGCCTGCACTAAGGCACTGACAGTGTCAGCATCTCCCTGCTCAGTGTGTTTGTACCACTTCTCAAGACCTGAAATTTCCTCCTTTCTCAGTTCTACTTCCTGGAATCCCTGATTTTCTTAAAGATACAACACCTATACCACTTTCTTCAGGAAGTCTTTATTGGTACCCCTCAGTCCCCTGGACACCTACTTCTAAACTGTCTTGAATTCATTATATATACATGTGTATGTATACACACACGTATACATATATTTAACTCTTTAGAAGGCAAGCTACTTCAACCTCAATAAATGTTTCTCTCTGTTCATTGTTTCCCCAGAGTTTTTCATAAGAATTTACATAGGGTTAACACGTAATGAAATGATTGTTGATTGATTTATTGATCTCTGTTGCTATACTGACAAAATCTTATCCTTCTAGGTTCCTTACAACATAGGATGACTACTGATATTATAAACTGTATTGACTGAGAACTATAAGTATTTTTGATTCTTGGTTTTAATCCTAGTTCCCTTGATCTCCAGAATATCATATTCCAGGCCCTTCGATCCCTCAGTGTAGAAGCTGCCAGATTCTGGGTTATCCTAATTGTGATTCCATAGTATTCAAATTGCTTCCTCTTGGCAGCCTGTAATATTTTCTCCTAGATCTGGGGACTCTGGAACCTGGCTATAACATTTCTAGGAGTTTTCTTTTGGGGATCATTTTTAAGAGGTGATCAGTGAATTCTTTCAAGTTCTATTTTGCCCTCAGGTTCTAAAATATCAAGGCAATTTTCCTTGAGAATTTCTTGAAGGATGCTTTGTAAATTCTTTTTTTGATCATGGCTTTCAGGTAGTCCAATAATTTTAAACCGTCTCTCCTGGATCCAGGTCAGTGGTTTTTTTTTTCAAAGAGATATTTCACATTGCCTTCCATTCTTTCATTTGTTTGTATTTGTTCAATAGCATCTTGATTTCTCATATACTCATTTGCTTCTGTTTTCTCCACTCTAATTCTGAAGGAATTATTCTCCTCAGTGAGCTTTTGAGATTCTTTTTCCATCTGGAAAATTATCCTTTTTAAGGCATTCTTCTTCTCATTGACATTTTGGGCCTCTTTTGCTATTTGAGTTAATCTATTTCTTAAGGTGTTATTTTCGTCAGTCAGGTTGTTGACTCCCTTTTCATGATTTTTCTTGCATCATTCTCATTTCTCTTCCCAATTTTTCCTCTACTTCTCTTATTTGGTTTTCAAAATCCTTCTTAAGCTGCTCTACGGATTATAGGCAATCTTCATGCTTCTTAGAAGCTTTTGGTGTGGGAGTTCTGACTGGGTTGTCTTCCCCCTATTCCATCCTTTGATCCTTTATGTCACCAAAAGAGAATTCTAGAGTTCAGTTGCTGTTCTTACTTTGCTTCCTTTTCCTACTCATGTTGCCAGTGAATTCCTTGATTTTTTTTTAGCTCTGTGGAACTCTGTTTCCAAAGGGAAAAGCTCTGTCCCAAATTGCTGGGGTTTTCTCAACTGCTGGAAGTATTGGGAGGGTGCTGTTTTTTCTTTTTCTTTGCAGCCCCCACCAGCTTTGGCTCACTGAAAATGCACCCCAGGACCACCACCCAAGACCATGATCTGGATCCAGGCTATTCAACACAAGAGCACTTAGCCTCTAAATGATAGCTTGGTCCCCATGCAATTTGCAGGCTGGGCACTCTGAAGCAGCTGTGTGGAGGTGGCTGCAGGGCCACTGCTTCTGCAGCTTTCTTCCCCTGGAGGCAGTTTGGCCAGACCACTTTTCTCCCCCAAATTTAGCTGAATTTCACTGACCTTTCACTTAGTCCTTGTTTATTATGGCTTGATAATTCTGGAAACTGCCACATATGCCACTGATCCACTCTCCTGAAGGCTCCAGGTGCAGCTTGTCCTGACTGCTTCCAGAGCAAACTGATGCTTTCAGGCTGCTCTGGTTTCCACTCCCAGCCTGCTGTGATGAGCCCTTCATGCCAAGCTACTTTCCACAGGAGATGTATTTTTTCTGTATTTTTGTGTGAGTTTTGGAACCCTAAAATTTGTTTAGAGTCATATTTTATGGGTATTTGAGGTGGCTATATGCGAGTTGTGAAACCATGCTGCTTCTACTCCATCATCCTGGCTCCACCCACTACTATAAGTATTTTTGAATCTTATAGGGATAGTAACAATGATTCCTTTATATATACATGTGTATATGTTTACACATACATATACATATATGTGCATATATATGCATACACATATTGCATTGTGTATGTATGTAAGATTTTTGTTGAATTTTTAATATTGGCAAAGCTTTTCACATACAGTATATAGTTTAGAAGAAACTGGTATAATAGTGGGTAGAGTGGTAGAATACCTGGCCTTAAATACTTTGAATCTAGCACCAGATACTGACTAGTTGTGTTACCCTGAACATGTCACTTTACCTTCCTTTCCCTCTTTCTTTACTGTAAAATGGGGATAATAATAGTACCTCAAAAGGTTGTTGTGAAGATTAAGTGAGATAGATAATATTTGTAAAAAGTACTTAGCACAATATCTGATACATAGTAGGCACTATATACATGTTGTTTTTTCCCCACTGATACTTCCTCATTCACTTGATCATCTCCAAATCATGTAAGGCAAATAATAGAGGTATAATTATTCTAGTTTTACAGAAGAGGAAACTGAGGTTCCTGCTTACACAACTAGTATGCATAAGAACATAGAATATGACTCCAGCTTTTTTCAGCCTATCCACTCTACCAAATTCTCCAATAGGCATGCAGCATCATGAAGGGCATGGCTATTCTAGCCCAGAACTCCAAACATTTGTATAAACTTGAAATATTTAGAGTTTCTTTTCAATCTGCATTACTTTTGCCATTAAAAAATGAATAAAACTAAGTAAGATAATAACTAGCAATTTTAAATGATGGCATAGTATTTGTCTTGATTAGAAGAAATTGTGCTATATGAGGGAGGAGAAAGCACTAGATCTGGCATTAAAAATATTAGCTCAGGGTCATCTAGGTGGCACAGTGAATAGAGCACCAGCCCTGGAGTCAGGAGGACCTGAATTCAAATCCAGTTTCAGGCACTTGACACACTTACTAGCTGTGTGACCTTGGGCAAGTCACTTAATCCCAACTGCCTTGCCTTCCCCCCTCAAAAAAAAAGCTCAGAAAAATTTCTGAGACTAGGTGACTAAAGCTAAGTTGCTCAGTCTCTCTGAACCATGTTTCCTCATCTATAAAATGGGGATACCATGCTTGTGGTACCTAACTCAAATATCCTTCTCTCTACTGACAACATCATCACCCTAGTTCAGGTACTCATCACATTTCACTTGTAAATTTGCAACAAACTCCTAATCGATTCTCTTGACTTTAGTCTCTTCCATTACCAAACTATGCTTCTCTCAGCTGCCTAATTAATATTCCCAAAGCACATACCTAAATATGTTGCTACCCTGCTTGTAAAGCTTCATTGCCTCCTTATTGTCTTGAAGACATAGTATAAATTGCTCTTTGGGGCATTTAAAAGATGTAATTTGACTCCAACTCATTTCTGCAATCTGAGTTCACATAAATCACTATTACATACCCTAAGTTTGAACCAAACTTCCTTATTGCTTTTGTCTTTATGACACTGTATCTCTAGCTCTATGACTTTTCCCACATGAATCCTCACACTGGTACTACTTTTTCCTCCTCTTTTGACATTTGGAATTCCCACCTACTTCCAATGCTTGACTTGAAAGTTACTTCCTCCTACTCAAGGTCCCTCCGGATCTACCCAGTTGTTTGCATCACTCCTCCACAAATCACTTTGCATTTTTTCATGTATATATTTATCATTTACTTATATGAAAAAATATCATTTTCTTCAGATAGAAGATAAAGTTTTGTGGATTAGGATTATTTCATTTATATATCTCTGGAATCTAGTGCTTTACCTTGGATAGGAAACTTACACAACAATTAAATATTTCTTGAATTTCATTCCATTGTACTTAAAAATAACACTACTTGCATTCGTACCTCAAAAGTTTCTTGTGAAGAAGAAACTTTGTAAATTTAGAAATGTTGTGGAAGGTGCAGCATTACTTTTCTGTCAGTCTTCAATAATTAACAGTAAGACTGGACCATTAAATCACTGAATCCATATTTCTGCTCCTTGTATACCATAAAAGATTTTCAACAGAATATAAACCATAGGTTCTAATAATTTACTTTAACTACTTAATTATCAACTGTGAAAAAGACAGAATCAAGTGATCTTTTGAAATTGGTATATCTAAAATTATGGTGTAATTTGATATCACTCTCAATGTCACTGAGTCATTTCCTAGTGAATTTCAGAATGTTTTCTGAAAATGGATTTCACAAAGTGTAGTTTATGTGATAATGACAATGAAAAGTTGTGAATTTCTCAGAAAGCAGTGATTACTGGTCATTTAGGGGATCTGAATGTCCAGTTCTGAAGTAGTCAAACCTCAAATGCATGTCAAGGTGATTGAAAAAGAAACTACCTGTATATTTCTAATACATTACTTCCACTTTTAAAAGAATTTTTTAAGTTCCTCTGTGAGTTTTGATTTTTTGAAGGAATATAATCATCTTGATTTTCTATTGGTGCTAAATCTCTGAAGATGGTAACTGTCATTTTGCAGAAAGGATAGATACCTTTGTATATTATAGATAATCCAAGGAGCAATCAGATTAGTTTATTGATTCACTGTGCTTAGAAAGTATTCCTGGAACAGGAAACATTTGTATTAAAGAAAGTACCTTTTTTAAAAAAAAATCATGAGAGTAGTCTCAGTAATTCAAATAGTCCTCCGAGACAGCATCTTATTAGTCCACACATTAGTTATAATATTCCTTTACAAATAAAAATGTAACATTTAAAAATCATACACATTGCATTCGTTTTTAGAAGTGGTTTTGCAGAAGTGAATAAAAAATAAGTCAAACACTCAGAAAAGTGACTAGATGTGAAAGAAGTAGGCAAATAAGAGAAACTGTTACAGGGCTAGATAGTCTCTGATATGTACTAGCTGAGGGGGCCAGGTCACTATTAAACACACCTGCGGTTGAATAATTCAACTAAATCGAAAAATGAAAAGGGCTAAGTTGGAGTATGTCAAGAAATTGGCCATACCCTAGTAACCCAGAAATGTTTTATAGTCAGTTATCTATCTCGTAAAAAGGATATTGCCAAAGGCAAAATAGCTAAGAAAAGATACATCAAGCTACTGAGTCATACCCTGTATGAAAGACAGTTAACAGTGAGAAACAAGTGAGTGGTCTCTCAGAAGACACCCTATGCACCCTCATCCTATATTTTTTCCTATCGATCATTGCCCCCCAAACTCCCAAGGTAGCTGATGAGGCTTGGAGTTAGGAGTTCAGGGCACTTCTGGAAAGATTACAACTCCATAAGGGAGTCTATCTAGTCCAGGATGAGTCCCAATTAAAGTGTAGTTTCAAGACTTTCTCCATCAGAACTTTTATTTGCTCCAGGGTGAACCAGAGGGATTAACACTTCAAGATAAAAATCTCAGGGGTCCATCAGGGATAACTATAGCCAGGAAATGAGACAGTGAAACTGGAGTTAAATTTATAGTTTTATCTCAGGAACCCCTCAAATTTCTCAGGGTTCATTTTGGTGTCAGTTTATAAATATTTAATGAGTACCCACTATGTGCCAGCCACTATGCTAAGTGCTTTACAAATATCTCATATAATCCTCAAAACAACAATATGAAGACATTGCTATTATTACACATTTATAGCAGAGGAAACCTAGGAAGACAGAGATGAAATGAGATTCCCAGGGTCTCACAACTAGTAAGTATCTGAGCAGGATTTGAACTTATATTTTCCTGACTTCAGGCCTACTATTCTATTGACTCTGACTCCTAGATAATTGTTGTCCTTAATGCCCAAGGAATACCAAAATGACAACACTATGTGGGGGTCAATGTATAGTGGTTCATCAAACCAGTACAAGAAGAGAAAGCTCTACCACAGGTTGGTCACAAATAAGCCACATGAACACTTGGAGTGATGTCTCTAAATTTGTCCATCTCATATTTCTTTTGAACTACTGTATTTCTACTTTGCTTATAGAGTGCAGCACTTTTTTTAATGCAGGCACTCCATGCTGGGCATTCCTGTTCCAGTATCTCCCATGTTTTGCAACTGATGCCAAAGTTCTACAGAGAGACCTTGGGAGTGTCCTTATATCACTTCTTCTTTTCTGTATGTAAGCCCTTGACTTGTTTGAGTTCTCTGTAAAATAGTCTTTTAGGTAAACACAAGATTGGCATTCAAGCAACCTGGCTAGCCCATTGGAGTTGCATTCTCTGCAGTATTTTGAATGCTTGGAAGTTCAGTTCAAGAAAGGACTTCAATATCTGGTATCTTTCCTTTCCAGGTGATCTTCAGAATCTTCTTAAGACAATTCAAATGGAAGAAGTTTCCTGGAAAGGCACTGATAAACTGTTCAGGTTTCACAGGCATACAACAAAGAAGTCAGCACAATGGTTCTGTAGACCTTTCAGTCTAGTAGATAGCCAAATATCTCATCTCTCCCACACTTTAAGAGTCTCCTAAACACTGAACTAGGTCTGGCAAGGTATGTATCAACCTCATCATCTATGTGGACATTCCTGGAAAGTAAATTTCCAGGGTAAGTGAGCTTATTCACTGCATTCATTTTTTTTTCCATTTGCTGTATCCAGTTCCATGTATGGGTGGTACAGTGATGGCTGATGAAGAACCTCTGTTTTCTTGGTGTTAATTGTCAAATTAAAACTAGCACAAGAGGCAGAGAACTAAATTGTACTCTGCTGCATCTTAACTTCAAAGGCTTCATTGAGTACCCAAGCCTTTGTGAATAAAAAAATGTCATGCACTAACTTTCCCTTCACTACTTCTTAAAAGTCAAATAATTTACCATTCATGTGGTGCCAGAACTTGATTCCATTTTTATCCTCATTGAAGGCATCTGACAGCATCTCTTAAAACATGATTTTAAAAAGCATGGGGGCAAGTACATAACCCCTGCTTCACTCTGTTAATGACTGAGAAAGCACAATCACGTTGTCTGTTATTGGCAACCAGGGCAAGCACACCATCATGAAATCCATGTATGATACTGACGAACTTCTCCAGGCATCAAATTTTGCCATGATGTTCCATAAGCCCTTAAGATTTTGTTGTCAGGTAACAAACAACATATCAACCATTCCTCAACCTTTTCTGAAGCCACACTGGTGCTTGGGTAGAAGAATATCTTCCAAGTGAAATATCAATCTATTAAGGAGAACTATGAGAAGAATCTTGCTGGCCATGAGTAAGAGAGAGGATTGTAACAGGAGAAGTCATTTCCAGGAATTTAGTTGGGATTTGAATGAAGTCAGAGAAGGTAGGAGGCAGAAATGAGGAGAGAGAAAATTCCAAAGATAAGTGACAATGAAAATTCACAGAGTTGAGAAATGGAGGATTTTGTTGAAAGAATAAAATATGAGTCCAGTGCACTGAATAACAGAGCATATGGGAGTAGAGTAACAATAGGTATAAGAAGATAGGAAAAGTTTGTGGGGGGAGAGTGGGTAGCAGATTGTAAAGGTCTTTGAACAGCAAATAAAGGATTTAAATTCAAATCCAGAGGTGATAGGGAGTGACTGGAGTTTATTGAGTAGGGAAGTGATATAACCAGATTTGTACTTTAGGAAGATGAGTTTGAAAGTTGGATGAAGGAAGGATTAGAGGAGAGAGAAACTTTTGCCAGACACCAACTAGCAGTCCATTGAAAGAGGGAAAAGGTGGGCTGTGTTAGAGGAGAATGGAGCATATGCAAGAGATTTTATGAAAACAAAATGGATATATCTTGGCAGCAGATTGGATTTAGGGAATAGGAGAGAGAAATCAAAATGACACCTAGGTGTTCAGAAGGTGAGCAGAGGATTGTGATTAAACAGCTTGTTACCTAAGGTAGCCAGGAGATTGTAAACTCCATTTAATCCAAAAATCACTTTAAAACTGAAAGATGCTCTCACTTTGATTAATCTTAAGTAGGACACAAACAGTAGCATCATCATCATATCATCATCATCATCATCACAATATCTAGAATTTATATAGATAGTCCTGCAAAGCTTACAAAGCATTTTCTAAATACTATGTCATTTTATCCTCCACAATGATCTTGGGGAACAAGTGATATTACTAGCCTCATTTTACAGATATGTAAAAAGAGGTGAACCAAAATTAAATGAATTTATGAGACTGGATGTGGAAGTTTTCCTAACTTTAGAACCAGAGCTCCATCCACTGTATTGTAAAGCTACATCTAGGACACATATTTAAGTAAGTATAACTTGTATAAGACAAATATTCCTGAAGAATACCAAATGACAATTAAAAATCATATCCTTACAATATGACACAGATAAGTCTAAATATTTGATATCACATAGAACAAACAACAGAATGAAACAAAAATGCCAAAAAAAATCCCACAACTTAAAACATTCCCAAATTTTGATAACTGACAGCTTTTTATTCATATATTCTAGTGTCTGACTGTCACAGTTAGTACATCTTTTATTCTTTTTTTCTGAATATTGAGGTATTTGGTCCACTTTTCAGTGACGTTAATGTTTCAGGATTAAATTATTAAGCAATTGAGCTACTGGTGTTTCTATTGTCCAAACAGTCCTTTCTTCATGTCCTTGAGGTTATTATCATTATATCCACATAAAATTTCCAACTCTTCACATTACATCTCTTCATTTCTCAAATCCCTTCCTCAGATCTCTGCTGACTAAGCCAAGTCTGTTGGAATGAACTGAATTTGAAGTAAAAAGAATAGAAGACAATCCTTGGCTCTGTTATTTTCTATTAGGCCTTTAAGAAAATACTTAAATCACTTTGGGCTGCAATTTCCTCATGTACGGGTAGTTTGGTGGTATAGTGAATGGAGTGCTAGTTCTGGAGGCAGGAAGATTTATCTTTCTGAGTTCAAATCTGGTCTCAGACACTTACTAGCTTTGCGACTATGGGAAAGTCACTTAATGATTTTTGTCTCAGTTTCCTAATCTGCAAAATTAGCTGGAGAAGAAAAGAGTCAATTATGCCAGTATCTTCACCAGGAAAACCCCAAATGGGGTCATGAAAAGTCAGACACAACTGAAATGATTGAATGACAGCAACAACAGAAAAATCCTCATCTCTAAAATAATGGAGAAATATTTTCAGAGAAGTCTGATTCCTTTCAACTCTAATATCTTTTTCATGATCAATTATTTTCTTTTCTCAGATGCCATTTCTGCTCTAGAGGTCTTTTTTCGGGTCAGTTTAGAGTATTCTGTTTAGAGTATCCCCTTATTTCTCTCTTCTCACACTCACTGCACTCTTAATTTCCTAAAAATTCTCATTTTCTTATGGCCTTGTTGACAGTCACTTTCCCCAAATAATTTCATTTCTTTTTTCTGTTATCTTTTCATCTATTTCCTTTTCTCCCCCCCCTTATTTTGCTTTCCTTTTTAAATTCAGGAATGCCACATAGTATGTGAAATAGTCAAGAATATAGAGTTTTAAAGAAATGGATACCTCCAATGACTTATTCTGTTAGAGTGATTTGTCTACACTAAGGTATAGACATAGAACACATTAGGTTTTGTAAGCATTCTTAAGAAGAAGGCCATTTGGAATGCAAGTAAGCCTAGTCATGTGGGTGATAGTTCACATTGAATAGAGGAAAAGAGAATTAAAGAAAGAAGTTTGGGAGATGATTGGGAGGCAGAGCACATACATATATCTCTTCTAATCCAAATCATATGAAATTGCTTGGAATTGAGGTCTATCTTCATGCTAGTGCAATCAAGAATACTGACTACAGCATGCCCAGCAGCAACCTGGAATTCACCAAAAAATAGAAAGTTTCTTAATGTCAGAAAAGTTCCTAGAAGAACTCCAGAAATGTAATTTGAATGTTTTGCAAGATGGTTATAGAGGAGAGGAAGGATTCAAGAAAATTAATTTTTCATACTGTTAAATTTCTCTCTCTTCCTCCCTCCAAAAGATACTCCCTCTGGGGTTTCTGATGGCTAAAATTTGATGGCATGGAAAAATGTCACAATTTATAAGTGCATGTCAATGAAGTTGAAACATCATTTTCAAAAGAGGAAATATTACATTAACCTTGATTTTAAAAATTAAAAGTCAAAATGACTGGTTTAAAAGGTATTTCAAAACATCAACTGATTTGAGGAAACACAAACCACTGACTATTTTTTTGACTAAATGTTCTATTTTGTATTTTTGTGAAGACCTGTCTGCCTAGGCTAAAGTTTAGACATTGATCCTTATGGGAAATAATGGTTTGCATATGATTTGTGTCTTTTTAAATTTTCTTAGCAAAATGGTAATAAAATTTATATAAAAATAAGTCACAGTTACTAGAAAATAAACAAGAAGCACTCACTTGCCTAGGCATAAGGAAACTGGGCAATAGTTAAACAAACTTTGGCCTTAATTTTCTTATAGTATGTTGGGAGAGAACACAGGAACATATATAGGAATAGATAAATCATATAAAATCAGTTCCTGATTTCTCCCACTACAACTTACTTTACATTCATTTTACATAAAATAATGTGTGTGTATTGTTTCTACTTCAATAGAATGTAATATCTTTCAGGACAGGGATGAATTAATTTTTGTTTTTGTACCCCCCACAGGGCACAGTGCTTGCTACATAGTGGGTAATTACTAGATTCTTATTGCTAGGTTAATAATTTTTTCTCTGCAGAAAAAGACATTTTTCTTGGTAAAGGTAAATGATGAGATTAGGGACCAATTCAGGAATCTCCAAAGTCAGTTACCAAATTCAGTGCTTGACCATTTATCCTAGCCCAGTGGAAGTTGCTCATTAGCTGACCTTGCCAATCACCAGTGAAAAACCGAGTCTGTCCCTAAGGTGAGGCTCATGAAGATCTGGAGGTGGTGCAAAGGATAGGATATTGAAGTTATTTAGTACTATTGCCACCAGTTTGATTTCCATCATGTTGGAAGTATCACTCTTAGTACAATGCCATGCATGAGCAGCTTTCCAGAAGAATGCTACTGTGAACTGCCTTTAAGTTTATGATTACACAGTATAGTGAACACTCTATTGATTCCATAACAAATCAAAGCAAAACATTCACAGAAAATCAAAATACAGCATTCACCATGTGACAACTGAACAACTTATCACTAAAATGGCCATGTAGTTTTCACCAAATGGTCACATAGTTTTAAACAAAGTACAATCATTTAGTCAATCACAAAATCCTTATTCAATTACAAAGTGCAAAAGTCAACGTTCTTCACCCTTAGGTCACAATAAATCATAACCTTCTCAGTCAGTACATAGTATCCAAGTAAAATCTTCTTTCAGTTCGACCTGAGGCTGGCCCTCAGCTTCCATGGTTTCTCTTCTATGGTAATCACAATTCTTGCATAAACCATCCACACTGGGGTAATACCAAGACTGCAAAGAGAAGCCAGAAAGTTGCTTGAGCTGTTCCCAGTTTCCCTCGGAAATAATCAAGCCAATAAATGGATTCTGGAGTGACAGAACCCACAACAAAACTGAGTGAAAGAATTTTCCACCTTAAGATAACTTTGAAAGACGTCAGGAAAGTTCTATCTCATTTGGATAAAAGGGGAGCACAGGTCTGAACAGACAGTTTCTGGTCAAGCAATTAAGAGGCTCTTAGCCAGAGCTCAGATAAGGAGCTGAAGTCCTTCAGTCCTGGCTCAGTAAACCAGGCTTAAGACCTCTAGCTCCATTGCTGAAGGCAAATTAAAAACCCAGGAACCCCAGAAGAACAGGTGTGACCAGGCTGGGCTACCCATAGTATAGCAAGCAGGCCACCAGCACCTAAAGCCCCATATCAGAAAACTAGTGACCAGGCTGCTGGTCCCCAGCATGAAAAGTTTGGGACAGTGCCTCAAATGCCCCAGGAGCAGAGCTAAACTTTAAGTCCTGAAATTGACTGAAAAATAAGTAAGGAAAAAAAGAACCCTGACAATAGAGAGGTATTGTGGTAACAGAGATCAAAACAGTAACTCAAAAGAGGAAAACAATGTCAAAAAATGAAATACTGTTAAATGAGAAAAAATAAAAAGGAAATTTTAAAGAAAAATACTAAAAAAATAAACCATCCACATAAGATCAACATTCTAGGCACTTTCCTCTAGATCTTTAGATATTTTAAGAATACCAATAGAAGAGCAAATTTGTCCATCAGTTATTCTTCACTCTTACCACATGACTGACCTTTTTTTGGGGGTGGGAAGTCATGCATTGAATTGTTAAGATCCTTGATAGTATTTCTCTTACTCAATTCTTGTTTGGTAATATGTTTTACCATATTACCAACTACCATGTCCCTGTTTATTATCTCTTCACTCACTTTCAACTTTAATTATTAAGAAACTATTACATTTTAGGATTCTGAGATTTTTCTCTAGAGGAATATTATCTTTCAAAACACTGGCCTTTGTTTCATGAAGAGAATTGGAGACATTAAGAACATGCCCAAAGCCCAACCCCACCAAACTTCTTCCTAATGGGGCAATTTTATGCGGAGTATACTGTTATTGTGCTTGTCCAGGTTGTTTATAATGCAGGATCAGATCAATGGGACATCCATCCAATCATGTATGATGGTCTGGATAATAGACTTTATTTAGTCAGATATTTTTATATTATTTATATGTAGTTAATTAGATTGAACTCTTGTGATTTTGTTACACAACTCATTTATGGGTGTCTGCAATATGTCAGTACTTGATATAATCTGTACCTGGTCATCTAAAAATAGGATTATTTGTAGAACCACAGGAATTCTAGATTATCTTTAATTTGATTGTATGTTTTCTTAGTCAAGATCAGAAGGATAGCTGGATCTCTCTAATTCCCCCTCCCCCATATATACACACAAAAGACAAATATATATGTATATATTCATATACACACATATACATACGTACAAGATACATATATGCACATACATACACAGATACATATATACAACCACACACATATGTATGTATGTGCATATACATACATACATAGACACATATACATATGTATATATGCATATATATTTACACATACACATATACAATTAGTAGAGTGCCTGGCCTGCACTCAGGAGGACTCATCTTCCTGAGCTCAATCTGGCTTCAGACTAATTGTGTGACCCTGAGCATTCAATGCATTTTCCCTCAGTTTCCTCATCTGTAAAATGAACTGGAGAAGGAAATAGCATGCCACCCCATTATTTCTGCCAAGAATACACCAAATGGTGTCAAAAAGACTTAGATACAACTCTCCCTCTCTCTCTCTCTCTCTGTGGATATGTATATATACATTTATGAACACACATATACTTATATAGTGTATATAACATGCATATATATGATTTATGTATGTATTATATATGTTTTTCCCATGTTTCCCTTATCATCCCATCTGTCTCCTCTGTCATAAGATTGTTGCCCATGTCTCGAGAATTATAACACTATAATGTAACTATGCTTAATTCAATGAGATATGGTTTAGCATTGAATTTGGAATGGGATGACTCAATGGGTATCATCTTCTTCATTTGTTAAATAGGGGCAAAGTTTAGACTAGTTCACATTCAAGATTCATCTTAGCTCTAATACTGACTCTCAAAGCAATGACTTATGAATGTACCTAAAATGTTAGATTAAAGAGGATTGCATCTATCAGAAAGCCACAATGGTGAGCTAAATTCTTCAAAACCTAGTCCCTTCCTATTTTTATACTCTTTTATAGATTAATGCTTTTCTTGTATGCAATAGTCCTATCATGCTGGTTTACCTATTGGTCTTCACTGTGATAACTGTGATTTAAAAATATATTGCTTGATACAGTACTATAAGTGATAGGACTCAAACATGCAGTCAGGCTTATTGGTCCTAAAACCCCTAAAGATGGAAGCAATAGTAGATATGCTGTAATTTTTTTTTTACCATCTTTACTCATTCTTTTTTTTTTTGGAGGGCAATTGGGGTTAAGTGACTTGCCCAAAGTCACACGGCTAGTTTTTGTGTCAAGTGTCTGAGGCCAGATTTGAACTCACGTCCTCCTGAATTCAGGGTCGGTGCTCTATTCACTGCACCACCTAGCCACCCCCATCTTTACTCATTCTAACCCTCTGTAAAACATGCAAGTGATTGTGCTTCCTAGCCCACTGAAGCAGTGCAGTCAATACACATTTCTGGAATATGGGATTGTGGATTTGAATTTGGACCTACACCTAACTTCTGGTTCCAAGATTATTAGCTATTTAATTCTGGAATCAATCAGTTATGATGTATCTGGGTCTGCTTAGGAATACCTCTTCCCATATGTGGCATCAATTCCATCTTCTCAAGCAAGGTCATTATATAAAATATATAATAAGTTATATATTTTAAAGATATACAATATCCCTTTTTAGACTTCACTCTGAGTATATATTCCCACCAAGATTTTGCCACAGTACATATAACTCTGGCCCTGTGAGACAGAATCTTCATCTATTTTTCTGTGTTTCCCTCTGTTTGCATTTGGTTTTACCAGCTAGCTGCTCTGCTTAGTAATAGAGCTCATGCTTACACTAGCTTACCAAGTACCAGTTTTCTGTAAAGCAAAGAACCCAAGGCTTTTCTGTAACCCAAGCTGTGAGGCTAAATAGAGGATTCACATACACTGATGCATCTCCTCTCCACATGACTGCACAAATTCTCCCCCTGTCCTGGAATGCTCTCCTTCCTTCCTTTCCCCCTCTTAGAATCCCTGACTTCCTAAAATAGCTGTTAAAATGCCACATTCTGCAAAAGGCCTTTTACAGTCTTCCAAATACTAGTACCCTCCCTTGTATCAAGTCTCTTTATAATTTTTATTACATATTCCCTCTTATATGCCTGTTATCTCCAATTAAAATGTATGCTCATTAAGGACAAGGATTATTTTGACTTTTTTTCCTTTCTCCAGGACTTATCATAGATCCTTAAACAGTTTAAGTCTCTAATAAATATGTGTTGATTTGTTGATTTATTTTTCCTCACAGATGACCCATGGATTAATTTTAACTGGCATAAAGGTCAGTAACCACAACTACATACTGAAAATCCCGACTATCCTTTGCAAACAAGCCATGGTTCATTATAGGAATAAGCAGGATTAGCTCACATTCCTTGTTTTCACCACTATCTATGAGCAGAAGATCAGTTCATAATCTCTACCTTTACCCTCCCTTGGCATTTGAGAGTCAGATTATTTGTGGTGCATTGTGTCTTCCCCCACTACCAAAACTGATGTACCAAATTGATTATCTTTTCACATTTCAATTCAAATCAATTCAGTAAACACCCTTTACATAGAAGCTGATGGTTCCTTCATGTTTAGTGTTTGTTTACCATTTTCTTATCTTTTTTATTCTTTGAGGCTGAAATGATACAATGAACAATGCAAATGGAATACTGAGAATAAGTGATGTACATGTGATAAGTAATGCAAATGTTAGAAATAAGGACACATATATCTGAAAAAGGAAGTAATCAGAACATGATTCAACAGTAAAATACATTCCTGTGCTAAATGATACCCTGAAAATATTAAAAAGAAGTAGAGGAGGGACTCTATCCCCTTGGTGACTCCTTTATGAAAGGTTTACAGAAAAGCTTGAGATGATTGTACAGGATAGGAAGGGTTAATTAGATTGCAATCTACAATAACATTGTTGACTTATAGATTTGTCTCTGGAAGTTTTCACAAGCATCTCTAATCCAAATCATTTACAGAGAAGCAAACTCAGACCCAGAGAAGTAAAATGACTTAGCTAAGGCCACACAGGTAGAAAGGTTCCCTATTCCCTAGCCCTAGCTAGTAGTGTTTTCATTTTAGTAAGGTACTTCATGAAACCATCACCATCCCCACCACCACCAGCAGGAGCAGCAGCAATAGCAGCATATTTATATATAGTGCTTCCACGTTTCAGGAGATAATTATCTCATTTGTTTCTCAAAGTAACCCTAGCATGCAGTTCTATTATTATCTCCATTTTACAGTCAAGAAATCTGAAGAAGACAGATATTAAGGGACTTGTCCAGGGTCACATGGCTAGGAGGTCTCCAAGGCCATTTGAACTCAATTCTTTCTGATTCCAGGCTTAACTCGCTATACACTATAACACTTATCCATACACAGACTACCAAAAGGAACAAGGGGGAAGACATGACATATGAAGGACAAAGAAATATAGCAAAGTTGGAAAGCTCTCATTATATTAATACTATTGCTATAGGAAATACATTTTGAATTGATAATATTGTGAAAATTCTGAGTAGTTTTATGGTGTTTGATGTTTGTAGAATTTTTACTAGATCATAGATGTTACAGGTTTGCAAGGCTAACTGCTGCCTCAATGATATTCAAATATTTTCTGATTAGAGTCAATACACTTTAGTCTAATTTGATTTTTCAAAGCTTTCTGAGAATAAATCTAGTACATCATCTTTTAAGAGGTAGAGCGTGAGTCAAAACTCACAGGCTAGAAGCTCACAAGAGAAACTCATTTACCACCTGTAAGGTTTTTGATTCTTACTAACCCAAAATATCTATCTTCTCATACTGAAGAGATAAAGTACTGCTGAGAGTTGATTTGAGTCTAGTATTTCTACTAAAAGAAAAAAAAATAGGAAAGCATGTCAGATTGCACTTTTATGGTACTTATAATATGATATTATCCTGACTAGAATATAGCTATTGCACAGATTATACTGAAAGTGGGGCAGCAAGGTCTGTTTCTGAACTGCATTCTCTAAAGTACCAAAAAACCTTCTCTACTCTCATTGTAACTGGTGGCAGATATTGTTGGAGTTATCTTTGATGGCACCACCTATCTGATATGTTTGTCATTTATCAGCATTTCCTAGATATGCCAAAAAGATGTTGGAGTCAGTTCATCATATTGCAACACTTTAATGTAATGTGAAAGCTTTTAATGATGAGCCTCCGGTTCTCATCTACATTGATCCATGAGGCGATTAGTATTAGTGATCAAGAAGGATAATAATCACCCTGACACAAATAAGAGCAGAGACTTTGAGAGGAGTGAGGAAGAGTGGGGGTGGAAGGGAAATAAAAAATCTACAGACCACAAACTGCTTAAATCATTTAAAAATTCTCAAAAATTGTCTTTTTAGGATGTCTTGAGCAAGTGTGTCAAATGCACCCAGAAGAGATAGGCTCAAATAAAAAGAGGAATGACCCCCAGCAGAGCGAAGCTGATGAATAAGCAGCAAACTTCATCAAAGTGCCTTTCTGTTCCTCTGATCAATACTTCATGATTAATGGATAAATTAGAATTGCATAACGTAAGATAAAGGCAAGGGCTTGGGTCTGGAGTATGATGACTTGGAGCAAAAACAATTTAGCCTCACAAAATACTTGCAAAGCAGAAAGCAAATTAATGATAAATGTTCTTTCTAAGCATATAGATCAAATTTACTCGCACACATATGTATGTATAAATTCTGTCATAGCCCCATATTTGAAAATTTTAATTGACTTACTACTACCAATAGGTGAAAGTCTGAACTTGTCTGAGTGGCAGTTAAAGCCACTGAATTATGATTTCCACTTCTCTTTCCAGTCATTTCATAATATGCTCCTTTATGCATTCTCCATTCTAGTCAAACTGACCTCACTATTTCTCATATAATGCACTTTATTTCCTACCTTCTTGCTTTTCATGTGATTTCCCATGATTATACTCTATTCCCTCCTGACTTTGGCCTTCTTGGAATTCTTAGATCACTCCAAAGCACTTCCTACATGATACCCCTGACATCATGTCTTATAGCACATCTTTCCTGCTATGTCCATTTATTAAGACTCTTTTCCTTCTTGAAGTTATTCTGCATTGTAAATTTTTGGCATTTATCCATTTGTGAACAATCTATTTCTCCCTTGTAGAATGTAAGCTTCTTTAGAGCAAGTACTTTTTTTCCTTTTTGGTCTTTCTATGCTAAAAAAACCAGCCCAGTGCCTTCCAAATAGTTGCCTAATTAAGCTATATAGAATTGAGGAAAACATTTGGGAACCATAAGGAATAAGAGACCTTAAACAGTTGTTACTAGACAAAAGATGCATGCCTCTATAAGTTCTTTCTTGGGGAAAAGATTCAGGAAGTAGTAGAAATAGTGAGTTCTAAGTTACATCAAAAAATGGGATGTTATATTTTAACAAATAAGAAATGATTCACTAATCATATAAGTCATTTTTGAAAGAATTGGGTATGTACAGAAAAGCTACAAACTTGTTAAAGATCAAAATTAATACAAACAAGAAGAAAAATGAAAAGGAGAAAAAATAGAGCAAACAAACAATTCCCACCTTTTAAGGAAACAAAAGTATTTATTGATACTCCCAAATGAGATCTGGAGATAAGGATGGCAAAAAAGATTGTAATGATTTCAGAGCATAGTTTAGATAATAAAAGTCAATTCTTAGAAGGATATCAAAAGAATTTACAAAGTGCCTTAGTCAGCATATATTTTCCTTACTTGCCAAGCACAGGATACATTCTCTTCAGATACATAATTGTTTGGGAAATCTCATAGAGGACAGTAGGAATTATGTGATGAGCTCACAAAAGAGAAAGAACAAATGACTGGTAATATAAACTGAAGGAAAGTTTAGCAAGAGATTTAAGTAAGCAAAATTTCCCTGTTTGTATTTAAGGATGAAGCTAGAAGAACAAATATGACTTATGGAAAAGATTTTCAAAAGTATGTATTATACTTTTCAATATGGAGAAGAATGGATGTCCCACAATTGACTCTAACATTACAGTGCTAAATTTGCTATAAGAAGATGTAGAAATAGAATTGAAGGGAATGAGGATGGGGCAAGATATTAGACTGACCAAATATGTAGAATGAAAGTTTGTACTGAAAGTGATATAATTGTTTTAAGAAATTGAATCTCAAGGTATAGAAACACAATGAAGATTGCAAAGGTATGGATTGGCAAAACAAAAACTTAGACCTTTTCTTATTCTTATTTCACAAAAGGTAACTATAATATTATAAATATAGATCTATATGCCTTCTTTCTATCTACATAAAATATTAAATAAAACCTACTAAATATGTTTCCCTTATAGGAACCCTATTTAACCTATGGACTCTTACTCTTTGGAACTCTTTGATTAGAGATTGCATGAATACTCTGCAGGCCTTTTTATTTGGATTTGGGTTGATCCAGAGGCATTTTGAGGTGCCCTCCAACTCTGAGAGTCTATGATTCTATAGCAGGTAAATATAGAAAGTATTTTATTAGGAACACTTGCCAGAATATGGAGTTTTCCCAATTACATTCCTTTGTTTGAACTTTACATACATACCTTACATGAGTTGTTAATTTTAATAAGTTGTTTTCTTAGAAAACAACAACATCTCAAGTCTCACTTTCTTTTGATGATTCAGGGTCAGTTGAAAGAGCATGAGGTCCTTCAGAACTTTCTTATAAACAGCAATTATCACCATTTGCTTAATGTTTGAAAGAATAGTTGACAATTGATTTAATAGTCATGAAGGCACCTATAACAGGTTTTTCCTCTCTATTTTTGACACATTGAAGAACTGAATTGTAAAACATAAAAATCACATTTAATTGATTTTAAAAAAACATGTTGCAACATTTCAATAAAACATAAAAAGTCACCTAATTACTGTTAACAAACAACTGTCTAGATAGACCTATAATTTCATTAGTGTTAGTGAAATCCTGCTGAAGTAACTCCCTCCACTATTCTGATCAGCAACACATCTCTTTTACAGTCTGAAAGGATAAAATATAATTTCTTCTGCTGAGTTCTTAAAGTCCTTCACACACTGGACCCAATTTTTTTTCAGACTCATTTTATCCACACGCTATCATTCTTTTATCTACCCGCCCAGAACAGTACATTTTACCACACTGGTTGAGAAGTGTACTTGAGGTAGGGAAAAAATAAAAAAACCCGACAGATAGACAGATAGAGAGACATGCATGCATGCATGCATGCGCGTGCCTGCGCCTGCACACACACACACACACACACACACACACATACACACACACACACACACACACACCCAAGCACTACCAAACCAGTCCTTACTTCCTTCAGCTATAGGCATATTCAAGTTTTCCATGCTTGTATCTCCAAAGGGCACACATATATGAATATGGAAAATTTTTGAAAATATACAATTATTAATCAAAAAAAATTCTCCATGATACCCTTAAAAACTAGAACCATTCAACAAATATTTATTGACTGCTTCCTATATACCAGGCACTGTGGTAGGTCCTGGGAATATAAGAACAATGGATGAAACCAATCTTACTAGCAAGGAGCTTACCCACCAAACTTTAGAGATTCAAATCATGAATCTACTACACTCAGTGGATTCAAAAGAATAGAAAACCACTCAGCCTGGAAAGTAGTGTTCTGTGGGGGTAGAGACCAAGTAACTCCACAATACCTAATAGATATCCCAAGTAAACATGTACAGTTATAAAAACTTTTTCTGCTTATTTCAAGAATAAAGAATGAGGAAGACTGGGCAGAAAGTTTTAGAGAGGTCAATCTATCGTGAATTACATTTTACTAACAAGAGCCATCCTAAAGAAAAATGGACTGCTTAGCCAGCAACTGTGTTTTCTCCACTGGAGATCTTTAGAAAGAAGGGAGGAATGTCAGAGATGTGGAGGAGATTATTCCTCCAGTCACAGTCTGAACTAGGTGAATTCTGAGGATCTTTCTGACTAAGAAATTTGGTGACAATAATCAATGTACTTTTTTGCAGCCATTTTTCCTTTTCTGATTCATGACTATGCTAAAAATAATTGCCCCAAATCCCAGGAAATAAACTACATCTGGGGAGATTAAATTGGTTTTTTGTCCTTTCTTTCAAGAATATGACACCATAAAAATAAACCTATGGCACTTCTGCCCACACTGGATTTCAAACAGAGAACTTCCCACTCTTGCCTAATTCATCTGACATCTTCCAGGGACATGGGCAACACACTACAAATACACATGGATACATGTAAATTAATTCATAGGGTACTAAGGTGAAGTGAAGGGGGAGGAATTAAAATCAGAATAGTAAAAAAAATAGTCAACTATCAAAGAAGATATATTCTCAATATTCTTTTCTTCTGCTGACTGCATTTAGGCCATCTGTTTATAATATTTTCACCTGATGAACTCAGACATTCATGCTCACTGAGAGTCTGGTTATATTGTTTATTTGCTTGCTGGTTGTAAAAGAAATGTCTATTCTTTTCAACCTTTTAAAATTGTTCAGGGCAATTAAGCCCCTGAAAACCCAGAAACAAGGACAGAATGTGGAGTGCCTCATTTGCATAACCAAATTTCCAATTATGTGCATAGTAATATGCAAATCAGGCTGCTTCTCTCATGACAGAGAGCTTGATGGTAGCAAAACAGCCACCCTGTCCTTGTAGGAAACACAGCAGCAACAATGACAAGTTCACCCTCTTTAATGATGAGCCTGATTAGGCTTGCGTCTTGTTTTGGGGGAGGCACATGTCTTGGAGACCTTAGCTTTTCACATTAAAAGAGAAAACAAGAAAAGAAATGAACTGTTAAAAATTGGAAATCAATTCAATATTGTCTGGCCTGAGGGAATAAAAAAAACGAGAAATAAAAATGCAGGGCATATGTAGGATAAGTCAGTAAAAGTGTACTATTGGTTAAAGTGAAAACTTCTCCAGGTACTACCCTCCCATAGTGGTAGTCTTTGATGAAGTAATAGAGTATGGAATCCCAACAGAAAAGGGACTGAGGGCTAAAGATTCTTCTAAAGATTAGGGATAGAGACAGACTTATGATTTCATTGGCATAGAGAAATACCAGATGAAGAAACTCACTTTACCATTGTAGGTTGGCTGCATTGTAGGTTGCCTACAATGTACAGGATTAGGAAGTTGTCTAGTACACTAAGAGATAAACAGCTATACAGTCAGTATGAGTCAGAGATGGAACTTTAACCCATGTTTTCCTCACTTCTCCTCACTGTATCTTCTTTGTGATGCTACCAATGATTATAGAAAGGATGCAGAGATTGCTATAGACATCACACACCCAGATGTAAGTAGGTAGGCCTTATATTAAAGCTACATAAGGCTGGTTATCTTAGGTGGTTAGATTATCATACAAATAACATTAGTATCACAGGTTCTATCCCTGTATGGGTCATTATTTTTCCAACTATTCAAAACATATATATGATAATTTGATATAGTTCTAGACATTTGTTACATAAATAATGCTTCTTTTCCATTCTCTTGGTTAAATAACAATTTCTCTTAATTTTCTTTATAATTTGTAATTGTTTAACCATTTTGTGTATCTCTCTTTGAATTCTTCCACTCTCTGCTCTACTCTCTTAAATTGTAGAGAACAAATCTAGCCCTAGAGAGTCTATTATTAGCATTCCCAATATAAAGTGTCTGAAAGGACATTTGCTGACCCATAAAATTTATTTTTACCACACATTCTTTTAAAGGGACATATTTGACTTCTCATAAGCTTCCAATAAATATATTTACTCTACAAACTTGCATTTTTCCTTGCTTCTACCTTTAACCTTTTCCCATAGCTACTGGAAAGAGCCATTAAAACAAACAAGCCAAACAAACATCCATAAATTCTGTACTGATTGCTATGATGTGCCCTTGATTTATTATTTCTTCCTTAGAGTAGTATTTTCCTTCTTGGTGATAGTTTTTCCACCTCAGAAGGCTTCTCCAAAAACTGTTTTCTCGATTGCAACTGCAACTTGATTTTATACATTCCCGGATCACCTAAGATAGAGGTATATATGTGTAATGGTAATTAATTTGTTTGATCAGATGTTAAGTAGATCCTAGTAACCTAGTGTTAAGTATGGAACTCTGTCCATTGGTGAAAAGGTGTGAATTTCCCTGTGACTTGGAAGAATGCTATTGGCTGAGACACTCCCCTGAACCATGTTGACTTGGGAGAAGGCCAGTTTTTATAAGCAGGAGAATTTCAGAGACAAGACAGATCTTGGATTTGGTTGCTGAGTGGCTGGCTACAGATATGAACAGGATGGGACTTTGTTTGTTGGTGGCCTGGCTGATCCTTGAGTTCCAGGCAAGAGAAGTCCTGAAGGGTTTGAGGTGTGCT
>CM053593.1:339144008-339164432 GCA_028646575.1 Pseudocheirus occidentalis | reverse complement strand
TTCTCATTTCCCATTTTTCTTCTACCTCCTTTATTTGATTTATAAAATTCATTTTGAACTTGTCTAGGAGGCTTGTTGTGTCTTTTTTTTTGGTTCTGAGATAAATTGACATTTTTCTTTGAGGTTTTGCCCAATGCTGTTTTGACATTGTTGATCTCTTATGAGTTTGTGGTTTTTTCTTCCTTGTCACCATAATAATTTCATATGGTCAGGTTCTATTTTTATTTATTGTTCATTTTTTCCAGCCTATTTCATTAGTTTTAAAGTTGAAATCTCCTCCTCTGGTGGAAGGGACACTATCCCAAAATTCTAGTGCTAGGGGCTGAGCTCTGCAGGTTTGGTTTTGCACATATGCAACAGGGGTCTGTCTACTGGCCTGGTGTTGTTCTGGGGTCATGATGGAGGGGAGCACTGGCAGCTCACCTGATGCTGTAATGGAGTTGCGGGGCCTTGGTTGTTGATCTATGTTGAAACTCTGAGGCAGGGCTTGCTGTTGACTTGCATGAGCACTGCCTCCCCTGGAACATACTTCACCTTTACCTGAGCAAGACAGAGCTTTCCTGAACATCATTCAAGTTGTCTTAGGCTGGAAGATTTTTTCACCCTGTCTTTTTGTTGGTTTTGCCATTTTGGAATTTATTTTGAGTTACTATTTTAATAGTGTTTTGGAAGTTAACTGTGGAGAGGTCAGGCAGTTTCTTACTTACTCTGCCATCTTGGCTTCTTGAATCTCCAGAAACTGAGCTTGAATCCTTCCTTGTTGACTTACTTTGTGTAAATGACCCTGAGCAAGTAACAAGCTCTGTTTGTATCTGTTTCCTTAGATGTAATTGTGGGTCCTACCTCATTGGATTGTTGTGAGCATCAAATGAAATAACATATTTAAAGTGCTTTGTAAAATCATAAAGTGCTATATAAATATTAGTCATTATTAATGAATAAGCCTTGATTTTTTGTTGTTCTTACCTATCTTCATGTCATTATGAGTAATTTCTCCACTCTATCTTAATAAATTTCTGCTGTTTGGGTATCTTGTGTAATTAAATATCTATTTTAAATTTATACCTACGTAAATGCAATTCATTCATATTTCCATATTTCTGAGGCTTCACTAAACTTCTGAAGTTTAAAACTTCTTTATTTCCTTTCAGTTAAATTAAAAACAACCTCTAGACATAGTTTAATAAAAGGAATAAGAAGGATCATACTTTCCAGGAGTCACAAGTCCTTGAGAATTAGTAATGTTAGTAATGGGCAGAAATCAATTGCAAGAGACAATTAGAGATGGTATAGTAGGAGTAATATCCAAACCCCATATACCTTTTCAAGTTAGATTACTATTTCTTTTTTAAAGGCATTGAAATAACCTGAAGGCTTGTACAGCTTGGGGTTAGATTTGGCAATAGTTTACCTTGGCAGATTCCAACTCGACCTCAAAAGTCTTTCTTTGAAAATAGGAGTATAAATTTGCTAAGTGTGTGTGCGTGTGTGTGTGTGTGTGTGTGAATGGGAGAATGTTATTTCACAGGTAAGCATGTAAATCTTTATTCTTCAGTATAAAATTTAATGTGTTCTTACAACAAACTTTTTGTACATGATTTTTTTGCAGAATGTATATAGAAACCAAGGCAAAGTAGATAGCTTTTAACCTAGAGAAAGGGAGAACTGAGTTCAAATCTAGCCTAAGACACTTACTAATGATGTGATCCTATGAATTGACTGTTAAGGACTTTGTCTATGTTTTCCCAAATATAAAATGGAGATAATAATATCATTTACTTCATCAGTGTGTAGTCTTTAGTGCTTTAGCTTATGTGTTTTCCTTCATGATGAACTGCTAATATCAAATGGTCAAACAGATTAAATTACTCTTTCAAAAATTATATTTTCTACCAATGGTACAAACTTTTTAGCTGGTACAAGATACCTCCCCAAACTGTTGGCATATTCCAAATTCTATCAGTTCTAACAGGGGAAAGTAGGTTCCAGATGAAAGAATACATTTGACCAAGAAGCAATTCACAGCTAACTAGGACTCTATTTTGGCGAAATTTTCAACTTCTTTCACTTGGATATGGTGTAACTTTTTTTTGTTTCTTTGTTGAGACTTCATTTTGTATCCAGTCTATAGTTGGCTCCCAATGTAGACATTACCATCTATTTTTCTGAAGATAGTGCTAGGATGCTAATGGGAAGATGGAAAGTAGAATATTTTTCCACATCCTTTGAGGCCAACAAATTCTTCCTTTGAGAAAACACAAGGGTTGGGGGGAAAATAAGTTAATGCAATATTCACCACACCTATGGTGGTTATGAATATGCTTGCATAATTGTGAATGACAAAATGTAGCAGACTCCCCACAATAAGGACAGAACCAAAGCCTTTATTCAAATACCAGAAAACCAAGTCCCAGAACCAGAAAGCCAAAGTCATTACAGTAGCCACAAAGTTGGAACACATGGTTAATACAGTGAACACCCACATTCCCAAGCCTTCACAACAGAACAGAATCCCTCAAGCAGGGATCCTCCTCTCTCATTCATAGTAGCTGTTTAGCCTGATTCTTGGAAGTTCTCAGCAGAAATTCCCAAAAAGAAAGGTCTCAGAAGAAAAAAAGGTCTCAGAAGAAGCTTCTGCCTCCAGATGCTTGCCCCCAGGAAATTCTGCCATTCCCAGCTGGGTCTTTTCCTTATATATGCCTTAGCTCCTCCTTTTTCTGCCACTTCCTGTTACATCAGCAACTTCCTCCCAAGGTGTTAAATATTTCTGGGTTAATTAAATGGCTTAAACAAGGTGTCAACTTGAAACAAGGTGCTAAGTACCTGCTTACTTGTCAATACAAAGGGGCATGGAAGATCTTCAGAGTGCATTAAGATTACATGGTGGCAAAGGAAATTAAAGCAATCTCTTCAACTTTAATTTATTTAGAGCACTCTCTCCTGGCTCACTGCTACTTAGAATTTTAGCTAGGTCATTGGTGCTATCCAGGCCCAGAGGACTCTCAAGTCACTAGGACAAACTAAACAGAGTTTCTGTAAAACCTAGGAAGAAGTCATGTCCTTGTTTGTACCTAGGGAGTACTGTGGGGAAATTTTGACCATATATCACTTTTACTTCCCTTTTTTACATCTTATGATCATCAAATTATAACATAATTTTTTCTAGGCCTTTTGTTTTACTTATTCACTTTATTACCCATGAACGTTCTACATGTTTTCCTTCTCCCCTTATTAAAACTTTGTTTGTCATGTTATAAATCCTTCCAACCGCTCAAATAAATTCACCATTCTATGCTATTCTTGACTCCTAAGGGTATATTTTAGAGTATCTACTCAACTCTGATCTCTTCATCATTATGTAACACCATGCACAAGCAGATTCCCAAAAGAATGCTACTATGAACAGCTTTTAAGATTCAGATTACACAGCAATAGTGAACACTCTGTTGATTCCATTACAAATCAAGGCAAACATTCACAATATAATATTCACAACATTACATATGATCACAGAAAATCGTAATATGGTGTTCATAACAGCTTAACATTAGAATGGTCACACAGTTTTCACTACAGTCAGCACAATGTGTAGAACAAAGAACAAAAGAATAATCATCTGGTTTCCTTACTTAATCTTTCTCACTTAATCATTCATTCAGTCAGTTCACAATATATCAATCTTCCACTCATGGGGCAACCATTAACTTAATCAGTCACTAATCTAGATTCCCAATTACTATCATGAATCACTAGTACAGTCAATAGAAAACTACACAAACCCTCCACCCCTTGGTGTCCAGCAAACTTCAATTTCATCCAAGGGGAGGCATTTTTTTTATCTTGACTCTGGGTGATCTCTCTGATACCCTGGATCCCCTTCCATGGTCCCAGCTCCCTCCTGAATCCACAAAACAGTCACCTGGATTCAGAAGCAGACAGTTCCCAGGTTCTCATCCAGTCCTCAGAGGTAAACTACTCCCAGGTCCTTGTCCAGTCCTCAGTGAAGTCCCTGGCACCCACTAAGGTTCACAGGTCCAGCACATCTCAAACCCTTCACCACTTCTCTGGTCTGCAACTCAAGGATCAGCCAGATCATTAACAAACAAAGTCTTATCCTGGTCATGCTTCTTCAGTCCAGCAGTTCAGCTGGCCCTAGGACCCAGAAGGAGTATCGGCCTTCTGGGTGGCTTTCACCAGATTCTGGTCTCAGGAAAACTCCATCTCAGTTCTCAGTCAGCTTCCAGATGCTGGGAGAGAAACTAACTCTTTCTCTCTCTCTCTCTCTCTCTGTCTCTGTCTCTCTCAAGAAAACTCCAACTTACTTCTTCAATCCAGCATCCCAGCTCCCAGATGCTGAGACAATCCTGCTTCAGGGTAGTTCACACCCTCTCAATAAGGACAGGGCTCTCACCTTCCATACTTAGCCCTAAGTTACTAAGTGCTAAGTAGTTGCTAAACTGATTGCTGTTACACATTAATACTAAGATATCTTAAATTTTATGAGAGGACTTCTGTCCCTATAAGATATACTCAGTTCTGTCTGATTATTTATTATTTGTCAGTTCATTGTTCCACATTGTTAGTCGTTATCTTTTGCCTTCTGTGATGATGAATTTCAAACACTCCTCAGTTTTACAATGCTACATGCTAGGTGGTTTGTATTCCCTATGGGGACCACTTGTCTTATCAACATTTTTTTAACTGACTGTTTAAATTATTAGTTTTTCGTAAGTTCAGGATTTTAATTGACATTTCTGAATATTTCCATGTTGGGGTTTCTTTTAGCAGGTGATTATACTATTGTTTTCATTTTCATTTTGCCTTCTTCTAATAAGCCTAGGGAATATTATTTCATGATTTTTAATTATATCATATAGACTTATTTTTATCAAGGCTGGAATTGTAATATTATGATAATTCTTAAATATTTGCTCCTTGAACTCATTTCCACTTCAGTTATTTCATATAGGAAATACTTAACATTTTCTTTGTTTTTCATTCTGTCCAATTATTTTTGGTCTTATCTAGTCATTCATCTCTCTCTGATCCAATCAGACTGGTTGCTTTTACAGAGAGACTCTTAGTGAGATTTTGTAGCTCTTTGTCTGAGCTGTGTATTTTTTTTTCAATTTTGAAGGTATCCTTTCCCTGACAATTTTTCCTCTATGGTACTCATTTTATTGATATGATTGCTCTAAACTCCTACTTTATTTATTCCAGGTATACCAAGAGATCTTATGGCAAACAAGTGATTTCCTTTTGAGACTTTCCTTTTGGATAATGTGGAGTTATTTTCTTCTCAGTTAGTGCCAGTGTTAATGACTCCATATATTTCTTTACTGTTGCTATTTTTCTGTCTTTAGTTTTTTTTCATGCCTTACTTCTAAAATTGTTTGTGTCAAATCAAGTTTCTACGTACTTCTCAGGGGAATAACAGGTTTTCTTTGGTATTAATGTTCATTATTTCTGATCTGGATAATGAATAATATGTTTTTCAAGTCAAGTAGAAGATACTTTATATCCCAGGGTGGCCTGTGAGTCCTGGTGGTTTATACAGGACAGCCATTCCTGGAGTGGTATTATCCAGGGCACCTGTTGATAATTAGTTTCCTGATCTGAGCCCTTATAAGAGCTTCTAAAACCTTATGTTGAGTCACAGAGAAATGAAAAGGTTTGACTAGACCATGATTCAAATTTTCAGGACCCCATCCCCAGATGATAGCTTCAGAATCTAGACTTGATAGGTTTACTCTTAAACATAGGTCTGGAGCATCAGTTCCCAAAGTGGGTGGTTCTGCCCCCCACCCCCTGGAAGATGGAATGGGGGGGGGGGGTAATGGCAGTAGTATCCTTGGGTGCAATGTGCAGGGACATTGAATAAAAACAAGGGGGTGGTGGAAGGATAAGGAAAGAAGAGAAGAAAATTTTGGAAAGCCATTTTCACATGCTTCATCTGTTGCAAACAGAGTTAAAAGCCATAATGATTAACATTTTGTTTTTCCAAATAAACACACAAAATGTAAGTTATAGTCTATCAGTACTCGAGTCAGCCAACAAGTCTGAACCAGCAAGGTTGGTAAGTGAGCATGCTGGGAGCATGCTGCACATTTTTGGAAGTCCAGCTTGCATTGGCAAGAACATGTGCCTACAATGACTTGTTCACAATATGATACTATATGCTTACATGATACTATATTGCATTATCAAAATTTTGTTGAAGGAAAAAAACACAAATTTATAATAAATTATTAAATTTAAGGTTTCACTTAAATAATATATTTTTAAATGATGCAAAGTTTAAAAAAATTAAAGCATTAAAGAAAGAAGACTTGGAGAGGAGTGCTGAATAATTTTTTTGAAAGAAGGTAGTAGGCCAAATAAGTTTGGGAACCTCCAGTCTAGAGTGTTTTCCTCTAATATCATAAATTATGACTCTCAAGCTTTACTACCTCCAAGTATTATCTACCTTCTTATTCTGAAAGTTCCCTTGACTTTTGTGGCATTCTCATCCCTTTGCCCCTAGAATCCATTTCTCCAATTGGTAATTTCCTCCTATAACATCTGTTTTGAAGAAGTCTAAAGACAGGAACTCTGTCCTTAACTCAACACTGAACTCTCATTCTGACTCTTGGGACTTTGCCACTGTTGGGCCCCTCTCCCTCCGTTCCCCGGCCTCTCTCAGATTCCCTTTTTGTATTGTCTTTCTCTATTTGAATATAAGATCCTTGAATGCCTGAACTATATTTTCACTTGTAATTTATTCTCAGAAGTTTGCAGAGTTCTTGGTACATAGTAAGTACTTAATCAATGCTTGTTGAGTTGCCATGACCACTATGAACTTTATTTCTCAGTCATACTTTTCTACTGGATCCTGTGGCTGTAGTCTATAGAATTTTGGCTCTTTGTACAGTCAATGGACTCACAAAATGTTTTTATTGTAGTTATTCATTGGACTTCTTGATCATCTCTTGTCCCTGTACTTTTTTCACCTTTGATAGAAGAGTCATGAGAAATTAGGCTTCTCTGCTTCCCCTCATCATTTAATGTCCATAGCATTTACATTTTTTTCAATTTTCTCATCTTTAGTTTTTTCAATGAGAATCACATACAGGTACATCAATGTTATTTTTGAAGTTAATTACTTATTCATTGTAATGCCATGCACAAGCAGCTTTACAAAAGAATGCTACTGTGAACAACTTTTAAGGTTCTGATTACACAGTATAGTGAAAACTCTATTTCATAACAAATCAAAGCAAAACATTCTCAGAAAATCAAGGTACAGTATTAACAATATTACAACTTATCACAGAAAATCACAGTATAGTGTTCACAACAGTTTGTCATTTAAATGGCCGCATAGTTTTCACCAAAGTGGTCACAATAGCTTTGAACAAAGAACAATCATCTGATCCCACTAAGGAGATTTGCCTCCTTACTCAGTCATTCAGTCATCTTCAAGTACAATAGTCAATCTTCCTCTCATGGGTTAACTCAATCAGCCACTTATTTAGCAGTCAGTTACAAAGTATTGTTAATCACTAAGTACAAACATTAGAAAATACACAAACACCCAACCCCTAGGCCACTAGTAAACTACATTATCATCACAACATTCAGTACCCAAGGAGAGGTCTTTTCTTCATCTTGACTTGGGGCCAGTCTTCAGATTCCCTGGATCCCCTTTCATGGTCCCAGATTCTACCTGGGTTCAATAGCAGACACCTCCCATTACAAGCCTTGTCCAGCTCTCAGTGTAGGTCCTGCTCTACACTGAAGTTCACAGAGTCCAGTCCATCTCAAATCCTTCACAATTACTGTTCTCAGGAATTCAAGTCTCAACCAAGCCACAAACAAACAAAGTCTCAGCATCCTGGTTATGCTTCCTCAGTCTTCTGCTTCCTCAGTCTTCCTGGGCTCCTGAGCTTCTCTGTCACCTGGGTCCTGGGCTCCTTGGTTCCTGGGCTCCTTGGCTCCTCACCTCCTGGCCACCTGGTTTCCTAAGTTCCTGCCCAGAAGAAGTTCCACCACCACAAATTCGCAAGAAATCCTGATTGTGCCTATCTGGGGCTTTTCTTATATACAAAGGGAATTAGCTACTTGTTTCAGCCAACCCCTTCCTGTTATGTTAGTAACAGGAGATAAGAGTTCATATCTTCTGTTTCCCCAACATTGGCTTTATCAATTACTATCTGCTAAGTACCTTCTACATTTGCTTAACTTGGAACAAGGTTCTAAGTACCTGCTTACTTACCAACACAAAAAAGGTATAATTATCATTACATGATTAAAACAAATTTTTCTTGTTCAATTTTGAGTTCCAAGTTCTCTTCCAGCCTCCCACCTGTAATGCTATGTACCAGCAGATTCCCTAAAAAATGCTACTGTGAACATCTTTTAAGGTTCTGATTACACAATATAGTGAACACTCTGTTGATTCCATTACAAATCAAGGCAAACATTCACAATATATCACAATGTAATATTCACAATATTACATCTTATCACAGAAAAATCACAATAACTGGTATTCATAACAGCTTAACATTAGAATGCCCACACAGTTTTCACTACAGTGGCCATAATATGTAGAACAAGGAACAAAAGAATAATCATTTCGTTTCCCTAAGGGGGAAACCCTCCTCACTTAATCATTCAATCAATTCACAATATATCAATCTTCAACTCATGGGGCAGCCATTAACTTAATCAGTCACAATACAATAATCAAACTACCACTCATGGAGGAACCATTAACTTAATCAGTCGCTAATGTAGATTCACAATTACTAAATATCATTAATCAAAAATACAGCCATTAAAAAAACCACACAAACCCCCCACCCCTTGGTGTCCAGCAAACTTCAATTTCATCCAAGGGGAGGCATTTTTTTCATCTTGACTCTGGGTGGTCTCTCTGATTCCCTGGATCCCCTTCCATTGTCCCAGCTCCCTCCTGAACCCACCTAACAGTCACCTGGATTCAGAAGCAGACAGTTCCCATGTTCTCATCCAGTCTTCAGAGGTAGACAGCTCCCAGGTCCTTTTCCAGTCATCAGGGCAGTCCCTGGCACACACTGAAGTTCACAGGGTCCAGCACATCTCAAACCCTTCACCACTTCTCTGGCCTACAATTCAAGGATCAGCCAGGCCATTAACAAACAAAGTCTTATCCTGGTCATGCTTCTTCAGTCCTCCAGCAGTTCAGCTGGCCCTAGGACTCAGAAGGAATATTGGCCTTCTGGGTGGCCTTCACTAGATTCTGGTCTCAGGAAAACTCCACCTCAGTTCTCATTTAGCTTCCAGATGCTAGGAGAGAAACTCTCTCTCAAGAAAACTCCAACTCACTTCTTCGGTCTAGCACCCTAACTCCTAGATGCTGAGACAATCCTGCTTCCTCCAACAGGAAAAATCCAATTCTGTCTCTCTGTCTCTGGTATCCTTCTTTATATACACACACTGGCCTCCTGTCTCAGCCAATCCCCTTCTTTCACATCAACAGGAGAGTAAACACCTTCTCAAAGGTTGACAGAGCTCACACCTTCCATACAGAGCTCACACCTTCCATACTTAGCCCAAAGTTACTAAGTGCTAAGTATCTACTAAACTGATTGCTGTTACACCACCTAATAAGAAAGCAAGCAATATGACATCAATTATAAATGTGCAAATATGTAAAACATATTTCCATGTTAGTCATATTTAAAAAAGAGAACAGAAGTGGGAAAGTTATACTTCATTTTGTATTCAGGGTTCATCGGTTCTCTCTTAGGTGCTGAATGGCGTTTTTTTCATCATGAGTTCCTTAGAATTGTCTTGAATCTTGACACAATATAGCTATTACTCTGCACATTAATTTCCTGATTTTTTTCCCCTCACTTAACTTTCCATCAATTCATATAGGTCTTCCCATATTTGCTCCTTCACCAAGGAGTTCTGAAAGTTGGCTATAATATTCCTAGGAATTTCCCTTTGGGGAATCTCTTCTAGGAGGTAAACAATGGATTCTTTCAAGCAAAAGTTTACACTCTTGATGTAAGGTATTAGAGCAGTTTTACTGTCTAGACTATTTCTTAAAATAAGATAGCATGATATTCAGTTAGTCCAATACTTATTAAAGTATCTCTCCTTAATCTGTGTTTTTCAGGTAAGTTGTTTTTCCAATGAGATCTAGAATAGTTTCTACTTTTTTATTATTACAATTATTTTGAGTTTTTTTCTTCCTGTCTCATGGAATCATTGGCTTTCCCTAGTCCAATTTTATGTTTTTTAAGGAATTGTCTTTTTCAGTGAGCTATTGCTTATCTTTTTTTAAACACACATTTCTATTTTACTATGCCAAAGGTGAAAATGGTTGCTTCTCCACAACAGCAGCCAGTAAATTTATCCCCAAAATAACTTGGTACAAAATAGGTCCATTTCTGAATTTTCAAACAAACAAAACCTCTCCATGAGTTTTAGATCCTATTTCCAAATATAAAAGAAAGAAATCTATCTTTGACTGCAGAGACCCAGTCCTCTACTCTGCCCTCTAACAAAAAGGATAAAGAATGAAATTCCTGTTTCCTGTTCCATGCAGGGAATATGTTGTCCAGTTTAACTGGCATCCTTCTGAGGAAAACAGTTGTTTCGAATTTCTTCCAGTCCCTCTGCCTGGTCCTTGTCCTTGTCCTTGTCCTCATTGTTGTTCTCCTCCTTGTCCTCCATTGCCTCCAGGATTGTCTCCAGGATTGCCTCCAGGATTGCCTCCAGGACTGCCTCTGCGGGTGCTCCTTCCACCACCGCCAAGGTTTCTGGTCATTCCACCTCAATGTACACTCTGAAGGAATGTTCATAGGGCAACCATCCAAAATGACACCATTATACTATTTCATGGCCTTCAGAGCATCTGCTTTTCTTTCAAAGTGAACATCTGCTTTTCCTAAGCTCCTGCCAGATTGATCATACCTTACTGCTGCCTTTTTCAAAGTTCGAAAATCAGCAAATAGTTCCTGAATATCCGCATCTGAGACGGCGAAATCCATCTTGGAGACCAGGAATTTCCCATGAGTCTTGACGCTTCCAAAGCCACTGTGGAACAGGTCATGTTGCCACTTATCTGGAAGCTGTTTCGACGCTGGTCTGTTTCTGCCGCCACCCCGCCCCTGGCGGCTCCGCGGGCCATGGCCGGCCTGCTCCGGATGGGCCCCCAAACTCGGTTCTCATGGGCTGCTGCCTGCACACCTCCACGGCTGCCACGGCCCCGGGCCCCAGCCTCGGCCCCTGGCCCTGCTGCGGTCGCCTCGCTGGCTCTAATTTTGTTTAACGATGTAGTCTACAGACAGGTCCAAATTGTCGACCGTGGCGGCCGTGGAATCAAGGCCTGGGCATGAACGCTGCGCGTCAGCACATTGGAGCAGCATTTCCTTCCCGGCGGAATGTTCAGGGCACTTCAGGGAAACCTGGACCTGGCTCCTGGCTCCCGGCTCTTGCCTATCGGCTGTGGGATGAGTATGGTGGGTTTAGTAGGTTGGCGGGTGGCCAGAGCGAGGGTCAAGGGGAAGAGTTCACTGATGGTCCGGCGAGCAGCCTGCGCTAGGGCTGAGCCTCACGCACTGGCTCACTGCTCCGGCTGCAGACTACTGCTTCCAAAGTTCCTGCCAAACTTTTCATACTACTCTGGAAGACCCCAACAGAAGGGTGAGAGCTCATGTGTGAACTCTAGCCCGGGGCCACAAGTGGGGAGGGGGCCTACAGCCCTTGGGGAGGAGGGTCGAGCTCCGAGGGAAAGGGGAGGGGCTGGAGAGGGAAAGGGGCGAACACTGGTGTGAGTCCTATTGAGGGGCGGGAGTTTGAGGGGGTCGAGAATTCGGGGGAACAGGCGCATAGCCAAAGTACTCGGACTCAAGGGTGAACTCCCAGAGTTCAGAACTCCCAGAGGAGGTGGGAACTCCCAGAGGAAGGGGGTGCAGGAAAAAAAGTGTTTATCTTTTTCTAGATGGACAATAATGTTTCTTTAAGGAGTCCTTTTCTTCAGTAAATTCCTGTACTTTCTTTTCCATTTGGCTTATTTGCTTTTCAAGGATTTCTTTTCTTCAGTGTATTATGTGCCTTTTTTACCAAGCTTTTGATTCTCTTTTCATAATTCCCTTGTCACACTCTCATTTCTTTCTCCTGATTTTTCCTCTATCATCTTTATTTTTTTCTTTAACTCTTCCAGGACTTTTTTTGGGAGGGGGGGGGTCAGGCTTGGGTTCAATTAGCATTTTTCTTTGAGGCTTTATTTTTATCTGTTTTCCTTTGTTTTCTTTTGAGTGTATATTTTGGTCTTCCGTGCTACTGTAGTAGATATTCTTTTTATTTTTTTTCTTTGCTTATTTTTCCATTTTGTTCCTGATTTTGAATTTTATGCTAAAAGTAAGTTCTGCTTACCTTTGGGTGTGAAGGCACTGTACCTAGCTTCAGACTTTTTGGTGTTGCTGTTTTCAGAGAGAGTTCTGGGGAGTCTGCAAGTTTTTGATACTTACAAGGTGGTATAATCCTTGTGAGAGAAATGATTATTAGCAACCAATGATTTGCAGAGATGCAGAGTACTCCTCTTTTTTCTTTTTCTTTTTTTGAGTTTTTTCTTTTTCTTTTTGGAGAGGGGAAGGCAGGGCAATTGGGCCTAAGTGATTTGCCCTGGGTCACATGGCTAGTAAGCATGCCCTTTTCAAAGTTTTCATCTCAAGATAGTCTTTGAAAGACAGGTCTGATGATGGCAGATATGATCAACATTTTCCAAAATTTAGGTATTGCTTTCCCACCCACATTTACAAGGAGTGTAATTTATGGTGCTATGCCAGGTCCATTTTATTCTGCTCAGGCTTCTATATGGGATATAGATCATTGGTCAAGATTTCCCCAAGGTTGGGGTGATTTGGAAGTGATGTGATTAGAGTTAGGGTTGCTTAAGACCTTCCAAAAAGTCAAGTACTGTATTGTCTCTCTTCTCCCTATCCTCTTGGATTTGATAATCCCATCCAGGGTCACTAGTGGGAACAACAGTTGTTCCTGAGGGGTATTTTCTGGGATTGTTGCAAGCCAAACGGTCCCCAAATTTGGGGGCTTGTTCCCAGATTCTTCTCTTCTCCTCAGTGGATAAACAGGTAGAAGAGAGGATATGCAAATCACCCCCAAGAAAGCTTGAATTGCAGGAATACATACCAGAAGCTTTCAGTAAACTGTGTTGGTTTTTTGGAGAACTTCCCCAACTTTTCTTTAATTTGATTGAGATCCAAAATGGAGAATTGGACATGCACTCTAGTTGTCCCACCCCAGACAACCACTTCCCTTAAGGGAAAAAGCCCTGAAGACAGTGTGGGGACAGGGGTTTGGGAAGGGAGATTGGAAGTCCCACTTCCTGTGAGAGAGTGACTGGGGGGGGGGGTGCTGGCTGAACTGGATCAGACTGCAAGACTGAGGGATCTGGCTGGCAAGGGGAATGGTGAGCCGGCATGAGGAGGAGAAGGGATCAGAAGAGGAAACAGCTCTATGACTGTCATGGGGGTAGGGCCTGAGGCCTGAGTAGGTCTTGCCTGGGGGGAGGGAGACACAGAGGGAAGCACTTCAGCAAGACCAGTGGCTAAAACCTGAGGGGGGGTCCCAGAGGGTGGAGGGGCAATGCTGGGAGATGCAGGGTAGTAGATATGGATGGTGTAGGAGGCAGGAAATGAGAGGTGTTGAGCTAGAGGAAAAGGGAAGGGAAACCAAGGGGAAAAAGTTTGGGGTGCGGCAAAAGGGACTAGGGGAGCTGCCTCAGTGAGACTGGTGACTGGAACCTGAACAGGAGTCTCTGAGGGAAGAGGGGCTGGGCCTGAAGCCATAGGAAGGGGGTCATTTAATTGGTCCCCATTGCCTTTTTGTGGAGAGGCTTTAGCTTCAAGCATCTCACAATCTATACTGAGAACCATGTTTCAAGAAAGTTCAAAGAAGGCCATTGAGTAGGCAGCTTCTATCTATTTTCCTTCACTGTGACAGTATAATTCTGACTGCAAGAGAGTATTATCTTTTAAAGTCCCCAAAACAGGCCATGATTCTTGATCCTCTAGGTGATACCTAGGCCATACAGTATTGCAATAAAAAATCCACCAACTTTTCCTTTTTAAGGTGTCCAGATAAATTAATTTTTCCCAATGTTATAAAAAACAACCCAAAGGTGAACTTTGGGGAGCTACAAGTATAGGGCGTGGAAGTCCCTTCCTCCATAAAGGAAGGTTTGAGAGTAAGCCTCACAAAACAGACAAAAGAAGACACAAAATGTGCCTGAAGTTTTCCGAGCTCCCTAGTGCCGAGAGAATTGAAAGAATCTGGCTTATACTTCTGGATGGGCATCTGTCCTTGTCCTCCATTCTTCAGAAGCTGTGTCCAGGTACATGTTCTCCAACATAACCAAACAGGATGGCAAACCTGAGAGGTCAGGCTAAGTATTAGACATCCCCCTAACTGTCTAACCTAATGGGGCCTGAGAGTTCAGGCCCCCCAAAACACACACAAAAAATAAAAAATAAAAAAACCACACCTCCAAGGTACTTAAAGAACAAGAAGGCAACTCAATAGAGAAAGAAAGGCTTACATGCCTTCCAGTCCTGGCTGGAAAAGAACTTGTGATTAGCGGTGTTTCCTGGTCAGGAAACAGTAAATATGATGTATTTAGGGTTAAGGTTGTTTGAGACCCCAAAATACCAACACACTGGGTCCTACCAAATGAATTAGACTCAAGTTTTCTCTCATCCAAAGAAAAGAATAGTTTATTAAAAGTTTGTTTGTATTGGACACAGAGCAAGTCTGTGCTAGAAAATGCTCTCACACACAGAGGCAAGATGGGGTCTTATATACAGAAAAGTTGTGTGAGGAATCTAGGGGTGGTCTACAGGAGGAGTTTTGGGAGGGTCTTCAGGAGGAGTTAATGAGGTAAATTAGTGATTAATGGTGGGAAGTTGCTGGAGGCTACCTCGAGCTGACAGACAATGGTGGGCTAGGCCAGTTCAAGGGTGGATTGATAGTTTGATAGGTTCAGTGGTGTGAAGTAGATGGATAACTAAGGGCTAGGTTAGTAACACAAGTCTGGGCAGAGCCACAAAAAAAAAAGCTTATGGCCTCATACCAATACCTCACCAAGTGGGAAGATTCAATCAGAGTTCAAGGGGGTTCCCAGAGCCTGTACCTCATCAGAAGCAAATGATATAATGATAATCTCTTTGTAACATTCTCTCTCTCTCTCTCTCTCTCTCTCTCTCTCTCTCTCTCTCTCTCTCTCTCTCTGTCTCTCTCTCCCTCTCTTTGTCTCTCTCTCCCCCTCCCTTCCTCCTTCCCTCCCTCTTTCTTCCCTTCCCCCTCCCTCTTCTTCTCTTTCCCCCCTCTCTCATTGTTAAACAATCAGATTTTATTGCCTCCTTAGGAATACTCCCTCTTCTAATTGTGTATAAACTGTGAACCCACCACCATGATTTGTCATTGGTATACAAGAGTGGCACTGACCTATTTTATTGATAATATGGTAGCATTATTAATAAAATGATCAATTACATAGAAATTATTCCTCTCAAACTTTTTAAATGTCACACTTCAAAAGGTATGGTCACTACTCTCTTGTTCTGTGCTCTGGTCTTTACCCAATATGGGCCCCTGCTCCCCTAAAGGGTCCCCTGTAATCTCTTGCAGATTGATTGTTCAACCCCATTACTGTCTCTGGGCTGAGAGATCCCAAAGCTGTTGCTGCTGTGGCTGTTGATACCTTCTGTGTACTGTGGACAGGCTTTTGTTCAGAACAAACTTTCACTCCTATATCACAAATTTCTCCTGTCAATCTCCTAAATTTTCTTAGGCCAACAAAAATGTCTCTCCTTGGCCTTTTGTTGACTCTGATACTCCAAAGTTTGATTTGAGGCATTATTTTAAAGTTCTTTGGAGGGTAATGTTGAGAGAGTTCATCTGGATTCATTTTAATCTGCCCCTCATCAGAACATCATGAGATGAATCAAGCATAATAACTAAAACAATTAAAGAGCTGCTAGGAACATAGTAACAGCTAAGAGTAAACAAGAGATCAAGTTTAGGCAAAGAAAACAGAAATGAGATGAACAGAGCTAAAATTCTGAAAAGAAAGATAATAACTAATAAGAATCATTAATGTTTTCATCAAGCTGTAAGATTTGCAAATTGCTTTACAAACTTCAACTCACTTTACCTTTACAGCTTCTCTAGGAGGTAGGGGCTATTATTACCTCCATTTTAAATATGAAGAAACCAAGGCAAACAAATGTTAGGTGACTGGACTATGGGCACCCAGCTAGTAAGTGTTCAAGGATGGATTTGAACTCAACTATTCCTAAATCCAGATTTAACATTCTAAACACTGTGAGAACTGTCATCCACCCAAAAATATATTAAATTAGGGACAGAAATTAAGGTGCAACTTGCTACATAGATAGGTCTTAGAAGATAAAACAGCAATAAAGATTCCTTTCCTTTTTTCTCATGTCAACTGGGCCATTCTAGATGGTAAATGGGAAAAAGGAGAGAGAGTAAAAGAGAAAGAGGGAGGGAGAGAGGCAAAGAGGGAGGGAGGGAGGGAGAGAAAGGGAGAAGGAGAGAGAGAGAACAAAGGCACTCTGAGCTTTTCTGCAAGCTTACACTGGGTTGGGAAGCATCATACTTTACAGAAGGTAGCAGTGCTATAACAGAGAGAGAAGAACCAATTCTTTGCTTCTTCATTTTCATTGAGACAGAGATATAGGGAGGAATATACTTCAGGAATGTACTTGGAGTACAAGGCCATCCTTAATGAAACTACACACATATTTTTAATTAAAGGATTCGTGTACGTGCACCTAAGAACGCACACATACACACACACACACACACATTCAAACACCCTGCTACACGCTCACTACTGAATCTAAATAGAACTTTCAAATATTAATTTGTTTATTGAATTGCATCAGGCCCATTAGTCACTGATTAAAGCAAAATTGAATTTTGCTGACTTTGTGTAATTCCAACCAATCCCAATTTCCTTAAGTTCAACATATTGTCTTCCTTAGTCCTAATCCCTTTACTGAGGGGATGATTGTCACCTTGCATCTTTTCCTCTCTGGTTGCTTAATATAATCAATTCCTCCAAAGTCCTAATCTTTATCTACTGAGACCAGTCAGGTTTGCTGGTGAAGCTAAAATTAGATTTTCACCACCATCAGTTGCCATTTCCTCATGTGATATCTCTGCCTACTTAGAAGAAAAGAAAAAAATAAACCTCATAATCCCTCATACCATGCCTGCAGAGTCTAATGTATCCTATCCATCCATGATCTCCAGTACATATTGAACACAGTTTTTAGGAAGCCAGTATACTGGACAATCTTATTTTCTCATCATATGTTTTGCAGTCTTATCAAAATCCCATTTTTAAACTTAAATTTTATTTTATTTTTTTAGTTTTCAACATTTATTTTTATATTTGCATTCCAAATTTTTCTCCTCCCCCCATGAAAGCAATCAATCTTATATATACATATGTATATGTATATATCATACCTGTACAATCATGTTAAACATATTTCCACCTTATTCATATTGTGAAACAAGGAACCAAACAAAAGGGAAAACTGTGAGAAAGGAAAAACATGTAAAAATGGTATGTGTCAATCTCCATTCAAACTCCATAGTTCTCTCTCTGGATATGGATAGAATTTTTCATCACAAATCTTTTGGAATTGTCTTGTATCATATTGCTGAGAAGAGTTAAGTTTATTATAGTTGATATTTGCACAGTGTTGCTGCTATGCTCTACAATGTTCTCCTGGTTCTGCTTATTTCACTCAACGTCAATTCATGTAAGTTTTTTGAGTACTTGTCTGAAATCTGCCACCTCATAATTTCTTATAGCACAATAGTGTTCCATTACATTTGTATAGCACAGCTTGCTTGGCCATTCTCCAAATGATGGGCATCCCTTTGATTTCCAATTCTTTACCACCACAAAAAGAACTGCTATAATTTTTTTTTGTAGAAATAAGTCCTTTTTATCATCTTTTTGGGATGCAGACCTAATAGCTGTATTGCTGGATCAAAATGTTTGCACAGTCTTATAACCCTTTTGGCATAGTTTCAAATTGCTCTCCAAAATGGTTGGATCAATTCACAGTCCTACCAACAATGCACTAGTGTACCAATTTCCCCACTTCTCCAATATTTTTCACTTTTACTTCTGACATAGTAAACCTTATAGGTATAAGGTGGTGCCTCAGAGTTGTTATAATTATCATTTCTCTGATCAATACAGATTTAGAGCATTTTTTCACATGACTGTTAATTTCTTCATCTGAATATGGCCTGTTCATATCCTTTGAACATTTATCAATTTGGTAATGGCTTGCATTCTCATAAATTTGGTTCAGTTATCTATTTTTCTCTATTTCTCTAATTTGAGAAATTAGACTTCTACAAGAAATACTGAATTTAAAAATAGTTTCCCAGATTTCTGCTTTCCTTCTAATTTTGGCTGCATTGGTTTTGTTTGCACCAAAGTTTTTTTAATTTAATGTAATCAAAATTATTGATCCTTCATTTTTCATATTGTCCTCTATCTCTCGTTTGGTTATAAATTCTTCCCTTTTCCATAGCAAGGCAAACTATTCCTTGCCCTCCTAATTTGTTTATGATATCACCCTTTATGTGTAAATCACATACCCATTTTGACTTTATCTTGGTATAAAACAGGAGTTGTGAATCTGTGACCTCAAAGTCACATGTGGTCCTCTAGGGGCTCAAGTGCAGCCCTTTGACTGAATCCAAACTTCACAGAACAAATACTCATAGTAAAAGATTTGTTTTACAAAATTTGGACTCAGTCAAAAGGTCACACCTAAGGAGCTAGAAGGCAACATGTAGCCTTGAGGCTGCAGATTACCCAACCCTGGTACAGGGTGGGAGATGTCAGTCTATGTCTACTTTCTATCATATCATTTCCCATTTTCCCAGAGGTTTTCATCAAATAGTGAGCTCTTATCACAAAAGCTGGAGTCTTTGGGTCTATCAAACAGTGGATTACTGTAGTCATTGACTATTGTGTCTCATAACCTATTCCACTGATCTACTACTTTATTTCTTAGCTAGTACTAAATACTTTCAATCGTTGCTGCTTCATCACATAGTTTTAGATTGGTATGGCCTCCCCTGCATTTCTTTTCATAATTACCATGATATTTTTTAAACTTTTGTTTTCCCAGAAAAATTTTATTATTTTTTCTAGCTTTGTAAAATAATTTCTGGTAGTTTCATAGATATGGCACCGAATAAGGAAATTACCTTAGATAGAGCTGTCATTTGTATTGTAGTAGTTCATCTCACACATTACCAACTGATATTTTTCCAATTGTTTAGATCTGACTTTTTTGTGTGAAAAGTGTTTTGTAAGTGTGGTCATATAGTTCCTGGGTCTCTCTTGGCAGGTAGGCTACCAAATATTTCATATTATCTACAGTTATTTTAAACAAAATTTCTCTTTCTATGTCTTCTTGCTGAGCTTGGTTTGAAAAATATAGAAATGGGGACCAGAGCCAAGATGGTGGTGTAGAAGCAACAAGGTTCCACAGCTCCCACATAGACACCTCAAATACCCATGAAATATAGCTCTAAACAAATGTTAGAGCTCCAAAACCCACAAAAATGCAGAAAAAGACATCTCCCGCTGAAGGTAGCTTGGCAAGAGGGGCTCATCACAGCAAGCTGGGAGCTGAAACCAGCCCAGCCTGAAATGGCGGTTTGGCCCTGGGGTGGCCAGAAGGAGCTGCAGCTGAAGCCTTCAAGAGAGCAGATCAGAGGCAGCTGTGGCAGTCTCCAGACTTATCAAGCCATAGGAAACAAGGACTAAGTGAAAGGACAGTGGAACTCAGCTAAAGTTGGGGGAGAAAAACAGTCAGGCCAAACTGCCTCTAGGGCAATGAAGCAGCAGAAGCGGCAGTCCTGCAGCAGCTTCCATGTGGCTGCTTCACAGCTCCCAGCCTGCAAACTGCAGGGGGCCAAGCGATCATTCAGAGGCTAAGTATGTTGAGTGGCCTGCATCCAGATCATGGTCTTGGGTGGTGGTCCTGGGGTGCATTTTCAGTGAGCCAAAGCTGGTGAGGGCAGCAAAAAAAAAATATCTCTGGAAGCTGCAAAAACCCCAACAATTTGGGACAGAGCTTTCCCCTCTGGAAGCAGAGTTCCATAGAGCTAAAAAAATCAAGTAATTCACTGGCAACATGAGCAGGCAAAGGAAGCAAAGTAAGAACAGCAACCGAACCCTGGAATCCTTTTTTGGGGACAAAAAGGATCAAAACATGGAATGGGAAGAAGACAACATAGTCAGAACTCCCACACCAAAAGCTTCCAAGAAACATGAAGACTGCCTACAAGCCATGGATC
>CM053593.1:339129133-339143508 GCA_028646575.1 Pseudocheirus occidentalis | reverse complement strand
AAGCCATCATCAAAAAAAACTTAGAAATCATCCTTTAAGAAATTCTCAAGGAAAATTGCCCTGATATTTTAGAACCAGAGGGCAAAATAGAACTTGAAAGAATTCACCAATCACCTCCCCAGAAGAAAACTCCTAGAAATGTTATAGCCAGGTTCCAGAGTCCCCAGATCAAGGAGAAAATATTACAGGATGCCAAGAGAAAGCAATTTTAATACTGTGGAAACACAATTAGGATAATCCAGGATCTGGCAGCTTCTACATTGAAGGATTGAAGGGCCTGGAATATGATATTCCAGAGATCAAGGGAGCGAGGATTAAAACCAAGAATCAACTACCCAGCAAAACTGAATATGTTTCAGGGAAAAATATGGTCATTCAATGAGGTAGAGGACTTTCAAACATTCTTGCTGAAAAAAACAGAACTGAAAAGAAAATTTGATACTCAAATACATGAAGTATGAGAAGGCAAATATGGAAAAGAAATCATAACGAATTTATAAAAGTTAAACTATTTACATGCCTACATGGAAAAGCAATAATTGTAACATGAAATTTTTCTCAATATGAGGATAGGAGAAGGGGATACAATATATACATATATGTATATGTATGTATGTGTATATATATATATGTATGTACATATGTATGTATGTATACATACACATATGTCTATATAGGAGGGTTTATACATGCATATGAACACATCTGAGTATGTGTATATATGTGTACATAGAGGGGACAGGATCAATTGAATAGGAAGGGATGATACTTTTAAAGGTAAAATTCTGAGGTGGGCAAGGATTAGAATGAGAGGACACAGGGAGAGACAGAATGGGGTTAATAATCTCATATAGAAGAGGCTAGGGATAACTTCCAATGGGGGAGAAGAACAGGAAGGCAACAGGGAAAGGGTCAACCTTACTCTCTTTGAATTTGGCTTAGGGAAGGAATAACATAAACTCTAAACTGGGCATCTTGCCACACAGGAAACATGAGGATGAGAGGTGGGATGATGGAGGGGAGGGCAGTGTCGGAAGGGTTGCTGGAAGTACACATACTTCTGTAAAGGGACAGGGACAGGGTAGAGAATAGAACAAGTTGGGGCAGGATAGGAAGAAGGGACATATAATCAGTCTCTCACAATACGTCCATTGTGGAGATGCTCTTTATAACTACACATGTACAGCCTATATTGAATTGCTTGTCTTTTCAGTAGAGCTGGATGACAAGGGCAGGAGGCAAAGAATCTAGAATTTAAAGTTCTATAATCAAATGTTTAAAATATATGTATATATATATAATTATTATTATTAACTATATGCAACTGGGCATTAGGATATAAAGGCACTGGTGTAGGGAGACCCATCCTGCCCTACCAGAAAGTCAGAGGGGCTATGAGGGAGGACATAGGAGAGAGCAGATTGGGGGAAGGGCTATACAGTGGGATGGCTGTTTTGAGGTGATGAGTAGGGGACAGATGGGGAGAAAATTTGTAGCTCAAAATCTCGTGGAAATTAGAGATGTAAACAAGAAAATAAATAATTAAAAAAAGAAATATATAGAAATGCTGATGATTTATGTGGTTTTATTTTATATCCTTCAACTTTTCTAAAGTTGTTAATTATTTCAATTTGTTGGCTTTTTTAGTGGATTCTCTAGTATTCTGTAAGTATACATCATATCATCTGCAAAGTGTGATAGCTTTGTTTCTTCAATGCTTGTTCTAATTCCTTCAGTTTATTTTTCTTATCACTAAAGCTAACGTTTCTAGTACAGTGTTAAATAATAGTGGTGATAATAAGCATCCTGATTTCACCCTGATCTTACTTTGAAAACTTCTAGCTTATTCCCATTACTTATAATGCTTGCTAATGGCTTTAGATAGATGCCAGCCAATCATTTTATGGAACTCTCACTCATATTCCTATTCACTCTGGTGTTTTTAATAGAAATGAGTGCTGTATTTTGTCAAAAGCTTTTTCTATATCTATTGAGATAATCATATGATTTATGTTAGTTTTGTTATTATCTGGTCAATTATGCTGATGTGTTCCCTAATATTGAACCAGCCTGGCATTTCTAGACTCTGGTCATAGTGTATTATCCTCATGATATACTCATGATAAGTCATAATATCTTTTCTGATATTTTATTTAAATTTTTTACATTGGTTTTTGTCAGGGAAATTGATTTATGATTTTCTTTCTCTGTTTTAGCTATTCTTTGGTTAAGGTATCAACACCATATGCATGTTAAGAAAGGAATTTGGTGGGTCTCCTTCTTTGCCTATTTATCTGAATAGTTAATATAATACTGATATTAATTATCCTTTAAATGTTTAATAAATTCACTTGTAAATCCATCTAGTCCTGGTTTTTACTTAGGGAGTTTTTTGGTGGTTTGTTTAATTTCCTTTTTTTCTAAATGGGGTTATTTGAGTATTTTATTTCTTCTGTTAATCTGGGCAATTTGCAGTTTTGTAAATATTCTTCCCTTTTACTTAGTTTGTCAGATTTATTGGCATACTATTGGGCAAATTAACTCCTAATAAATACTTTAATTTCCTCTTCACTGGTTTTGAATTCATCCTTTTCATTTTAGATACTGGTTATTTAGATTTTTTTTAAACAAATTAGTGAAAGGTTTATCTGTTTTATTGTTGTTCCTTCTTTCCCTCCCCCCAATAAATCCAGATCTTAGTTTTATTTCTTAGTTCAATAATTTTCTTACTTTAAATTTCATTAATCTCTCTTTTGGTCTCCAGAATTTCTAATTTGGTATTTATTTGGGGATTTTTAGTTTGTTCTTTTTCTAACTTTTTTTAAATTGCATGCCCAGTTCATTGATCTCTTTACTAACTGTATTCATCTGTATTGTATTCATTTAGAAATATAAAATTTCCTGAGTACTGCTTTGGCCACATCCCACAAATTTTGGTATATTGTTTAATTACTGCTGTTCTCCTTCATGAAATTGTTGCTTCCTTAATTTATTATTTGACCAATTGATTCTTTAGGACTAGACTATTTAGTTTCCAATTAATTTTAGCCTATCTTTCCATGCTTCTTTATTACACATAATACTCATTGTATCATGATCTGAAAAATATTTATTTTATTTAATAGTTGTGTCTGCATTTGATGGTGAGGTTTTTATGCCATAATACATGGTCAATTTTTGTGTGGGTCTTATGAATCACTGAGAAGAAGGTATATTCTTTTCTATCTCTATTTAATTTTCTCCAAAGTCCTTTCATATTTAACTTTTATAAAATTCTATTCACCTCCTTACTTTCTTTCTTGTTTATTTTGTGATTAAATTTATCTAGTTCAAAGAAGGGGAAGTTGATGTCTCAGACTAGTACTGTTTTACTGTTTCTTTCTTCACATAATTCTCTTAACTATCCCTCTAAGAATTTTGGTACCATATCAATTGGCGCATATATGTTTACTATTGATATTCCTTAATAGTTCGTTCATGGTATGGTTTAACAAAATAAACAAGAAGCTAGAAAGTGAATAGAATTTTAGAAAAGTTAGATATGATAGAAAATTGAATGGGGATAGAAAGGAATATACATTTTTCTCAGTGGTCATGGCAACTACAGAAATTTTACCATTTATTAGATTATAAAAACTTTGCAATTGAATGAATAAAGGCAGAAATATTAAATGCATCCTTTTCAGATCATGATGCAGTAACATACACACATATACATATAAATGTTCATATATATGTATATGTTTACCTAATAAATGGCCAAGGAAAGATAGGCTAAAAACTAATTAGAAACTAAATAAGCTAATCCTAAAGTAGAATGAGTTAAACAACAAATAATAGAATCAATAATTTCCTCAAAGAGAAAGACAATTATGAGATAATATACCAAAATTTATGAGATATAGCCAAAGCAGTACTTGGGGAAAATGTTATATTTCCAAATGCTTACATGAATAAAATAGAGAAAGAGAAGATTAATTAATTGGGCATGCAGCTAAATAAAAAAAAACTACATGAAGAATAAATTTAAATTTTTCAATTAACCACCAAATTGGAAATCCTGAAAATCAAAGTACAGATTAATAAAACTGAAAGTGAGAAGACCATAGAACTCATAAAATATAACTAGAAGCTAGTTTATGGGGAGGGATAATAAAATAGATAAACCATTGGTTAATTTGATTTTTAAAAAGAGAAAGAAGAGGGGCAGCTAGGTGGCACAGTGAATAGAACACTGGCCCTGGAGTCAGGAGGATCTGAGTTCAAATCCAGCCTCAGACACTTAAAATTCACTAGCCATGTGACCTTGGGTAAGTCACTTAACCCTAATTGCCCAACCTTCCCCCTCCAGAAAGCAAATATATATATGTATATAAAATATTTATATTTCTATATACATATATATAAAATAAAATTAAAATTAAAAAAGAAGAAAACCAAATTATTACTTTCAAAAATCAAAAGGGTGAATTAACCAGGAAATTAAGCCATTTGTTAGGATTTATTTTGCCCAATTATATGCCATTACATCTGAGAATCTAAATTAAATGTATGAATATCTACAAAATATAAATTACCCAGATTAACAGATGAAGGAATAAGACACTTAAATAACCCAATTTCTGAAAAAAATGAATTGAAAAAAGTCACCAATGAACTTCCTAAGAAAAAATCCCCAGAACCAAATTGATTCACAAGTGAATTCTACCAATCATTTAAAGAACAATTAATCCCCATGCTACCAAAACTATTTGAAAAAATAGGCAAAAATTAAATCCTAACAAAGTCATTTTATGATGTATAGATAGGTATAGATATATAGATATAGATATAGATATAGATATAGATATAGATATATGACGCTTAAATCAGAAAGAGCCAAAACAAGAGAAAGAAAACTATAAACCAATTTCTATAATTAATATTGATGCAAAAAATAAAATATTTGCAAAGATATTATAGCAATATATAACAAGAATCATACATTACGACCACATGGGGTTTACACCAAGAATGGAGGTCTGGTTCAGTATTAGGAAAACTATCAAGATAATTGACCATATGAATAACCATACTAACAGAAATTATATGGGTATCTCAATAGATGTAGAAAAGGCCTTTGACAAAATGCGGCACCTATTCCTAGTAAAATCACTAGATAACATAGGAACAGATGGAGGTTACCTTAAAATGATAAATAATATTTATCTAAAACCATTAGCAAGCATTATCTGTGATGGGTGTAAACTAGAAGTCTTCCCAGTACAATCAGGGATGAAATAAGGATGTCTGTTAACACCTCTATCATTTAATATTATACTAGAAATGACAGCTACAGAAAAAAAAAAGTGGAGAAAAAAGTAAAGGAATTAGAATAGGCTACGGGGAAACAAAACTATTGCTCTTTGCAGGTGATATGATATTATATTTTTAAAATGCTAGAGAATCAACTAAAATACTAATTGAAATTATTAACAACTTTAGCAGAATTTCAGGATACAAATTAAACCCACATAAATCATCAACATTTTTATGTTACCAACAACATTTAGGAACAAGAGATAGAAAGAATTCCATTTAAAATAATTGTAGATGATAAAAAATACTTGGGAGCCTACCTGCCAAGAGAAGCCCAGGAACTATATGAACACAACTATAGCACACTTTTCATATAAATAAAGTCAAATCCAAACACTTGGAAAAAATACAAATTTTTCATGGGTTAACCCAGTCAATACATTAAAAATTAAAATTCTGCCTAAATTAATCCAACCACATTGGCTAACATGACAAAAAAAGAAAAATGCTGAATATTGGAACAGATGTGAGAGAAACAGACACCAATGTATTGTTGATGGAGTTGTGAACTGATCCAAACATTGTGGACCCCAGTTGAGAACTATACCCTAAGGGCTATTAAACTGTGAATACCCTTTGACCCAGTTATAGTTCTGCTAGGTCTATATCCCAAAGACCTCCAAAAAAGGGGGAAAGAACATATTTGTACAAAAATATTTATAGTAGCTCTTTTTATGACATTAAGAATAGAAAGCACAAGAATGCTCATCAATTGGGGGATGTGGTATATGGTTGTAATGGAATATTATTGTTATGTAAGAAATGAAAAGCAGTATGATTTCAGAAAAACTTGGACATACTTAACATAATCTGATGCATAGTGAAATAAACAGAATGAGAGGAACATTGTACATGATAACAGCAATATTTTTCTTTTTTTAAAATTATTTTTGGAGAGCAATTGGGGTTAAGTGACTTCCCCAAGGTCACATGGCTTGTTTTTGGGTAGAGTGTCTGAGGCTGGATTTGAACTCCGGTCCTTCTGACTCCAAGGCTGGTGCTCTATTGACTGTGCCACCTAGCTGCCCCCAGCAATATTTTTCAATGAAGAGCTGTGAATAACAGCTATTCTCAGTAGTAGAATGATCCAAGAAAATCACAAAGGATTAATGATAAAGTGTACTGTCTTCCTCTAGAGAAAAAACTGATATTGATTTGATACATACTAAAGCATGCTATTTTCACTTTCATTTTTATTTGTCTTCTTGTGCAAAATGACTAATATAGAAATGTTTTACATAATTGTACTGCTATAACCTATATCTGATCATTTACCATCTAAGGGGGGAAAAAGGGAGGGAGGGATAGAATTTGGAACTCAAAACTTTAAATAAAAATATTTTTAAATGGGAAAAAACTGGCCAGATAGATAAGGGAACCAAAAGACGATAATATTGCTATTTGGGGAAAAACAAACGAGAAGAGATGTTATCCATTAGTGGTAAGCCTATTCAGTACTACAGAGATTTCTATAAGGATGAAGAATTACAAAAACCATTGACTATTGGTACTTTAGAAAGTATAGTTTCAGTCATATTATAAAGTTAGTAACTAGATTGATAGTTGAGAAGTAAACAAGAGGAACCTAAGTAGAGCAAAGAAAATGGGCTTTTAAAATTTTTTCTTAAAAATGAAATTGGCTATTAAATCTTAAAAGAAATATATGATTATATCTTGATATAATATTAAGATAAAGTGAAGGTTCTTAATAAGCCTGGGGGACAAATAGCCATGTTTGTTAGTAGCAAGAAATATACCAGTACATAAGGAGAAATTGAAAATTAGATAGAGGAAGGATGATTATGAGGGAAACTTGACAAAGGAATTGGGAAGTGAGGTGATTATAGTATAGATATATGTGTTGACTCTGGAGTAAAAGGGCAACTCTTCTTTGGAGATCAAAGTAATGGAGGAGAGAATGGGGGATTTATATGAAATTGTTTTGAGATATAGAGTAGGGGAGGAGAAAGAACTCATAGAAAATGGCCTATTTTATATCAATAGATTATGAGATGATGCCCTTTGCTGAGAGGGTAGGATTGATATGGGAAACTCAAATAAAGATCCCTGAGAGGACATTAAGAATCTGGTAAAGATACATTAAGGGAGTATCATGCCTAGCACTGACCTAAATTGATATCTCTAAACTGGGAGCAGCTATTAGCAAATTCAGTAATAAAGATTTTATTTGTAGTACTTTTGTGAATGATAATAATTTCTTAGTTCAAACATGACCTTGTGCCTTGCTTTATATTGTCACTATGTAAAATGTTGACTGGGTTTCCCCTTCCAGGATATGCTATACTTATGGTTTCACATATGCTAGCATAATTTAAGCATGTTATCTTTTTCTGAGAAGCTAAAATAACGATAATGAAATAAGGAGACTTCCATTTAAAATAAGCAAATTATTTCAGCTGACAGTAGCAGTACAAACATGACTTTAATTAATGATTTTGCTAACTGGTTGCTGGCATTAACCAAGATTGTCTTTAGTCTTTATACATAACACATTGAGTACAGATGGTCCAATTTCTGCTTCGTGCCCCAATGTGAAACCTAAGTATCATCAAATGACTAATAATAAATTATATTTGAATGTTTCTCTTAAGTAATTCTTACAACAATTTTGTAGGTACCATTGTTTTACCCATGTTTCAGAGGTAAGAATATCAAGGCATAGATAATAGGTGTCAAAAGTAGCATCAATAAATAAGTACCTATTTGGTGCTAGGCACTTGATAAGCTGTGTAGACACCAGGAAAATTCAAAACACAAGTATAGGCTCTGCCCTCAAGGAGCTAACATACAAATTGGGAAGATAACAATGTAATTGAAACTCCACTCCATTTGCACAGAACTCTCCTCATTAATGGTAAATTGTGTCTAGCTGTTCCATGACCATATGAGAGGCAGAGAGGATGAATCCTTGTCTTCTGATTTCAAGCCTGGAGAGAGAGCATACTTGGTTCCTTATATTCTTCAGAAAGTGATTGTTAGAGGGAAACATAGACCATAGGAAGGAAGAAGATGACATGTAGAAGAGCCAGCATTTCAAGCAGATTCCCATCCTCATCTTACCATGGTAGAGCTCTATGGAATTTCCCCTTGGATGATATCTGGGAATGACTTTCTAACTTACAAATGAACTGTGATATTCCATTGCCAGTAGGAGAACTCATTCCATGTATTATCTGATATATCCTAACCTATATAGGATTTTATATTAGATTTTATTTGGATTTTTTTTCTTTTTGGAGGGCAATTGGGGATAAGTGACTTGCCCAAAGTCACACGGCTAGTTTTTGTGTCAAGTGTCTGAGGCCAGATTTGAACTCAGGTCCTTCTGAATCTAGGGCCAGTGCTCTATCACTGCACCACATAGCCACCCCCTTTATATTAGATTTTAGAAGTAATAAACAGCCACTCAAATGTTCTAGACAGGGCAGTGACATGGTCAAACTTACACTTTGTGATAAAAGAAGTATGGAAGATTGATTGAAATAAGGAGAGATTTAAGACAAAAAAAATCGATTAAACATCAATAATCCAGGAAAGAAGTGATAAGGCCCTCTCAGCAAAGGGTATCATCTCATAATCTATTAATATAAAATAGGCCATTTTCTATGAGTTCTTTCTCCTCCCCTACTCTATATCTCAAAACAACTTGATTTGAATCCCCCATTCTCTCCACCATTACTTAAGGAAAGAAGAGATAAGGAACTACCATGATGGCTTTGTGGGTAGAGAGAAGGGGGCCAGATAAATGAGAAAAAAAAACATTTGAAGGTAGAAATGACAAAATTTGGCAATTGATTTGATAAATAAAAGAGAGAGAATAAGTACTTATTCAAAGCCTACTACTTACATACCAGGCACTGTGTTAAACACTTTATAAATAGTATCTCATTGATTCTCACCATCACCCTATAAGGTAAATGCTATTATTATGCTCCATTTACAATTTACAATCTCCTGATGCAAGTAGAAATCAAGTGGCTTGCCTAAGGCAAGGAAGTGTCTGATAGGAATTATCTGAATCTGAATTTGAACTAAAGGTTTCCTAACTGCAGATCTATAGTTTTATTCATTGACCCACCAATGTGCTAAGGAGTATTGGTTATATTTTCCTATTAGAGATTGTCTCTTTTTCTGGATTTTCATACTACTGATTGCTCTTGGCTTTTCTCCAACCATTCTGACCACTACTTCTCAGGTTGCTTTCTTAAATCTTCATTATGTCTCCTTGCTGTAAATGTCTACTAAGAATGTGGCCTGGGCCCACTTTTCTTTTCTCTCTATACCATTTTCCTTTTGATGATCCCATTGGGTCTCACAGATTCACTTATCTCTATTTAATAACTCCCAACTCTATATGCAGAATACTATTCTCTCTGATGAGTTCCAATACTATATACATGCTGGGCATTTCTAACTAAATGTCCCAGACACATAAAATTCAATTTATACAAAAGAGAACTTATTATCTTTCTTCTCAAATTCTTGTCTCATCCCAGTATCCATATTAGAATTGAGGGTGCCATCATTTTTTAAGTAATCCTTTTCCTCTACAGTGTTAAACTCTACAGAATGATCAAAAAGGAGAAGAACTGAGAAAAGGTTATTAAATTTAAACTGTCTTATCAATGCCTGCACCAGCACATGATGCCAAATTGTGTCTCAAATACAAATCAGAGGTGGGGGAGTGAGTGGCAAGAAATGAGGATCACATATATGTAAAATGTGCATATGCAGCATGAAAAATATACATCTTTGTAATATTTTCTAACTCTTTGACTGGAACAGCACAAATATACAGTAGTTTCTATTTGATTTCAATTGATGATTAGACTTGAGAAGAGATAAAGCATTTATCAAACAGTTACTATGTGCCAGGCACAGTGCTAAACTCTGGGAATACAATAAGCAAAAATATATTTTTAACATTTAAGAAGCTTATATTCAAAGATAGTAGGACAGAAAGGTAGCTGAGAAACAGGAAGGTAAATAAATACCCTTGTGTTAGAAAAGTATACCAGAAAGTCAATGGCTGAGCCAGACCATAAGGGAGAATTTCAGGCATCAATAACTTCTCAAATAAAGGTTCTGGGAAAGAAATCATCAATTGGAGAAGGACATCACAGAAAAGGAAATGATACCAGCTTAAGAGAACTACTGTGGCAGAGGCAGAAATGTATTCCAGCGAGTTATGAAGTATAGCTATGATATGGAGATTGAAATTGTCCAACTTACAGTAAAAGAGACTGAGGCAGAGCTCTGAGCCAATGAATAGTACTTTGTTAAAAGGTTCATGGTCCCCACCAATGACATGGATCTCAGATCTTCCTTATGATCTCAGATGCCCCTTCTACTAGGGCCTCATATGTACATACATACATACATACATACATGTTTACTTACATACAGACAGACAGACAGACACACATATGCATATCATTGGTTGATAGGCCTTGCTCGTATGAGATAAAAATAGCGTTAGCAAGGGGGGTAGGGAGGAGGGTCATAGGTTGGGTGAATCAAGGGGTAGCTCCACTAAGTCATAAAATGGTCACCTGCTCATGTTGGACAAGAAAGAATGGTCCAAAGATACAAAAATAAATTGGAGGACTTTCTATGTAATTGAGTCACCCCTGCCACACTGGGCTTGGACACTATGACAAGGAAGAACAAGGATAAAGGCCTTTCAGTTAACTTCCTATGATTGAGCAAGTGAATTTAGAATCTTCAGCTTCCATTGCTAGGGCCTAACATACAGAACTTTTAATCACTACCCCTGTAGACACATTTCAAATGGATTAATAATGATTGGAATAGAGTAGGGATCCAAATGAATTATTTCTCACAGTGAAACCTTCATGAAACAGTGGTTATTATAATTGTGAATTATAGACATTTTCAAGCAAATCTCTAGATAACATATCAGTTATATCTAAAGTCCATGTGATATTTATCTAAATGAAAGTCAATTTCTTTATAATATTATAGATAATTGGAATCATGAACCTGTTCCCTAGTTTTCAGATGACTGACATTTTAACTTTTCAGTCAAATATAGTGTCATGTACACAGAGATACAGACTTTAGTTTTATAAAGTATTCAAATAAGAGTGGGCTCAAGAAAAAAAATGTATCAAATACACAATTTGATTTCAGCCTTGATTTTAGTTATCAATTTATACCATCTTGGACCAATTTATTGTAAGTTTTATTCAGGTAAAGACAATCATTTTGGTTCAATCAAGAAGGTATAGGATTGTAAAATAAGAAAATAAAAGAAACATTTAAAGAAGAGTGCCTTTCTATCTTCATAATAGCATGGAGATGAATTCTGAGGTCGCTTAGATGTATACCTAAACTTTAGGGAAACAGATCTAAACATTTCATATAAAACATAGATATATTACCATCATCATTTCAAAAGTTTGGATGACTCAAAAGATATGGTAGGCTCTAAAAACTTGAACTCTGACAACTCAGTAATAGATGAAAATGTTGAGAAAAAAATTCAAGACTATGACTGAATAAGAAGTACTCTAACATTAAATTTTGAACTGTGTCTAAAATATGAAAGAAGATCATAAAGGGCATAAAACTAAAAGAGGAATTAGAGATACTTTTGTTCAAACTGTCTATTTTATTAATGAGGAAATTGAGGAGCAATGATGTTATGTGACTTGGACATAATCACACTGTTTGTAATAAACAGGGTCAGGATTCAAATACAGTCACACTGGCTTTAACTCAGGCCTGTACAGCCTGCAGCTGGTTGCTTGTGGCATGCCAAAGGATTTTAGAAAGCCCCTGAAAAAATATAGAGGAAAAATCCTCTGCAATTTTTGTGGCACCCATAATCCTTTGTGTGCCCCTGGTGGCAGGTTGTGCAGGTCTGCTTTAAGTATAATTCTCTTGAATGACAGTTAACAGCGTCAGAAAGTCTAAAGCTAATAATGAGCTTAAACTTAAAGAAAATAAGATCAAAATAAAAAAAGGTTTTAAATTTATTCATTTCAATATTTATTGAGTGTTTAGGCCACTTTATAAAAAAGGGTTTTTCAGCTTCTGTTTTACGTAAGAAAAAACCAACCATGTGCTCACACAGTGATCACCATCTTGGAGGTGTCAGAGCTGAACCTTGGATACTTTCTTTGATGAAAGAGAGATTAGATACTTGGGCCTCACTAGAAGGGCTTCACTGAGAACTGTAAGCTGCCTTCTAAATCCTCACCTTGGCAGCTGTGGGACCTTATAAAGAATGGGACTATTTCAGTCCCATTCCTCAAGTGAATGATAGGGCTTCTGAATTCACAGAACAGTCAGACCACATTAGTTTGGGGGAATATGCCTTGAATTAGTGAACATTAAAATACTTCTTAAATACAAAAAATAAAAAATAAAAAAGGGTTTTTGTCAGTCAAGAATCAATCAACAAACATTTGATAAGTGTTTACTATGTCTTAGGAACTGTGCTAAACTATAAGAATACAAAGAAAAAAAAAGGACAAAATTAGTCCCTACCCTCAAGGTGTTTACATATTCATGAAGAACATATATAAATAAATCTATACACACAGATACCTAGAGAGTAGTAGGAAGGTAGCCTTATAGAGTAACACTTTACTAGACTGTGAAACCAAAGAAGATCTTCTGCTAAAGCTTGGAATTGAGATGAGTCTTGAAGGAAGCCAGAGACAATAAGAGAGAAATGGTGAGACGGAGCATTCCAGGCTTATATTTGATACTTTTCTTCCACACACTATATTCATAATAACAAGAAAGAGCAGTGTGCTCCTCAAAGTTCAACCTGAGGTCAAGACAGTGGCATAGAAGCAGGAAAACTCCAAGGCTCCACCCATAAACACACCAAATATCTATAAAATATGATTCTAAATAAATTTTAGAGCTCCAGAATCCACAAAGTGACAGAGAAAAACAAAGCTCCCACTGAAGGCGGCCTAGCAGGCTGACAGGAAAGGTTCATCTCAGTGCTCTGGGAACAAAGTCGAGCCCCAGGGTGAGCTTGCAGTTTTAGCCCCAGGGCAAGCTTGCAGTTTTAACCCCAGGGCAGCCCCTACAAGCTACAGCTGTAGGGACTTCAAAGAGTGGATCAACAGTAGCTGTGGTGGTTTCCAGAATTATCAACCCAGAAATACAAAAGACAAAGTAAAAGGTCAGTGGAACTCTCCTGGATCTGGGAGGGAACAGAGTGTGGTCCGACCTCTTCCCCCTAGAATAAGAAGCATGGAGATGCAGTGGCCACCACATGGCTGCTTCAGAGCTCCTGGCCTGCAGATCTTAGGGGGCCCAAGTGGCCATTCAGAGGCTAATTGCTCTTGCCTTAACCTGCCTGGATCTGGGACGTGTTCTTGGATGGTGTTCCTGAGGTGTGTGATCAGTGAGCCAAAGCTGGTGGGAGCTGGGGAGATGGCAGCCTGCTAATAGCTCTGGCAGCTATGAAAATCCCAGTGATTTGGGACAAAGATCTCCCATCTGGAAGCAGAGTTCTACTGGGACAAAGAGCTCTAAAGTCAAGTAACTGAGTGGCAACATGAGAAAGCAAGGAAGCAAAGCAAGCATAGCCATCCAACTTTAGATTCCTTTTGGGGTGACAAAAAGGATCAAAGCATGGAATGGGAGGAAGACAACACAGTCAGAACACCTTCATCCAAAAGCCTACAAGAAAAATATGAATTGGTTAGAGGCCATGGAGGAGTTCAAGAAGGATTTTGAAAATCAAGTAAGAGAAGTGGAGGAAAAATTAGGAAGAGAAATGAGAATGATGCAAAAAAATCATGAAAAAGTGTCAACAACCTGACTGAAGAAAATAACACTTTAAAAACATACTAATTCAAATGACAAACAAGGCCCAAAAAGCCAATGAGGAGAAGAATGCCTTAAAAACCCTAATTTGCCAGATGGAAAAAGAATTTCAAAAGCTCACTGTAAGGAATAGTTCCTTAAGAATTAGATAAGAACAAATGGTAGCTAATGACTTTATG
>CM053593.1:339116368-339129033 GCA_028646575.1 Pseudocheirus occidentalis | reverse complement strand
AAAAAAAAAATTTAAATCATCCTTCAAGAAATTCTCAAGGAAAATTGCCCTGATATTTTAGAACCAGAGGGCAAAATAGAAATTGAAAGAATTCACTGATCACCTCTTGAAAAAGATCACAAAAATAAAACTCCTAGGAATATTATAACAAGGTTCCAGAGTTCCCAGACCAAGGAAAAATATTATAAGCAGCTAAAAAGAAATAATTTGAATATTGTGGAATCAAGATAACACAAGATTTAGCAACTTCAACATTAAGGGACTGAAGAGCTTGGAATATGATATTCCAGAGGTCAAAGGAGCTAGAATAAAAACGAAGAATCACCTACCCAGCAAAAATGAGTATAATGTTTCAGAGGAAAATATGGTCATTCAGTGAGGTGGAGGACTTTCAAGCATTCTTGATGTAAAAACCAGAGCTGAGTAGAAAATTTGACATTCAAATACAAGAAGCAAGAGAAGCATGAGAAGGTAGACAGGGAAAAGAAATCATAAAGAACATATCAAAGTTGAACTGTTTACATGCCTACATGGAAAAACTATAACTATAACTTATGAAACTATTCTCAGTATGAGGATAGTTGGAAGGGAAGATAAATATGTGTGTATATACATATATGCATTTATATGCATATATATGTGTATACACAAACACACACATACATACACATACATATACATACATACATACATACACACACATATATGTCTATATAGTGTAATGCCATGCACCAGCAGATTCCCAAAAGAATGCTACTGTGAACAGCTTTTAAGGTTCAGATTACACAGTAATAGTGAACACCGTTTATTCCATTACAAATCAAGGCAAACATTCACAATACAATATTCACAACATTACATATTATCACAGAAAGTCGCAATATGCTGTTCATAACAGCCTAACATTAGGCTATCCACACAGTTTTCACTACAGTGGCCACAATATTTAGAACAAGGAACAAAAGAATAATTATCTGATTTCCCTAAGGGGGAAACCATTCTCACTTAATCGTTCATTCAGTCAATTCACAATATATCAGTCTTCCACTCATGGGGCAGCCATTAACTTAATCAGTCACTAATCTAGATTCACAATTGCTAAATATCATTAATCACTAGTACAGTCATTAGAAAAAAACACACAAAACCTCCACCCTCGGTGTCCAGCAAACCTCAGCTTCATCCAAGAGGAGGCCTTTTCTTCATCTTGACTCTGGGTTGTCTCTCTGATTTCCTGGATCCCCTTCCATGATCCCAGCTCCCTCCTGACTCTGCCAAACAGTAACCTAGATTCAGAAGCAGACAGCTCCTAGGTTCTCATCCAGTCCTCAGAGACAGACAGCTCTCAGGTCCTTGTCCAGTCCTCAGGGCAGTCCCTAGCACACACTGAAGTTCACAGGGTCCAGCACATCTCACATCCTTTACCACTTCACTTACCTGCAATGCAAGGATAAGCCAAGCCATTAACAAACAAAGTCTTATCCTGGTCATGCTACTTCAGTCCTCCAGAAGTTCAGCTGGCCCTAGGACCCAGAAGGAATATTGGCCTTCTGGGTGGCCTTCACCAGATTCTGGTCTCAGGAAAACTCCATCTCTTTTCGCAATCAGCTTCTAGATGCCTGATGAGAATATACAGGCATTGGGGTATGGAGATTCATCTTGTCAGAAAGTCAGAAGGTGGATAGGGGAGGATATAGGAGAGAGACGAATGGGGAAGGAGGGATTCAGTGGGGTTACTGTTTTGGGGGGAAAGACAAACAGAAAATTTGTGACTCGAAATAAATTACTTCCAGCAGCCCAGCTCCGAGATGCTGATACAATCCTACCTCCTCCAGGAAAATTCCAATTCTGTCTCTCTGTCTCTGTCACTGGCCTCCTGTCTCAGCCAATCCCCTTCTTCCACCCACAGGGTAGTTCAAGCCTTCTCAACAATGGACAGGGCCCACACCTTCCAAACAGGGATCACACCTTCCATACAGAACTCACACCTTCCATAATTAGTCCTAAGTTACTAAGTACTAAGTATCTGCTAAACTGATTCTGATTGCTATTTCATATAGGAGGGTATATATGCACATGAATACTTATGTGGGTTTGTGTATATATGTGAACAGGTATACCTAGACAGAGGGCGTGTGATCAACTGAATAGGAAGGGATGATATTTAAAAGGTGAAATTGAGAGGTGAGAGAGGACTGTAATGAGAGGAGATGGGGAGAAATAGAATAGAGTAAGTTATATCTTATAGAAGAGGCAAGGATTAACTGTTACAATGGAGGGGAAGAACAGGAAGGCAAAAGTAAATGAGTCGACATTACTCTCAATGAATTTGGCTTAAGGAGGGAATGACATACACTCTGAATTGGTTATCTTGCCCTACAGGAGAGTAGGGGGAAGGGAATGAGAGGGGGCATGATGAAAGGAAGGGCAGGTTGAGGGGAGAGTAGTTAGAAACACACACTTTTGTAAAGGGACAAGGACAAAGGAGAGAATAGAACAAGTGGGGGCCCGGATAGGATGGAGGGAAATATAGTCAGTCTTTCACAATATATCCACTATGGTTTTGCATAACTACACATGTACAACCTATATTGAATTGCTTATCTTCCTAGTAAGGGTGGGAGATGAGGAAGGGAAAGAATCTTGAATTTAAAGTTTAAAATTCAATCTTTTTATTGTTTTTATTATTTTATTAAATTATTTATTATTAAATAATAACTTTATTGTTTTTATTATCATTATTATTATCATTGTAGTTATTATTTGCATGCAACTGGGAAATAAGATATACAGGCATTGGGGTATGGAGATTCATCTTGTCAGAAAGTCAGAAGGTGGATAGGGGAGGATATAGGAGAGAGACGAATGGGGAAGGAGGGATTCAGTAGGGTTATTGTTTTGGGGGGAAAGACAAACAGAAAATTTGTGACTCGAAATTTTGTGGAAATGAATGATGCAAACTAAAAATAAACACAAAAGTTAATTTTTTTAAAAACTCAACCTGATTCTTTAGTTTCCTGTGGAAATGTTACAAAGTCGTAAATTAGTATTAAGAACATATATATACACATTCCTTCATATGCCACAAATTTTTTTACCATTGTTCCTGACCCAAAACAATTTCCTGGAACCTGGATGTAGGGGGGAAATTGCTCAGTTAAGATACATAATATTGAAAAATTGGGATATACTATTTATTCATAATATATCCCACCCCTCTTTGGGGGGTGAGTACCTTTCAAATTAAGGCTTCTGGTGAATACTAAAGATATAAATATATAGATAATATTGCTAATTAATCACCTTCACCCAAATATGCCTCTAATCATAAAAAAGATAAGTTATAATTTAGAAGCTTCTCAATCATAAGTATTAACCCTTTTTAAATTTAAAGCCCTTCATGTACTCGAGGTTTCAATCATATGCTAATACCCAGGAAAACTGTAGAAAAAAAATATTAAGCAGATGGTTTAAGAGCACTTAGAAAAAGAGATAGTGAATGTACATTACTATATTGAACAATATGTTCCAGGAAATTTAATGACAAAGAGAAAAGAAGAAAGGTTTTAAATATGAAAGAAAATGTGTATCATCCCTTCTTGTAATTAGAACTGAATGCTCATTTGGAACTACACCCAAAGTGGTATAAAAATGTGCATACCTTTGACCCAACAATACTACTTCTACATGTGTATCCCAAAGAGATCATAGAAATGGGAAAAGGACCCACGTGTATAAAAATATTTAAAGCAGCTCTTTTTGTGGTAGAAGAGAATTGGAAACTGAGGGGATGACCATTGACTGGGGAATGGCTGAATAAGTTATGGTATATGAATATAATGGAATACTATTCTGCTATAATAAATGATGACCAAGAAGACTTCAGAAAAACCTGGAAAGACTTATACAAACTGATGCTGTGTGAAGTGAGCAGAACCAGAACATTGCACACAGTAACAGTAGCATTATGGGATGATCAACTATGATAGACTTAATTCTTCTCAGAAATAAAATGATCCAAGACAATTCCAAAAAACTCATGTTGGAAAATTCTATCTATATCCAAAGAAAGAACTATGGAGTCTAACTAGATGGAAGTACAGTATTTTCAGTTTTTTCTTTCTTTGTTTTCCTTTTGTTCTGATTTTTCTTTCGCAACATGTCTAATGTAGAAATATCTCTCATGAGATTGTACACGTATAATCTTAGGAAGGGAGAGAGGGAAGAAGAAAAAATTGGAATTAAAAATCTTACAAAAATTAATGTTGGAAACTATTTTTACATGTAATTGGAAAAATAAAATATTTTCAAGTGTGGAAAAAGAAATGGTTCTTCAAAAAAGGGAGAGAAAGTATAAATAAAATAATAGCAATTAATAGTTGACCCTATTATTGTAGGACTCCAAGGTTTACGTCATTTTCCCTATATCAGCCACTGATTATTTTTACATAATTTATTAACTGACATCCTTTATGAAGCTTCCTTATTGGAAAACTCTCACCCCCTACCCTGAACCAATTTTTTGGTTCTGTGGCCAATTCACATTTTTCTTTAAGGCTTTGCACATAGATGTTTTGACATTGTTGATCTCTTATGAGCTTGTGTTTTTTTCTTCCTTGTCACCATAATAACTTTCTATGGTCAGGTTCTGTTTTTATTTCTTGTTCATTTTTTCCAGCCTATTTCATTCATCTTGAAGTTGAGTTCTTCTCTGGTGGAAGGGGCACTATCCCAAACTTCTTGTGCTAGGGGCTGGACTCTGCAGGCTTGGTTTTACACACGTGCCACAGAAGGTCTGGCTACTAGCCTCGTGTTGTTCCAGGGTCATGGTAGAGGGGAGCACTGACTGCTCACCTGATGCTGCAGTGAGGTTGTGGGACCTTGGTCATTGACCTATATTGGGGCTCAGGGCCAACTGCTGTGCAGAGAAATAAGAACAAGCCGAGACCTGGGTTCATGATAAATTTGGATGTGGCTTTATTGATCAAGCACATGACTGCCACAGTTCTCACTCAAATTGGCAGTTGTTTTTGGATTTTCAGATCTTGGCCAGAAGTTCAGAATGCAGAGGGAGGTGTCTAACCAATACTCTTAGCAAAAGGAAAATCTATCTGTATGTCTAACTTTTTAATTTCTCATATTCCTTATTATAATCAGGTCATATTACAATATGTTGGGTCAAAATGCTAACTGCTTTAATTGGTTCTGACCAATTAAATTCCCATTTTCACCCAAGCCCTTATTTTTCTTTCAAGGCGATTGCTCAAACTACCTACATTCCTTTGCATTTCAAATTATTCATACCCAATTTTCATACTACTCTATGCTCCTTTAAACTAGAGAATTAACATTAATTAATAATTATAGTAGAAGCAATGTGGCTTTCCTAGAGGGCCATCCTTCTTCCAGGGAACCTTCTGTTTCCAAGGGGGTGTTGGTCTTACTGGCAGAAGTACCCATCCCTTACAGACAAAAATACTTTTACTAAGAGTGGGAGATACTTAGAGAAATTTTACACAAAATTATATAGAACAGGCTTTTAAACAGACCTTACTTAATTCAAACACTTAAGCAACACAACAGAGACAAGTAAAATTATGAGAAGAAGGCAGTACTATTGACAGGCATATAAAAAGGAGAGCCCAAAAGGTTCAGAGAAGAACACCTGTCTTATCTGAAAGCAAAATTCCTGAGATGAGAGCACACATGATTTCATCTCAAGTATTTCACCACTGGAAGAGGCAGGCTGGTCAGCCTTATCTCATATTTTTTACTTTCTGTTTCCCTCAGCCCCATTAGCTAGGTGAAAAGGGGGAAGAGAGAAAAATAAAATTTCACTACAGGTTTTGACAGAAAGGTGCGGATATATTCAAGAAAACATAGACATGATTAAATCCACGTAACTCTGCAATGTGCTGCAGAGGAGAAAAACAAAAACAGAGAGTCCAAGCGGCTAGAATAATTGGAAAGAGCTGGTCACTCACCAAAAACTCCAAGATTACAAGAGTTTAGAGATTCACACCTGATCCCTAAAGGATCAAGACACTAACTGGGAAATATTCTCCAGGACACTGACTGGGGAATATCCCCAAGATTCACACCCACCATGGGACAAAGAGGCCCACAAACTGAACTGCTGATAAACTCAATGTCTCCCAGGAATCTGGGGCCTTTTGGATTAGAAATTACCAAGACACTAACTGAGGAAATCCCAAAAATGGGATTCTGGATAATCACACTCAATCCTTGACAAAAGAGAATGGAACACTTACCTGAGAAAGCCAAAAAAGGAGGTTTCTCGAGATTCACACTTAATCAATCCAGTCCAAAAGTGCAGTACTAAGTTTCGTCCACAGCTTCTACCTGAACCAAAGCAAAAACTGAAGAAATAGATTCTTCCCAGAAAACTTGAGGAAAACAGGTTTTCTCAGGAACCTAAAAGAAACAGTAAGTACACAACAGGGATGATGCAATAGAAAGAACAGGAAAAATGAAATATTCACCTACACAGACACAAAACAAACATAAAGGAAGACAATCACCTCCGGAGGACTTTTACAGATCCACTATAAGCCAAATAAAGGCAAATCAACATCAGACCAGCAGGCTATTCCTTAGCCTTTCCAAACTCAAGAGAAATGGAAACAATATGGGGTCCAGCTCCCCAGATGGTAAATGGCACAGGATGCCAAGTAGCTGAGATTGTAAGCCTAAGCAGAGCCAAGTCTTAAAGGGGGTGATCTAGGGCCCCAGAGGGCTTCTAGGACCCCCAAATCTCACTGGGGCCTCCAAAATGTTGTGCAAAGAAATAAGAGACTTGGGTTCTTGATAAATTTGGATGTGGATTTATTGATCAAGCATGCTACTGCCAGAGTTCTCACTCAAATTGACAGTGGTTTCTGGATTTTCAGATCTTGGTTATATAGGCCAAAGCCACAAAATTATAATAGGGAGGGGAGCTAGGAAAAGCTGTGGTGTACAGAAGTGAAGATCAGCCATTGGTCAAATCTACATGAATCAGGGGAGTATGGCACATGACTCAGGGAGGTATGGTACAAGGGTAAAAGGGGTCTTTCATAAAACTGGGTGGAGAGCACAGGGTGGAGGGGCATGGTTTGAGGGGAACTGAAATTCCCCATATGTAGAAAGAGGGGGCTGGAATTCCCAGAACTGGTCGGGGTCATGTTCTGGGCAAGGAAGGTGAAGGCCCAGGACAGGATGGTACTTAGATAAGATCCTTGCACCATAATGAGGCTTGTTCACTATAATGATTCAAGGAAGAACTATAAAATACTGATCAGGGGGAACAGAGTCAGGGAACGCTTTGAGCCATATGCCCAGGCACACCTTAAGCAGTTTCAAGCTAAAATAAAACAGGGACAGAGATACAAGAGGGGCTTAATGGTGGGCTACAAGTCAGGTTTATGTAGTGACCTGGGATTTGGATTTGTGTACAATACAACCATTGACTTCTAAGGCAGAGCTTGCTGCTGTCTTGCCTGAACACAGCCTGCCCTGGAAATACTTCCCCTTTACCTGAGGAAGACAGAGCTTTCCTGCACATCTTTCAATTTGTCTTAGGCTGAAAGATTTTCTCCACCCTGTCTTTTTGGTGGTTTTGCCATTTTTAGAATTGATTGGGGGGGAGGCGCTATTTTTATAGTGACTTGGAAGTGAACTTCGGAGAGTTCAGGCAATTTCCTACTTACTCGACCATTTTGGCTTCTAGAAGCTCCAGAAACTGAGCTTTAATCCTTCCTTGTTGACTTACTTTGTGTAAATTACCCTGAACAAGTAACAAGCTCTGTTTGTATCTGTTTCCTTAAATGTAATTGTGGGTCTCACCTCACTGGATTGTTGTGAGCATCAAATGAAATAACATACTTAAAGTACTTTGTAAAACCATAAAGTGCTATATAAATATTAGTTATTATTAATGAATAGGCCTTGATTTTTCATTGTTCTTGCCTCTCTTGATGTCGTTATGAGTAATTTCTCCACTCTTTCCTAATAAATTTTTGCTGTTCAGGTATCTTTTGTAACTAAATATCTATTTTACATTTATACCTATGTACATGCAATTCATTCATATTTCCATGTTTCTGAGGCTTCACTAAACTTCTGAAGTTTAAAACCTCTTTATTTCCTTTCAGTTAAATTAAAAAACAATCTCCAGCCATAGTTCAATAAAAGGAATAAGAAGGATCATACTTTAAAGGAGTCACAAGTCCTTGATGATTAGTAATGTTAGTAATGGGCAGAAATCGGTTGCAAGAGACAAATAGAGATGGTGTGGTAGGAGTAATATCCGAACCCCTCATCCCTTTTCAAGTTAGATTGGTATTTCTTTTTAAAAGCATTGGAATAGCCTGAAGACTTGTACAGCTTGGTGTTAGATTTGGCAATAGTTTACCTTGGCAGATTCCAACTCGACCTCAAAAGTCTTTCTTTGAACATAGGATTATAAATTTGCTAAGTGTGTGTGTGTGTGTTTGTGTGTGTGTATAAATGGGAAAATGTTAATTCACAGATAAGCATGTAAATCTTTATTCTTCAGTATAAAATTTAATGTGTTTTTACAACAAACTTTTTATACATGGTTTTTTGAAGGATGTATATAGAAACTAAGGCAAAGTAGATAAATTTTAACCTAGAGAAAGGCAGAACTGAGTTCAAATCTAGCCTAAGACACTTACTAATGATGTGATCCTATGAACTGACCATTAAGGACCTTGTCTCTGTTTTCCCAAATGTAAAATGGAGATAATAATATCACTACTTCATTAGTGTGTGGTCTTTAGTGCTATAGCTCATGAATCTCATGTGTTTTCCTTCATGATGAGCTGCTAATATTAAATGGTCAAACAGATTAAATTGTTCTTTTAAAATGGTATTTTCTACCAATGGTACAAAACTTTCTAGCTGGTACAAGATACCTCCCCAAATTGCTGGCATATTCAGGATTCTACCAATTCTACAAGGAGAAAGTAGGCTCCAGGTGAAAGAATACATTTGCCCAAAAGCAGTTCGCAGCTAACTAGGGCCGTATTTTTGGTCAAATCTTCAGCTTCTTCCATGTAGATATGGTGTAACTTTTCTTTGATTTTTTCTTTGTTGAGACTTCATTTTGTATCCAGTCTATACTTGGCTCCCAATGTAGACATTACCATCTATTTTTCTGAAGATGGTTCTAGGATGCTAATGGGAAGATGGGAAGTGAAATATTTTCCCCCATCTTTTGAAGCCAACAAATTCTTCCTTTGATGAAAGTCAAGGGGTGGGGGTGGGGGAAAATAAGTTGATGGTGCAAAACAATAATGCAATATCCACAACACCTATGGTGATTATGAATATGCTGGTATAATTGTAAATCACAAAACATAGCAGACTCTGCACATGGAGGGAAGAACCAAAGACTTTATTCAAATACCAGGAAACCAAGGCCCAGGACCAGAAAGACAAAGTGATTACAGTAGCCACAAAGCTGGTACATGTTTAATGCACTGAACACCAACATCCCAAAGCCTTCACAACAGAACAGGCTCCCTCAAGCAGACATCCTCTTTTCCCACTCATGATAGTTCCTCATCTGGTTCCTTGGAAGTTCTCATCAGAAATTCCCAAAGGAAAGGTCTGAGCAGAAGAAAGGTCTCAGCAGAAGCTTCTGCCTCCAGATGCTTGCCCCAGGAAATTCTGTCATTCAAAAACTGGGGCTTCTCCTATTATATGCCTTAGTTTCTCCCTATTCTGCCACTTCCTACTACATTAGCAACTTCCAAGATGCTAACTACTTCAGTGTTAATTAAATGGCTTAAACAAGGCATTAACTTGAAACAAGGTGCTGAGTACCAGCTTACTTGCCAATGTAAAGGGGCATGGAAGATCTTCAGATTCCATTAACATTACATGGTGGCAAAGGAAATTGAACTACTCTCTTAAACTTTAAGCAATTTATTTAGAAAACTCTCTCCTCGCTCATTGCTACTTAAAATTTTAGCTAGGTCAGTGGTGCTATCCAGACCCAGAGGATTCTCAAGTCACTAGGACAATCTAAACAGCTCCTCAATACCTAGGAAGAAGCCATGTTCTTGTTTGTACCTAGGAGTACTGTGTGGGAAATTTCAACCATATATCATTTTTGCTTCCCTTTGTTGTCTCTTATCATCAAATTATAACAAAATTGCTTCTACGCCTCTTGTTTTATTTATTCACTCTATTACCCATGAGTATTCTACATGTTTTACTTCTCCCCTTATTAGAACTTTATGTTTATAACGTTACAAATCCTTCCACCAACTCAAATACATTCACCATTCTATGCTATTCTTGACTCCTAAGGGTATATTTTAGAGTATCTCCTCAGCTCTGATACCTTCATCCTTAATACTAAGATGTCTTATTTTATGAGAAGACATCTGCCTCTGTAAGACACACTCAGCTCTGTCTGATTATTTTTTGTCAGGTCATGGTTCTTCATTGTCAGTCTTTATCTTTTGCCTTCTCTGATGATGAATTTCAAACACTCCTCTGTTTTACATTGGTCCATGCTACGTGGTTTGTAATCCTTATGGGGGTGTTTGTCTCATCAACAATTTTTAAACTGACTGCTTAACTTATTAGTTTTTCATTAATTTAGGACTTTCACTGATATTTCTAGAAGTTTTCATGGTAAGGTTTTTTAGTAGGTGAATATTGTATTGTTTTCATTTTCATTTTGCCCTCTTGATCAAATAAGCCAAGGGGATTTTCCTTCATGATTTTAAAAAAATTATATCACATAAGCTTACTTTTACCATTGTGATATTCTGCTGATTCTTAAATATTTGCTCCTTGAACTTGTTTCATATAGGAGAGAGTTTACATTTTCTTTATTTTTCATTCTATCCATTTTCTTAGTTCTTAATGTAGTTATCTGTCTCTCTCTGATCCAATCAGACTGGATAATTTTACAGGGTGTCTCTTGTTTGAGTGAGATTTTATACCTCTGACTATGCTGTTTATTTTCTTTTCAAGTCTTTGTTCCAAAGGTATGCATTTCTTGACAATTTTTCCACTATGATACTAATTTTATTTATGTGATTCCTCTAAAATCCTACTTCATTTATTTCAGGTTTCCCAAGAGATCTAATGGCAAACAAGTGATTTCCTTTTGATACTTTCCTTTTAGATGATATGGAGTTAACACTCTTCTCAGTTAGTGTCAGGTATAAATGGTTCCATATATTTCTTACCTGTTGTTATTTTTCCACCTTTACTTGCTTTTCATGCATTAACTCTAAAACGGTTCCTTTGTGTAAAAAGAAGATTCTATGGACTTCTCAAAGGAATAGCCAGTTTTATATGGCATTAATATTCATGATTTGGAATTGAAATGATGAATAACACATTTTTCAAGACAAGCAGAAGATACTTTATATCTCAGGATGCACTGTGAGTCCTGGGGTTTATACAGGGAAATTGTTCCTGGACTCATATGATCCTATGAACATGCTGATAATTAGTTTCCTTATCTGAGCCCTTAGGTTTCTAAAACCAAAAGTTGGGTCACAGAGAAATAAACAGGATTGACTAGACCATGATCCAAAATTTCATCACCACATCCCAAAATCATAGCTGCAGATTACAGATTTAAGTGATTCACTTGTAAGGTTGGTCTAGACTATAGAGCATAGATACCCAACATGGGTGAGTCTACCCAGCCAAAATCTGGAAACAAGGTATTTAAAGGGGGAGAGGGTACGCAGGAGTATCCTCAAGGGAAAATTGCTGACTTAATGAATGAAAAGGAGGGGGTGGTATAAACATAAGGAAAGGAAAAAAGGAAACAAAATTTTAAATACGGATTTTCACTTTCCTTATGTGTCCCAAACCAGAGTGAAAGTCCTAGTGAATACATTTTTTTTCAGATAAAGGGAACAGAATGCAACTTGAAATCAATCATTACACTTGCTTAGAAAGAAGAGTGAGTAAAAATTACGCTTCTCTGCTTCCTCACATTATTTAAGGTCCATATCACACACATATTCTTCAGTTTTCACATTTTTTAGTGAGTCTGGGAAACAGACAAAGAGGACTTGTTTTTAAGTTATTTATTTATTCATTGAGATGCACTTTTCTAATTAATTTTTAATTTCCAGATGTCTGCCTGCCTACCATCCAATAAGAAAGCAAACAATATGATATCAAGTATATATACTGCAATCCTGTAAAATACATTGACCCATTAGTCATACTCGTTTTTAAAAAGCAAGAACCAAGGTGAGAAAGTTATACTTCATTTTGCCTTCAGAGTTCATCAGTTCTCTCTTTGGTGTTGCATAGCATTTTTTCATCCTGAGTTCCTCAGCATTCTCTTGAATCTTGACACAATATAGTCATGAATCTGCACAATGGTGTCCTGGCTGTTTTTTAATCCTGTAACTTTGCGCCAGTTGATTGACATCTTCCCATATTTTCTCCTTGACCTAGTGTAATGTTAATGAAATCAGAAGATCTTCCATGCCCCTTTCTATTGGCACCTACTGAAGGCACTTGGCACCTCAAAGGCTTAGCTCCTTACTTCCAGTTAACTCCTTAGGAGTAATCACAGCTGGAGTTGAGAGGAGAGTGGATTGGAAACACCTGGGGCAATCTCCTCATTTATAAAGCCAGAAGAAATAAAGCTA
>CM053593.1:339102677-339115868 GCA_028646575.1 Pseudocheirus occidentalis | reverse complement strand
AGGGAACAGATTGTGGGAGGGGTCTTACAGTGTGATCAATGTTATGGGCTGGGGGGTAGGGACAAAAAGGGGAGAAAATTTGTAACTCAAAACCTTGTGGAAATGAATGATGTAACCAAGAAAATAAATTAAAATTAAAAAAAAATCTAGACCAGTTCCCTTAGTCAATATCAGTGTAATTTTTAAAAGTATTAACATAGATGCTATAGCAATATAACATGAGGATTATACACTATGGCTATATTGAATTTATCCATGGAAGAGTGTACTGCTTAATTTTTTCATTGTCCTCTAATTTTTCATACTTTTGGTTCTGTTTTATAATCTCTTGATTTCTCATAAAGTCATTAACTTCTATTTGCTACATTATAATTTTGAAGGAATTATTTTCTTCAGTGAGCTTTTGGAATTTCATTTCCATTTGGTCAACTCTGATTTTTAAAGTTGCCTTCTCCTCATTGACTTTTTGGATCCCTTTTGCCATTTGTGTTAGGTTTTTTTAAGGTGTTGTTTTCTTCAGAATTCTTTTGGGGGGTCTCCTTTAACAAGCTGTTGATTCATCTTTCATTAATTTCTTTCCTTTTTTTGCTTTTTGGAGGGCAATTGGGGTTAAGTGACCTGCTCAAAGTCACATGGCTAGTAAGTGTATCAAGTGTCTGACGCCAGATTTGAACTCAGGTCCTCCTGACTCCAGGGCCAGTCCTCTATTCACTGTACCACCTAGCTGCCCCTCATTATTTTCTTGAATCACTCTCATTTCTCTCCCCAACTTTTCCTCTACTTCTCTTACTTAATTTTCAAAGTATTTTTTAAGCTCTTCTATGGCCTGTAACCAATTCATGTTTTTCTTGGAGGTTTTGGACATAGGAGTTTGACTTTGTTGTCTTCTTCTGGTTGTATGTTTGGGTCTTCCTTGTCTTCAAAGTAATATTCTAGTCTAATTTTTTATGCTGTTTGCTCACCTTCCCAATTACTTGACTTTTGAGCTCTTTGTAAATATAAGACTGCTTTCAGAGTGGAGAATGCTCTGCCCCAGTTTTCAGGGGTTTTGTGCAGCTGCTATCAGAACTATTTCTAGACACATGTAAATTGTCAGTTCTTGTACGGTGGCATGGTCAAAGGAGAGGTGTTTTTACTCCTCTCCTGGCCTGTGCTCTGGTCTTTGAGTGACTACAACCACTCTTTTCTGCCTTGGAACTGTGAGCAGGACTCCCTCTCCACCACTGCCACAAGTTCTGCCACACCAGCACTTCTCTTCACCGCAGCACTTCCACCCAAAACTGTGACCCAGACCCACGCAGGGCAAAGCAAGAGAATCCTGCCTCAGTGCCAGCAAAGAGATCTCTGCCATCACCCTTTCAACCCCTTGGTCCCCCCACCATCTGTAGACCTGGAGCTCTCGCAGTTGCTTCCACTGCTGCTGCCACCACTGCTACCTCCAATGCCCTGGGGCTGTAGCCAAACCATGCTCTTCTCTCACCTAGATCTGACAGAATTTCCCCACTGACCTTCTACTTTGTCTTCGGCATTCATGAGTTGAGAATGTAGAAACCACCAGAGCTGCCAGTAATGCAGCTCCCTGATGCCTGCTACATCCTGGTCTGCACCAGCATGGACCATGCTGGACTGCACCCTTCTGCCAGCCCAGTACAATACATCCTTCCTGTCAGCCTTACAGGCTGTCTTGGCCTGGAGATGGGTTTCACTCTGTCATTTAGTGGGTTCTGTAGCCCTAGAATTTGTTTAGAGTCATTTTTTTTACAGAAACTTGAGTGGTTTGGGGAGAGCTCAAAAAGTCCCTACTTTTATTCTACCATCTTGGCTCAGCCCCTATTACTTCCATTTTTTGGGGAAAAACACTATAAAATAATTAATAATATTAATTGTTGAATCAACAAAAACCTTATATTAAAGTTGCAAAAAAAAGTTTTTGAAACTATAACAGCTATTTCTTTGTTAAAAACACTAAAAAATAGAAATAAAAAGACTTTTTAAATATGGTAACTAACATGTATCTAAAATACATGACCAGCATTTTTGCAATGTGGGAAAACTGAAGTTCTTTTTAAGAAAATCAGAGATAAGTAAAATATGTTAATGTCTATGTGCAGATATCATTTGATGTAGTCCTAGAAATATAAGTAATAGTGACAAAACTCACCCTTCATGCAAAGAAAAAAACAAATCAACAAAATAAGAAAAAGAGAAAGAAACAATGCTATTTCATTTTGCAGATGATGTGAAGATTTACCAAGAGACACCTAGGTAGTAAATTTAAATTGAGACAATAATTTCAATGAATTTGGAAGTCAAAAGATAAATCCCCATAAATTGTTGACATTTCTATTACCAATAAAACTCAACGGGGAGAAAAGAGATATTTCATTTAAAATAACTCCAAAATGTGCTCAACATTTGAGAATCTATCTACAATGATAAATGAAAGAACTACACAAAAACAACTTGAATGGTTATGGTTATAAAGACAAACCTAAATAATTGAGAATTCATCATTGATAACCTGAGTCAATACAATAAAAATGACAACTCTCTTAATAAATTAATTTATTTAATGCCATACCAATCAAACTACCAAAGAATTACTGCATAAACTTAGGGGAAAAATTCATCTGAAATGACAAAAATCAAGGATCTCATAGACAATAAATAATGAGAAGAAAATGTTGGCACAAAAGGTATCCATGAATACTGTATCTCAAACTGTAATAAAAAGGAGTAATTGTTTGATTCCAGTAAAAAAAATAATGGTGAGATTAAATATACTAGGTATACAATAAATAAAGAAATCCCAAGACCCTTGCTAGTTAAAGGGAAAGGACATATAAAGCACAAAAAAGTGCTGAGAAAACTAAGTAACAGTGTGTCAAAAATTAAGCTTAGAGTAAAACCTCATAGTATAGTCTAATACAAATCAGATGAATAAGAACTTACCTTTCAGATCCATAGACAGGAGAAGAGTGCATTATCAGACAAGAAGAAGAATATGAAGAGATAGTTCTCAAAGAAAAAAATGCAAGGTATTCACAATTATATGAAAGAAAAATGCTTCAGATCATTACTAATTAGATAAATACAAATTAAAATAACTTTAAAGTTCAATCTCACATACATCAGTTTGACAGAGTTTTTAAAAAAAGAAAGGAAAATGATAAGAATTGATGAGATTCAGGAAAATAGAATTATTAACGTACCCTTGAAGGAACTATAAATTCATCTAGGAATTCCTAAAAGCAAAATGGAATTATGCCCTACGGTTATGAAATTTCACTTAGCTTTTGACCCAGGAATACTAGTATTATGCTTGAATCACAAAGATATCAAAGGAATAACAATAATACCCACATGTAAAACTATTTTTAATAGCTGTTTTTATTAAAGCAAAGGACCAGAAACTAAGGGGAGTATCCATCAATAGAGGAATGGATGATTATATATGAATGTAAAGGAATATCATTATGCTATGAAATGTAACAGAAGGGAAATTTGCATAGAAATATAAGAAAGTAAACTAATGTCAATTGAAATTAGTAAAAACAGGAAAACAAGTTATACAATAATAAAATACTACAAAGAAAAAACAACTCCAAAACACATAAAACTTCTAATCAACACAATGACCAAAAACAGTTCCAGAGATCCAAATACAGAAAGGTGATAAATTCAAACTTGGGAACAAAACCCAAATTTTTAGATTTAGGCTAATTAGGAATTTATTGTTTTTATGCCTGTTCATGCTTACTACAAGAATCTTTTTGGTGATTTTTTTCCCATGGAGAAGAAAATCAGAGGGAGAGAGAATGTGACACTGGGCAAGTTACTTAAGACTGCCTCAGTTTCATCATTTGTAAAACAGAAATAATAATAGCATCCAAATTCCAGGATTCTAATGAAGCTAAAATGAGATGATATTTTTAAATGAGTATATAAATATCACTTCTAAAAACCATGGGATTTTCCCATATGCCTTGAAACTTGCTTCTCATATGTTTTTTTCTTCCTAGAAAAATATTAACTCCTTGAGAGCAACAGTTAAAAATATATTTATTAAGCACCTCCTATGTACCAGGCATTATGCTGAGAGCACTGACTTTCTTGATTTTCTATTTATTTTCCTTATGATTTTACAATAATTACATATTGCAAGTACTTAAATGGTTTTTTAAAATTAATTCAATTATGGCATCAGGAGCCTTGCAGGAACTCCACAAATTGAAAACTATTTTCACAATAATTCTAAGGTGTTTTAATTTCAATATAATAAATATTGATAGGTAATGCACATAAATATAAGCTCTTTGAAGGTCCTTGATAATATTTAAATGTGTAAATAAATACTGAAAACAAAAATTTTGAGAATCACTGATTTACCATGTTCTTGGTGGTAGGGGAGTTACATTGCTTTCTCACATCATGCAATGACTAATAGTAGTTTTAGAAGATGATATCAGGGCAAGCCTTTGGGAGAGAATATCTTTGCTGGAAAGAAAGGAAAAATATGCATATTTGCTTAAGACAATATTATGTTCAGAGTATTTGAAAAGGGATACAGTCATTGGAGTAAGGGACCAAATGATTTGTGTATAAGATCTGGATGCATTACTTATCCAAAGATATAAATTAGGGCAAAGTATTTTTCTTTCAGACTTTTTACCCAACTTATCAAATGGGAGGAAAAGAATATTTGCACTACCTGTCTTATAACAATTTGTTAGGGGTCCAATGAGATAGTTTATTTTAAAAAGACATTTGTCTTACCTTTGAGAGAAAAAGGCATTCACACCTGCCTCAGGTGAGATGCATCAGTAAGAGATAATAACCAGAAAAGCAGCTACTGTTTTAGCTACTGGGTTTACAAAAATTAAGACAACAACATCTTTGTCCTCCAGAATTTTATAGTCTAGTATGCAGATAATATACATAAAATAACAAAGATAATACTAGCAATATTATATTACATCAAAGGTCTGCTATTTCATCAGGATGCATGTTCTCTCCATCACCATATTTTCTCCCAACAGCAGTAAAATTTTCAGGCAAAGAACTCAGTTTTAATTAGCAATGATTGCTGATCATTGTGTCTGAAGAACTCAGAGAGAACATCAGCAGATACAAAATACCATGCACCTGCCATGTCACTACAGACATGTGGGATGATGCCAATTGCAAATGATAATACATCTTATTTTTTATGGATGTCTTCAGATTTTTTTTTCACCCTCCCAGTACCATACCATACCCAAGAACACGTTTCTAAAACTATAATGTGCATTATGGTGAGAATTTTGTTTTTTTCATTTAATATAAATTTGCTTTATGCACACATTTTCAGGTACTTGTTATTTTTTTCCCTTTAGAAGCGAGGTTTACCTATACAGATATTGAACTGTATAAAAACAGACAACTCTTGGGTTTGCCTATGATGTCCTGTTGATTACTCTCTTTTTACACAGATTAGCATCTTGCTACTAAAAGGGATGCTACATTGTATGGGTTAGGTTAAACCAATACTTGAAAATCAATGGACTTTGCTGGCTCTTTCAGCCGAGAGATAGTTTTTGGTTTCAACTGCCTTGTAGTAAATATTGACTAAACTAGATGTATCTATTCTGTTTTCCCTGTGAAGAATTACACAAGGAGATAAGTAGAGAACAGGTCTGTTTTATGTTTCCATTTTCCCTTATAAACAAACTTAAAACCCCAAATAAACAACAGAGACATAAGCTTCAAATGAATTTACTTGCCCTACAGCAAGGCTAACATATTATGTTGTCCAAATGGAGTCTCAGACCTTTGATTACCAAAGAAGGTCATGCTTATAATCCTGGTGTGTAACATACATTTTCTAGAAGGACTGGATTAAAGGATAAGCTCAGATATACAATCAAAATGCTCTCTAGTATGAATACTGGGGAATCATTGAAAATAGTGCTCCTTAGAGAAATACCCAAGCATTAAGTATCAGGGGGAAAGGGGGATCCCAAAAGTATTAGCATAGTTTTTAAACTTTAATTGCTTTATTAGTAATCTGTATAGTTAGGCAACAGGCCCATCCCAAACTCTCAAAGGGAACAGCAGTAGAACCAGGGCATGCTGGCTAGTTTTGCTTAGAAACAATAATTAGATAACCATTACAAGAGGTGATACTAAAAAGAGCAATGATGATTTTTTTAAAATAGCTGAACAGAAATGCAGGAAGAAAAAAGAAAACATTCAAGACATCATAATCCTCACCTCTATTTAGAAAGTGAAATCAGTGGAAGATACAAATATGGGACCTCAGAAATAATAGCACAACAATAGTATATTTGTGTGCATACACAAATATACATTCATGTACACAATATATGTATATATTCCCATATGTACAAATGTACGTATATACATATATTTTGTATATACATATATGTGTTCCCATACAAATATATTAAAACTCAATCATTCAATAAGCATTTGTTAGGGGCCAATGTTTTGCCTGGCACTGGACTGAGGGCTGGAAATTCTAAGAGAGAAACAAAATAGTACTTGACCTCAAGGGGCTTATATTCTATCATGGAAAACAACCTTTTTGCATAATAACACACACAATGTAATACACATACACACAGACACACACACACATATATTATATATTTGCATGTAAGTGTGCATATGTGTGTGTTCATATATATATGTGTGTATAGATAAGTGTAAATATGCGCTTGTGTGTGCGTGTGTATATAGTCTATAAATGTGTGTACATATAAACATTGTCGATACACATATATGCACATATATGTATACACACATACATACATAGAAGTTCAGGGTACAGTAACACCTGAGGAAATGAAAATAGGCTTCCTATATAGGAAAGACTTCAGCTGAAATGTTTTAATGTAAATAGGTATAGGTCATAACTGATTTTTTAAAAGGTATAGTGCCCAACCAATGAAGGAAAATTCCATTCTGAATCCAGTACTGACATACAGTGAGTTCTTAGTAAATTTTTTAGTTAACTAAGTGGTATGGGAATAATGGAAAACTTAGGAGAAAGTCACCATTCCATATGAGAGTTTATGATAAAGAAAGCAAAAAAAAATATCAAAATCTTGCAAGTATGCTAGATTTTAGGAAAAGTGATATAAGCATGTTCAGAAAAAAAAAGATGTGTATGATTTCATGGTCTAAACCATTCAAGGAGTGAAACCATCCAGGTAGGATGGGAGATAATCAAAAATAAAGATCTGAAAAAAGAAAAGAGAAAAATGGGATTTGTCTGAGTTGATTACCAATACACATTTACTAAGAGCCTACTATATACTAAGCACTTTGTAAAGTCTTAGGTTTAAGAAAAAAAAGATGCAAAAGATAGTCCCTGCTTTCAAAGAGCAAAATTCTAATGAGGAAGACATCAAGCCAAATTTCTGTGTGTGTGTGTGTGTGTGTGTGCACATGTGCATACAGAGGGAATGACAGTGTGGGGGTGAGCATTATTCAGAACTCTTTTTAGCCTGAGGGTACTCTGGCATCCAGCTGAGACTGGTTCTAATCACTAGGGGTTAGAGATATAGGTTGGGGAACTATGAATTGCCTACCATAGAAGGTAACTTAAGATTTAGTTGTTGGGGAAACCATTATCAGAGGAGAACGAGTCAGAAAATGAGCAACAGGGAAAATAAGTGGAAAAAAGACTGAATTGAGTGAAGATCTCGTGAATAATAAAACTCAAAAACCCTTATCATAAACCAATAACTCATCATGCAAAACATTAAAAAAAAGTAAATGTGGTCTACAGATCCAGTAAACCATATCAGGAATATAATACAACAAAACAAAGGAAAATGATCTAGCACTTATTTAGACAAAGGACCCTGTGGAATTTGAAGATAAAGTGGAACTACCACATACTGACTGTGAGTCGCTTAAAAAGAAATAAGAATCAAGAAAGAAGAATTTATGGCTTTCATAACAACAACAAAAAATAATTGGCACATAAAATAACTTGAATCTGCCATGACAAGTCTCACCAAAGAAATAAGAGGGAGATCAATTGGTTGGATTAGCAAATAAACAGAAGTGAAGGAAAATTTAGAAGAGACAAGTAGAAACCAATAACATTAAAAACAATATTCTGCTTATGGGTTTTGAAAAGCTAATAATTAAAATGTGATAAAGTATCTATCAAGGAAGAATGAAAGCTTTGCTGGGTGGCACTGAGCAAGTAGCTCGTATCACATAAAGCAAATTTATCAGAAATCTAATGGACAGAATGTATGACTTTCCCTAGTAATACTAAAAAAAATCCAAGAGAAGAGATTAACCTATTGTGAATTTAGGCCTAAAATTCTGGTTTACGTTGTCCAACATTTTATTAAGTCATATGAGTATATTCTCTATTGTAAATTATGTTTCTCCATTGAAACGTCAATGACAGTGACACTATAAAAGACAAAAATTATTCAAAGTAAAGGTCAACATACTAAACATTTTGTGAGCTAATATGTAAGAGGCTCTCATTCCTTAACAAAAGCCTTTCTGCTACTTTTTTCAAAGTGTTTTTCAAGTGGAACTATTATAAAAATTAATGCATTTTCTCTTGCATAGAACGTTATACTCTAAAGTGTTCATATTCTCTTTGTGTCCTGCATTTGATGCATCTGAATTAAATCACTTTATCAGGCTCAAAAAAGATATAAAGAAATTTATGAGGACATATAAATAATGTAACTTATCATTATATTTTGCTATAGAATATGTAAGTGATATATTAGTAGTAACAAATAGGGAAATGGAAAAGAAAAGAAAGAACAAACATAACAGATATAATTTAGACATTATTTTTGGTCTCTACATATTTTCTCTCTTCATCTCCATCTCTTGTTTTCACTCATTTTCTTTAAATTCTAGCTAACATGCTATCATTTACAGGAAGTCATTCCCAGCTCCTGTAGTTCTAATGCCTATACTCTGTTACTTATATCCTATTTTTTGGAGGGTAGGGTATACCTTATTTGTACATATTTATTTGCATGCTGTCTCATTTACTAGACTTTGAGATCCTTGAGAATAGATTTCTGCTTTGTTTTGTCTTGTTCTGTTATTTTCCCCAGCAATTAGTACAATGACTGGCACATGCTATGTGCTTAATAAATATTTATTGATTGACTTTGGATAGGTAGTAGATACATCATCGATGTTTATTATTTTGCTTTAAAAAGATGAGTCTGGTGGTGAAATTGAAGGCATATTGAGCAAGGAGAGGCTAGAGACCAGTTGGGAACAACCAGGACCACTGAATTTTACTCCTTAATCTCAGAAGAGGATCTTACATCTATCTTTATTAAGTGGGTTAAAGTTACCTGAAATAAACTCCATCAAGTCCACTCTTCTATTCTGCTAATATACTAAGTAATACTTTCTTCCCTGTAGTCTATTAGCTATCAGCAAGTATTTGTAAAAATGTCACTGCAAAGTTGTGATGATATAATTATAAAAATGAAGCAATTTCTGCCCTCAAAGAACTTATATTCTCCTGGGGTGATGAATTGAAAGAGTAAAAGTAAGTAAGTATAGACAGACAGACAGACAGATAGTTAGATAATATAGGAATACTGAAATTTAATACATAGAAAAACAATGAGTGAACAAAATAAGTACACAAATAAATGTATAATTTAAAAACAACATTGCAATTGAACACACGCACATACACAAAATAAAACAAAACTTGAGGAATCAGAAGAGTTCTCTTAAAGGATGTGACCAGTCAGTTGAACCTTGAAGGGATATGGTAGTAGCAAGAGGTAGAGGTAAATAGGGAGAGCATTATAGACCTAGAAGATAGCTTGCCTATAGAAATAAATAGAAGAGACTGAATGTTGTGTAAGGGGAACAGAAGGCATGAGGGCTAGTTATATTTAATTAACCTGAAAAAACAGAATGAAACTTGTTTTGTTTAAGGGCTTTAAATGCCAAAAAGGACTTTGTCTTTTAACCTAAAGACAATGGACAGCTACTAAAGATACTTGAGAAAATAAATTTGACCTACACTATAAAATACCAATTTGGGATCTGGATGGAGGATGGAATAAAGAGAGAAGATATTGGTTGAGAAACCACTAGTTATGAGACTTTTTCAGTAGTTGAGATAACCTAGACTGGGGTAGATGTAGTGGAATAGATTGAAAGGGAACAGATGTGAGAAGCATTGAGGAGGTAGAATCAACAATAATTTTCAATTTGCTTTATATAAAAGTGGGGGAAGCACACATGAAATTGAAAAGTTGAGGATGGTGTCTAGGCCTCAGAGAAAGATGTACTGCATTCTATCAAGTCTAATCCTTCTACTTATGTCATCTTATTCCAAATCCTATGTGAATTTGCCCCAATAAGCATTTACTCTTTCTCATATATATTTAGACTTTCAAGCTATACTCGATCATCCTGTTCTATTTGTAGAAACCTTCACATATCCCTTATCATAAAAATATAACTTATCTTCATATGTTCCCATTTACAAAGGCATCTCCACTTTTCCTATCCTCCCCATGATCAAACATTGATAAACAATAGCCAATACTTACTTCCTTATTATACATTCACTGCTTCATGTCTTCTAATAATGAGTTTGATCCTCAAAATGACCATATAAAGTAAAAGCATTTTGCAATGTAATTGGAGAATTGAAGTACTGGAAGTTCCAACTCACTCTCTCATCCAGCTTTATTAATTCACCTGCGATAGACATGGTAGAAGCAAAAAGAAATTCCAAGACCATTATCTCTTTGTCCAGCTTTCATGGTAGATAGTGATAACAGTTTGGGTGGGTGGTGATGGAATTATTCACTCCAAAAATAATGGGTATATTTATTTTTCCAACTGTTTAGGAAAAGAAAAGGGAACATGATTACGATTTGGTAATCATAGAACCAGCCCAAAAAACCCAGAAAAGTCCTGTAAAAATAAAAGCTTAGCATGGTGCTAAATGCTGTGAAATTACAATTTTTGTCATGTTATATATGTATACATGTATATGTGTGTGTTCATAATTTCAGTCATATTTTACATTTGTCGTATTCATTTCACCTTCTCTATCCTTACACAGTGTGTTCAACAAAATTCACCATAACTTCAAGTCAGAAAGTCCATTCAGTGTTGAGCACTCATAATTCCATACAGCTGCAAAGAAAGGGGGAAAGTAACATAAGATTCGAGGAGTATAATTACATAGCATTCCAAGTGGGTTTTTTGTTCTATTTATTTTTAAACAATTCCACCAATCCATTCCCTCATAGGTGATGTTTGAGAATTGCTTTAACATCAGATCTTTCTTTTTTCCAGCTAATAGGCAATATTCTTATTTTGAAATGCTGTGCAATTAAGTTTGTGGGACCAATAGAGGGCAGGAATTGATATTGTTGAAGGCCTTGCTCAAAGCCTTTCCAACTTGATAGAACTTTGTACATTGAATAATATCTTGGCATGATTCAGGTCACCCTTCTACCTTGATGAGCATTATCGTAGAAATTTACTGTAGTTTATTCAATAGACATATTTGTTATGCAACTCCTATAATCTGTTTTAATATTCCTTGTATTGCTCAAATTCTCAAAATTATAGAGAACATTATTGGAGATTACTGTATTTTCAACTAATATACACATTATACATGCACAAGGACTATAGCTACATTTGGTTTTTATTTTAATAATACAATAGATGGATAATGGTCAAATCATACATTCTTTGTTATTCCTCAAATCATTTTTCATTGAAAAGTTTTCCCGAGGAATGGTTTAGAGCATCTATTTAAATATTAAGCACAACAAAATGTTGGTGGATTAAATGAGACCCAGATTTCCTAATCATAATGCACAATATTTAGATTCAAAACTACCCTCTGAGTATGCTTCATACCAGCTTTCCAAATGATGCCTTGCATTTTAATGCCAACATGCATTACAATGGATTTTTTTTCCTTTTGAACATATTTATTGACTATGGTGTTAAAATGATTATTTCTTTCTTTTTAATTTCCCAGATAGCAACTCACAGTGGGCTAATCCTATAATCATATGTATGGAGGTGATCAGCATACCCAATAGCCATTAGATTTTGTCTAAGAAAAGTTTAATTGAAGTAAGGTGAAATATAAAGTATGATTGCACTTTATTGTTAGATTAACTAAAGTGTCTCAAGGAAAATCATGAACCTGTATTTAAATAAGAAAAAATATAAAAGATTAATTATTTAGATTTTTTTAATCTAAGATACTAGATCATTCCTTATTATGATCTGTTGCTGTGATTATATAGCGTCAAAGTAACAAGCTAATTTGTCCATTTAACAAAATATTTTGTCAACTCAATAGGAAAAAGAAAATACCTTGTACTCGCTGAATTCCTGAATTGATCAGATGATTTAATTTTTAAAAGCATTTTAATATCACTAATAATCATTAGAAATATCTGTGATGGTCATATTAATAATGAATCTTTTATTTAAACATTTAATATATGCAAAATGTTTTACATACATTTCCCCCTTTCTTTGCAGATGTATGGAATTATGAGTGCTCAACACTGAATGGACTTTCTGACTTGAAGTTATGGTAAATTTTGTTGAACTCACTGTGTCAGGATAGAGAAGGTGAAATGAATACGACAAATGTAAAATATAACTGAAATTATAATCACACACACATATACATGTATACATATATAACATGACAAATAAATAGTCTGCTAAATAAAAGGTTATTTGTATGGATAAAATGATTTGACAGCATGATCATTGTAGATTTGTATGGCAATTAATTGAAGACCCTAAACTTTTCCAACTGATCATGCATCTTTAATTTATTTTTTTTTCCTCACAGAAACTATTGCTGGAGATAAGAGTGGTGGTAGGCAGGAGATGTTTGTTGTGCTTATTTCTCCAATCCATTGTACACCTAGATGCCCAAATGACACAAGACTTGTCACTCCTCCACTTAGAAAATTTCAATGGCTCCCTATCGCTTTGATCATCTAATTCAAACTACTGTACTTAGCATGAACTATTTTTTTTAACTTTTGTTTATTTTTACTTTACATCATTCATTTCCATGAGATTTTGATTTGTGAATTTTCTCCCCATTTTTCCCCTACCCACCACCCCAAAACAGAGATCCCACTGTATATCCCCTCCCCC
>CM053593.1:339090009-339102577 GCA_028646575.1 Pseudocheirus occidentalis | reverse complement strand
CTCCATTCTCCCCCCCTCATCCCTTTCTCCCCTACTCTCCTGTAAGGCAAGATACACAATTTAGAGTGCATGTCATTCCTTCTCTAAGTCAAATTCAGTGAGAGTAAGATTGACCCATTCTCTTTTGCCTTCCTGTTCTTCCCCTCCATTGTAACAATTATCCCTTGCCTCTTCTATATGAGAGGATTAACCCCATTCTGTCTCTCCCTGTCTCCTCTCATATTATTCCTCTCCCACTTCTCAATTTCACCTTTTAAAATATTATCCCATCCTTTTCAACAGATCCTGCACCCTCTGTCTGTGTACACATATATACATACACTCACATATGTATTCATATTCATATATACCCTCCTATATAGATATATGTGTATGCATACATATATATACATTTATATTCCCTTCAACTATCCTCATACTGAGAAAAGTTTCATAAGTTATCATTATTGTTTTTCCATGTTGGCATGTAAATAGTTCAACTTTGATAAGTTCCTTATGAATTCTTTTCCATGTTTACCTTCTCATGCTTTTTGTGTTTCAATGTCAAATTTTCTATTCAGCTCTGGTGTTTTCATCAAGAATGCTTGAAAGTCCTCCACCTCATCAAATGACCATATTTTCCCCTGGAACAATATACTCAGCTTTGCTGTGTAGGTGATTCTTGGTATTAATCCTAGCTCCCTGGAATTTCATATTCCAGGCCCTTTGATTCCTTAATGTAGAAGCTGCTAGATCCTGGGTTATCCTGATTTTGTTTCCATAGCATTCAAATTGTTTCTTCTTGGCAGTTTGTAATATTTGCTCCTTGATCTGGGAACTCTGGACCCTGGCTATAACATTCCTAGGAGTTTTCTTTTTGGGATCTTTTTCAAGAGGTGATAGGTGAATTTTTCAAGTTCAATTTTGCCCTCTGGTTCTAAAAGATCGGGGAAATTATCCTTGAGCACTTCTTGAAGGATGCCTTCTAGGTTATTTTTTTATCATGGCTTTTATGTAGTCCTATAATTTTTAAATTCTCTCCTGGATCTATTTTCCAGGTCAGTGGTTTTTTAAAGGAAAGTGCTTCAATAAACTCCTTAAAGTCTGCCTGCCAGGCTGCCTTCAGCTGGAGATGTGTTTTTCTGTAATTTTTGTGGGTACTCTAGCTTTAAAATTTGTTTAGAGTCATATTTTATAGGTATTTGAGGTGGCTTTGGCAAGAACTGTGGAGTTTTGCTGCTTCTATACTGCCATCTTGACTCAGCATTTGCCCTCAGCATGAACTATTAACAATCTGGTTTTCCTTTACCTTCTGGGATGATTAAACATTTCTCTTCCTGTACTATTGTTGCTATTATTTATCTTTTGTGCTTGAAGAGGACCAAAATGACACCAAATTGTCAGTGTCAATGTACAGCATGTCCAGTTGTAACTGTTTATGCCAACAAAAACTCAGACTACTCAACCACAGGTTGGGCACAAATAGTCTGTATGACATTGTATGACACTTTGAGAGAGAGAGAGATGTCTCTAAATTTGCACATCTCATGTTTCTTTTGACTTCTGCTTTGCTCATACAGCACAGTGCTTTCTTTGATGTGGGCATATCATGCTGGATGGTCCTATGCCAGTTTCTCCTATGTCCCCCAATCTATAATAAAGTTCTTCAAAGAAACCTTGAGAGTGTCCTAGTATAACTTCATATTTTGGGGCTTGTTTTAGTCTTTTATTTTCCCCCAATTTCATGTAAGAAAAATTTTCAACAATTTTTTAAATGGAGTTCCAAATTCTCTCCCTCCCTTTCTCTCCCCCTCATTGAGAAGGCAAGCAATTTGATATCGGTTGTACATGTATAGTCATGCAAAACATATTTCCATATGTTGCACATTGTAAAAAAACAGAAATCAAAATAAAAACCCACAAAAAAATAAAGTTTTTTAAAGTCTGCTTCAATCTGTATTCAGACTCCATTAGTTCTATGTCTGGGGATGGATAGCTTTTCTCACCATATGTCATTCAGAGTTGTCTTGGATCATTGTAATTCTGAGAATAGCTGTCATTCATAGTTGATTATCTTATAATATTGCTGTTATTGTGTATAATGTTCTCCTGGTTCTATTCATTTCACTTTGTCTCAGTTCATGTGAGCCTTTCCAGGTTTTTCTGAGAGCATCTAGTTCATTATTTCTAGTATCACTTCTTCAGACAACCAAGTGAGTTCCTGCCTTGTGTGAGTTCTCTATAAAATAGTCTCTTAGGCCAATACACATTTGGCATCAGAACAATGTGGCCAACCTATTGAAGTTGTACTCTCTTTGATAGAGTTTGAGTGTCTGGCAATTCATTTAAAGAAATGACCTCAGTGTTCAGTACTTTATCTTGCCAGTGATATTCAGAATCTTCCTAAAACAATTTAAATGGAAGCAGTTCAAATTTCTTGCATGATGCTGGGTGACTATCCAGGTTTCTCAGGCATTCAGTAGTGAGGTCAACACAAAGACTCTGTACACTTTCAATTTGCTAGGCAGCCTCATTCTTTCTTTCAGAGACCAGACATTCTTTCAGAACCTCCAAAAGGCTGAGCTAGCTCTGGCAATATGTGCATAAGCCTCATCATTATAAATACATCCCTGGAAAGTTTATGGATAAGGTAAACAAACTAATTCATAATATTCTAAATTTCTCCATTTTCTGTAGCTGAGGATTCCATGTATGGACACAATGATGCTGGCCAATGTATAATTTCTGTTTCATTACTGTTGATTCTTAGGTCAAAATTAACACAAGTGGCAGAGAATCAATCCATAATGTGTTGCATTATAGCCTTGGAAATTGCATTGAGGGTACAATCATCTGTGATCTGTACAATCATACAACACTTCCTTGCATAGATTTTTCATTCTTAGCACAGTAAACTTCTTGTTCTTTCTCATACATAACATTTCTTGTCCAACTAAGTGCTTTGCAGAGGTTCTTCCCCAAACATGGGATGTATTCTCTATTCTTTTCTTCCTCATAGAATATCTTATTTCCTACAAAGCTCTGGTAAAATTCTATCACCTACATGAGACTTTTCCTATGTATGGTATATTCATATGTGTGGATATTGTCACCCTCCACAGAATATAAGCTCTATTTGGCCAGTCCTTTTTTTAACTTTCTATCTCTAGCACATAGCATAATTTCTTAAAGATGGTAGATATTTAATGAAACTGATTAATTAAGTAGCATTATTATTACACAAAGATAAAGTAATATAATGGAAAGAGTGTGGGTTTGAATCCACTAACATCCACTAGGTATAAGATGTTGGGGAAAAGTAAGTTCTCTCAGCCTCAGTTATTTTGTCTATAAAATGGGTCTCATAGTACCTACAACCCTACCACATAATACATCTCATGGAAAAACTGAAGGTGGATTTGGAGGCACTGCCAAGAAGAAGAATTTTTATATACTTTGTAAACTTTAAAATAATATATGAATAAGAGCTAATCTATAATGAGGATACAGAAGCATAGACAATTTTGAACTAAAATAAGACTACATAGAAAACTGGCAGAGATGTCAGGAAAAACTTGGTTAAAGGTCCAGTCATGCTACATATTGGCTGTGTTATCCTGGACAAGTCATTTGACCTTGTACTGTCCTAGACATCTAAATCTATTAAATGTAGAAAAAGTGTTAATCTGCATTGCCAGTGGAAGTTTCTTGCCTAGAATTCCCTGTAACATTAAAATCATAGAATTCATCCAAAAATTCAAACATTCAGTCAAAAAACAAACAAACAGAAATAAAGGATGGTCACACAGAAATTTTATAACTCATCTAATACTAGAATGTAGACTGTTGTCTTTCAGGTCATTCTAATGTGCATGCACAATTGACTAGACTTCTTTTAGAACAACAGCAATAGACAAAGAAGGAATGTTCTGAAATTTCATTGGGGAATGGTTTAGATGAAGTGTGTAAATCATTACACAAGTGTTGCAGTATGGCAGTTACTGTATTAAGTGTATTGATCAAACTTTAATATTCATGAGGGAAATAATGTCCAGGAAGTAACTTGATAACTGTGAACAAATCCAGGGATTAAATATATGAATTTATGAATTTTATGTCCCTATCCAATGAACTCGGTCATCTTTTCATTGATTCATTTACATACTTATATACTAGATACTACTCCTTTCATCAACCCAGTGCCTACAATGTGCCATGTACTTTGTGAGGTACTCTGAGAGATTAAAAAATGAATGCAACATGGACTCTGATCTCAACAAGTTAACCAAAAAAGGAATGATGAAATAAAATCATACATTTAGAATTCGTAGAGATTTAGAGGTCACCTAATCTAACCCCTTTGTTTTACACACATAGAATTTGAGGCTCAAATACATTAAATTATTTATGCAGAGTTAATCAATAAATATTTAAACTGGTGTTTGAAACAGGTATTTCTGATTCAAAAGACAGTGTCCTCTCCACTGTACCATATTGCCTCTTATGAAGATAACTTATAATGATCTATGATTTCATTCATTTGGATATTTTCTTGGCCTGTGAAGATCATAATGTTATTGTCTTTTGAATAACTACAACTTTAGCTATTCTTGTACCTGTCAATCAATGAATTCTCTATCAGGATTCACCTACTGTACTAATTCAGTGATTTTGAGATAGGCCTTTCTCATTTGTCTTCTGACTACATGACTCAAATAAAATTATCTAAAGTCACCGTTTAATTCTTCTTACCAATTTTACTGACATGACTTTTGATTTTTCTTCCAGCTTTTTATGGTCTTTGTTTGCATGCCTAGATCAGCTAAGATGAAGGCTTCTACATGGTAAATAAATGTCAGGTACTTGCCTCTAGGAAAAGATATCCTATATTTCCCCACCATACAGAAGCAAGGTGAAATATTTCATTGTTGAGTATCTGGAACAGTCTAAATCAGGAATGGGGAACCTGTGGCCTTAAGGTCATATGTGGCCTTTTAACTGAATCCAAATTTCACAGAACTAATTCTTTTAATAAAAGTAATTTGTTCTGTAAAACTTGGGTTGGCCAGAGCTTTGTCCAAAAAAAAAGCCAGGTAACATTTGTTTGTTATGTTTGTCCTTTTTGTACATGATAGTCCTCTGGAGAAAACTGAATGGGAATAGAAAATAAAATACTTTTACTAAGTAGTATATGACTCCTACCTATGCTTGGTTTGACTCCAGTAAACATGATTCTACTCCTAGGATAAGTTGAACTCTCATCATTGTGTTTATTGACTTAATTTTTGATACTAAACACTTTCTCACTTCTCTTAGCCTCCTCTCCCTTCTATTTGGAGGGCTGGAAGGTGGAGCACCAAAGTCTTTCTTTACAGAAGGCTAGGAACTGAACTTTTCCTATGTTCCCTATCTCCCACCCACTTCAGTTTTTTATTCATATTATCTCTATTAGAGCAGCAGTTCTCAACCTGTGGGTTATGTTCAATTTGTAACAATGAAAATACATCCTGCATATCAGATATTTACATTAAAATTCATAACAGTAGCAAAATTACATCTATGAAATAGCAACAAAAATAATTTTATGGTTGGGAGTCACCACAACATGAGGAACTGTATTAAAGGGTCATGGCATTTGGAAGGTTGAGAACCACTGTATTAGAGGGTAAGGTCCTTAAAGACTGGGAACATCTTTTTTCCAAGGGTACAGATTGGGGTTGGAGTGGACATTTGTATTACCAGGTACATAGCAGGTACTTAATGAATTGTTGCTGAATTGAGTTGGTGGTTGTGTCTATATTTTTGTTTCTTTTACCCTTGTAATGGAAAGAATCCATGGGATAATTTCAAGTTTCCTTTGGAGATAGTCTATGGTAAAGCAAGCAGTAGAGGATTTTCATATACCCTGTATAGAAAGAGATCATTTTGGGGGAATCCAGAATCCAGTTGGGATGGCTTATGAACTGAGGGAATCATGGAAAGTTTTTACCCAGCATAGTTTTCTCATCTGAGAGATGGTTGATACTTAGGTAACTTTAGAACCAAAAACTAATCCCATCTATGAGAAATCCATGTTGTTTAGAAAATTTAGTATCACCTAGATTTTCATTAGAGATAGGAAGCTAGGGCTTTTTGTTTGTTTTGTAATGTTTAAAAGACACTCTAGAATGCCAAAGATCCATCATGGAACCCACTCTATGCTTATAGAGTAGGTATTCCTGTGGGTGAAAATCAACTCTGATTGCTTAACAAGTAATGAGAGAGAATGAGTATTATAATGAGAGATGGATCTATTCTAATGAGTGACTGAGTAGTATATAACTTCAATAATAGCATTTACTTCCCAACCTTCCCCAGGTTTAGGTGATCTAATCAAAGAATTTATCCCCACCCAAACGTGAGTAGAAGACCTTGGGCTTCCCTGCCTGGGTAGTATTTGAATAAGATTGAGGAGAAAGTTAATCTGATCTCATTATCAGCAATGTCTTTAAGATGCTGACTTGGCTGAGGATAGAATAAGGCTTCACAGAGGGATAAATTCTATATCTCCACAATGTTAACAATTAGTTATTTAATAATTATTTCTCTCAATTTTATTTTGCCTTTTCTATTTTGCTTTTTCTTTTCCTTGTCGTTTGAAAAAGTCCCTGTAAGGCAACCATTAGGATTAGGAAAGCAGGAATAATTGGAAACTTTGTGAAATGGTCCTTATAGTTGAATCCATAGTAGAGAATGATTGTGATTTTCATCTGTGAATGTGGAGTTTTATATGCCCATGTAAAATTGATTTTTTTTTATATTGCTTTATATAGCACTTGGGAAACAAATGAGAGGACACTGTTGATGCCTCCCCAGAGGACTATTTCAAAGTGAGGACAAGGAGTATGTTCAAATTTTGAACAGAAGAGTGTAAGGGGGCTTTGTTTATGTTCTGCTCATCTAAGATAATGGAACCATCACGGGAAATACCAGGGATGTGATTCTGGGAGAAGCCATTCTGTGTTTTCCTACCACATAAATCATAGTTGGGTGGACTACAGGGACACCAAAAATCCTCTACCCAAGAAAAATCAAGTCAGACGTATCTTAAGGAAGGAACAGGAAGTTTTTATACTCTTCTCCCACCAGAAGAAGGTTGTCCTTTCCATGGTGGAGATGGAGGAGAGGAGGTATGTTACAAGACAGAACAAGAATTTATACCCTAAGGCAGTCAAGCCCTCTTCCTTCCCCACCTCCCTACTTTGTTCATTCTCCCATTGGCTGGGAAATGGGCTCTCAGTCTTGGCTCAAAATCTAACCCAGTGGTGAATAACAAAGAAGCCCACCACTATCTCCTATTGGCTGGGAGGCAGGACAGGGTGCCAAGATATTATCCATGCCCTTATTTGGTAAATGCCAAACCAAAGGAGGGAGAAATTTCACAAGCAAGGGCAGAAATCAAAAATTCTTGAAAGGGGCATAATACTGACTATCTGTAACGGGAATCTAAAGCTCTTTCCTGCCCTATCCTGTTTACTTAAGTGGCTTAAGTGGCTCCGAGAATGTTCCCTGATTTGAAAGTATACTCTGCCCCAATAATAGGCTGAATGTGGTCATATGGAGCCCGTGTTGGGAGGCTTGTTTTTTTGGGGAATGGCCACACCTTGTTACTTTGTAATTGGACCATGGGTCAAGAGGGCTGTGACATTCTCTGACCCAGGAGAAGCCTATATAAATGCCCTGATGTGAGGCTTTGCTTTGGGGCTCACTTTGAGAAGAGTATTGTGATTTGGTCAGAAGAGACTCTGGGAAGCCGTTGAGCCCCCCAGCTTTGAAAAACCCTGATGTTGCTGCTTCCTTCTCTAGTAACTTGAATAGGTAATGGATGTGATGGTCAGATAGTTGGAAGCCCATCTGCTGATCTGTTTCTTGGTCTGCTTGTAACTTGTGCTTGTAACTTGGGTTTGTATTCTCTGGAATTCAGGGTGCTGACTTTTTCCCCTGAACTAGGTAAATGATATGTTTGTTTGATTAAAAAAAAGATTGTTAACCCATTTTGAGTTGCTTTCCTTTAGTAAAGCAGATCTGAGAACCTGTGCTAGCAGCCATCCTGGGTATGCTAAGGTGCTTGCTGATATACTATCTCAAGGGAAGGGGGGAAGGGTCCTAGGTTGTGTTTCTTAGGAAACCCAGGACTCAGGTTTGTCCAGTCTTACAAAAGTCTCTCTCTGGTTTATAAATAGTTTCTCGCCCTTCTCATTCTGAGGAGTCTTCAAAGAGGGTGCAGAGACTGCACCCCACTCAGAGTGTAGACTATTGTATTGACTGTATAGCTGGAGCAGGCTGCATCTTTTAAAACTGCCAGACTAGAACCGACTATTATAGGGAGCATGCAGGTAGTAATGGTCCTATTTTCCCATAGCGTGGGTACAATAATCTAAGCTGCTTGGGTATGGATGATGGGTTGCCTATATCCCCTTCAAATACCAAGACTTGGAGTTTTATTCTGTTTGTTTTTTCCTTTTGGTCCTTGTTGCTTCTTTGCTTAATTGGTAAAGTCCTAGGATCTGGGACCTTGGACTATGGTAACCTTGTAGGCAGTATACCAATCTGAGTGTTGAGACCTGTCCACCAAGTAGGTCATGAGAAGTCTGAATATCTGGGACTCTAGCCCATGCAGAGCTCTGAACTTGAAACTTGGTGAGTCTTTGCTATATAGGAAATAAACTGAGTTATGAATCTAGACCCTCTTTCCTTCACACATACTGAGGTAGTATAGGGTGGATATTGTGCCCTGATGTGTTGAGAGGGATATTTGTGTGTTTATTATTGTTACACATTTGAACTAAATATTCCTTTGTAAAAGCTAAACTGACTATTAAGTCATTAAATGGAACTGAAATGCACAGGACCCTTAAAATTAGCAGAACATAAACATTGGGGGTTATAGTAAGTAGAAGAACCCCTCTTAAGGGTCCTGAAGAACCATGAGGTAAAAATGAAATGTAACAGATCTAGCCTTCAGGTAGGGAGGATCCGGAGTAATTACTGTTAAAGCATAAAATATGCTGGATTTGAAATCAAGAGAGACCTGGGTTAAAATTCTGCCTTTACTAGGTTCAACCAATCAGACATTTGGCAAAACACTTAATGTCTCTTAGTCTCAATTTTCTTATCACTCAAACAACATGCATTTAGAGGCAGCTAGTGGTATAATAGAGGCAGCTAGATGGCTCAGCAGATAGAATGCTAAGCCTGGAATCAGGAAGACCTGATTTCAAATCTGGCCTCAGATACTTACTAGCTGAATGACCCTGGGCTAGTCACTTAACCTGTATTTGTCTTAATCAACTGAAGAAGGAAATGACAAACCACTCCAATATTTTTGCCAAGAAAACCTTATGGACAATATAGTCTGCAGGGTCATGAAGAGTTAGACAGGAGTAAATAACAACAGCAACAGGTGACATAGTGGATAGTATGTTGGTCTTGGACCCTGAAAGACCTAAGTTTGAATCCTGCCTCATCAATAGCTCTGGAACCATGCATAAATCACTAATCCTTTCAAGACCTCTGTTGCCTTTTGTATAAAATGTGAATTACCTCATAGAGTCTTAGTTTAGGAACAAATGAGATAGCATACAAAACACTGTGTGATCTTTAAAGTGTTCAGGAAATACTAGATATTCTTATTAAGCACTCTGTGTGAGGAACTATTTTGAGAATTTCAGATACAAAATAAAAACAAAAACATTATAACAATATTACAATAGTATCTATAATATGTACTTCATATTTTTCTATAAGAATTAATATACACACATATACATACATATACACTTATATTTTCCCACTAACAACTGCACTGTACAGGATGATAGAAAACATAGCCTAGTCTTTGACAGTGTGTGCATGCCTGGAACCATGAAAGAGACCTTGAAGCCCTGCTAATTCACATTATTAGAAAGCCCAGAAAACTGAGAGTCATGGTGCCTATGGTGTTCAAGAATATCCTTTGTAAGTACTGAAAATACTGCACTTTTCAATATTTTGTAACCAAAATGGGGAATTTGGGAGCCAGGATAAAAAGGTATTTTTCCCACAGAGCCTCTGAGATTCCTGAAGTAAATGTTAAATCTCAAATCAAGCTGGAAACTATCAGAAGCCCAGTCAAGGTACAAAACCATTTCACATATTTTGGGGAATCATTTAAAGATAAGCTAGTGGAGTGGCTATGTGACACAGTGAATAAAGCACTGGACCTGCAGTCAGGAGGGCCTGAGTTCACACTTACTAGCCATGTGACTTTGGGCAAGTCACTTAACCCCAATTGTCCTCAAAAAAAAAATAAGTTAGTAAAGATAAGGTTAAGGCTAGCAGTCAAATTGAGGTACTAAAAAATTAGATTTTAGCAGTTGACAAGGCTTTCCTGTTTCAGGTCAGGGATTTCAAAGAAGGCAAAGAAGAAGATCAAAAAATTGCCACTATATCCAGAATTGTTTCAATGCAGCACAGTAGGATCCAAGCTACAACAGGGCACAAACTTTCCAAGAATGTTGGTAGGGGAATAGTTTAGTCCCAATCTAGGAAATGAGACTAGAAATATGATTAAACATAAGAAAATATGAATAAACTCTTCTCAATAAAATGAGGAACTACTATATGTTAAGAGAAATCAAAGAAACTAACCCCAATCACCCAAAAAAGTAAGGAGGAAGAAACAATATGGAAGGGGTATGGGAAGCACTTATTAAGCACTTATTGTATGCCAAGTACTGTGTTAAGTGCTAGGGATACAAATAAAAGTAAAAAGAAAGATAATTCCTGCCCACAATGAGCTTACCTTTTAAAGGGAAAAGACAACACACAAAAAGGGTGGAGGAAGTTTATGGGTGAATGTACCCATACATACCAGAGGAAGTCAGGAAGTAAAATGTCAGAAAGATAATGAAGAAAGATCAGTGTTGTCCCTCCACAAAAATAGAGTCACCTGGAGCATCTCACTAATGGTCAAGGGGATGTAGACCATGTGGAGAGAAGTTCAGTGGTAAGAGGGCCATTTTGAGGCAAGGAGGCCCCAGGCAGTGAGAGAAGTTCTAGGAAGAAGTAGTAGATGAAGTATTTGTTTGAAAACTAGAGAAAGTCTGGAACAAGGTGAAGTACTTCTGTACTTTTAAAATATGCCTAAAAACTACATTAATTGAAATTATAATGTTCATATATATGTATATATAAATTGTGTATGTATGTATGCATATATGTGTGTGTCTATATATATATACATATATATGTATATGTATATATCTTCATTTACTGAGATGTTTCTATTTATTGGTTTTCAAGCCATATAGAAAAGAAACATTAAACTATAATGGGAATTTTTTAAATTTCATTTAAGTAATTTTTATTGTTTGGGGCATAGGATCATTCTTTTGGCAAATTTTTAGTAAACAAAAAGCTTGTCTACTGCTTATATTAACCTTACCTAACTAAAACCTGTCTCACTTGATGTAAAAATTCACTTAAGGCCTTATACATCCTTATATAAGAACTCAGAGAGTAAGGAAATCTTAGATATCTTTATCACCTTGCCAACATAAAAATCTTCCCCCTCAATCAGTGAATTCATAGACTCTTTAAAAGTAATTTAATCTTGAGGGGGGCGGAGCCAAGATGGCGGCGTAGAAACAGCAAGGTCCTGCAGCTCCCACACCACCACCCTAAACACCCATAAAATATGAGCCCAGACAAAGTCTAGGAAAGTCTAGGACTCTCAGACTCACAAAAATACAGAGAACACAGCTCTCGCTGAAGGCAGCTCAACAGCCGGGGCTCAGCATAGCTGCTGGGAGCGAATGCTGGAACAGCCAGGAGCTGAGACAGCAGCCAGGCCCACATGGTGGGAAGGAGCTGAGCCGAGCCCTACAGCCAGCCTGCAGAGGTTCTACAGCCTGCAGCACCTCCACATCTGCCAAGGCGTGAGGAGCAGAACAGGAGAGAGGCAGCTCGCACCACATTGGAGCAGAGACTTGGCCAGCCCAAAACCACAGCTGTGGCCAGGCAAGACCTCAGGGTGGCCATGAGGAGCAGCAGAGCCTCCCAAACAGCTGCTTGAGTCTGCTTCAAAGAAAACCTAAAGCACCAGCCTAAGGGGATCTTTAAATCTTCAGATATGGTAAGTGAAAGTGAAACTTTGAAAATTAATTTGGGGAGTAAAGCAGTTCGGCCATTCTGCCCCAGGGGCAAAGAAGCAGTGGGGGAAGGGAACTGCTGGATCTCCACCTGCGGCCCCCACCAGGCTGCTTCAGAGCCCCTTCAGCAGGGGGGCTGAATCGATTGATTAGGGTTAAGTGCTCTTGTGTTGAGTGCCCTGGATCTGGATCATGGTCTTGGGTGGTGGTCCTGGGGTGCACTTTCAGCACGCCAAAGCTGGGGGGCTTGCAACACCCCCTAATAGCGCCGGCAGTTGGGAAAACCCCAGCGATTTGGAACAGAGATTCCCCCCTTGGAAGTAGAGTTTCACAGAGGTAAAAAAAAAAAACCAATTAATCGACTGGCCAACATGAGAAAAAGGAAGCAAAATAAAAACATTAAAACTCTAGAATCCTTT
>CM053593.1:339074423-339089509 GCA_028646575.1 Pseudocheirus occidentalis | reverse complement strand
GGCTAAGATGACAAAACAGGAAAATGACAAGTGCTGGAGAAGATGTGGAAAAATCAGAATGCTAATGCATTGTTGGTGGAGTTGTGAACTGATACAACCATATTGGAGGGCAATCTGGAGCTATTCCCAAAGGGCTATAAATAATTGTATACCTTTTGACCAAGTAATACCACTTTTGGGGCTGTATCCCAAAGAGATCATGGATGTCAGAAAAGGACCCATACATACAAAAATATTTATTGCAGCTCTCTTTGTGGTATCAAAAAACTGGAAACTTAGGGGAAACCCATAAATTGGATAATGACTGAACAAGTTATGGTATATTAATGTAATGGAATACTATTGTGCTATAAGAAATGGGAAGGAGATGGACTTCATAATTACCTGGAGAGGCTTATACAAATTGATGCTAAGTGAAAAGAGCAGAACCAGGAAAAATTTGTACACAGTCACAGATACATCATATGTGTGACAACCAACCCTGATGAGCTGGACTCTTCTCAGCAATGCACAGTTAAAAGACAGCTCTACAAGTCTCAGAATGGAAGGAGGTAACTACACTCAGAGGAAGATCTAGAAAGACCAGAGTGTAAATGGAGACTGAAGCAATACATGCTATTGTTTTTTCCATGTTTGGTTTTGTTTCTTTTCTTTCTTTTTTCCCCATCATTTGCCCCATTGGTTACAACAATTCTATACAACCAGACTATTGTAGAATGTGAAAATGTTTACAGATCCTATACATGATTGTGTGCCACCATGGGGGCCGGGGAGATGGAGAAGAGATGGGAGAAAATCTGAACTTCAAGTGATTCTGGAACTAAACTAAAAGTAAATAAACAAGTCAATAATTTTTTTTTAATTTAAAAAGCAAAAAAAAAAGAATTCTCCAGTTTTGATCATTGTAAATAGTGTCTTTTTCCATTCTCTATGTTTTAAATGCTCTCCTTTTAAATTCAGCTCATTCCTTTATTGAGTCTTTATTTGAGTGAAATATACTGTAAGGATAGTGGCCATGAGGTTTTTTTTTCAAGTAACCAAGTTTTGCAAGTGGTTATTTTTAAAAGGAAATTATTTTTCTAGCAGTTTTTTTTCAGGATTTATTGAATACTTGCCTTTGGGCATTTTCAGTTTGTTCCACTGATCGACTTTTCTATTTTTAAAAAATGGGTATTTTCAGTTTGTTTCACTGATTGACTCTTCTATTTTTTAAATATGAGTGTCAAGTCATTTTACAATTGTTTCATAATATAACTTCAAAGCTAATAACACTGTTCAGTCTGTATTTTTTTACATTAATATATAAGCTAGGTAGGTGACTTGGTCCCAGAAAAATCTGGTCTCCAATCCACCTTCAGAAGGTTATTATTTGTGTCACCCTGAGCAGGTCATTTAACCTCTGCCTTATTTATCTTATCTATAAAATGGGGATAATAATAACACCCACCTCCCAGTGTGATGATAAAATAACAATATATGTAAAGTTCTGAGAAAAACTTAAAAGTGCTTCATAAATGCTAACCAGGACTATTGTATTACTATTTGTAAATTCATTGCTAAATTACAGTAGCTAGTAGAAAGAGGCTATTTCCAACTATGAGGATGACAAAAAAGAATGTCTTATAGAAACACCTCTGTAGCATCTCATGTAGATGTTTCCATTTTAGGTAATCATTGAATTCACCAAAATCTGGTTATACTCAAATGATTTCTTCTTTGACAAACTGATTATTTTAATATCTTATCTAGTTTTGATAGTTCTCTGTCTCTATTGAGAACTTTGTCTTTTGAGAAGGGGGGGGGAGATTCCTGAGCTGATTACATATTTTATGGCATTGTGGTTTTAAGGTGGGAATTTAATAATTCTTTCTCTTTTCTATTTATTTGTACATTCTCTCTCAATGGCCAATTTGTAGAAAAATGTCAATGGTAGTTATATTCTTTAGTGATAGCTCTCACTTCTCCATATTTTTTCAATTCTATATTTCTGTTATTTTTTATTATTCTGATGGATATGTACACAGCTGAGAGGAACATTAAAATTTTCTGCCATTACTTTCTTATATGCATTTAAATTTGATGGATTTTTATTCCCTTCCTCATTAGAAAGAAATAAAAATAAATAGAAATCTTTATACAAGGATTAATACTAATTAGAACTCTCTACATTGTATATATACACTGTATATACTATACAAATATAGTCATTGTTTTGTGTTAAGAGCAATGTGATTTTGTGTTGACCTCTTTTTATATTATCATTATTATTAATTAATTTTAATAATTATTAATATAATTATTATTGATTAGATAATTTATTATTTTATATAGTATGATTGCAACTCCTATTTTTAATGTAAATTTTAATTGTTGTGGAACTCTGGCAAGTAAAAATTCGGTTAGTTGTTTGGTTTTTTTTTAACGTTTCCCAGAGAGTCAACTTCAGTGGTTTTGTTGTGACCTCTGATATAATTTGATTGGATAACACACAAGTTTTGGTAAGTAAACAGTTGGTCTGGTATGTGATAACTGATGGTAACTAATTTGAAACTTGACAGTTATTTGGCTTAAAATAATTGCTATCAAATTTAATAGGTAAAAACATCAGTACTCATTTGTGATTAATTGCCAATAGTCAGGCGAAAAGCATTTATTAAGTATCTATTATGTGCTACACTGTGCTAAATGCTGGAGAAACAAAGAAAAGTAAAATGCATTCCTTACTTTTGAGGAACTCTTAGTCTAACTGAAATTTGGAAGAATTTATAAATACTATGTAAGTTCAAAAATGAAAGAGAATGGAGCTTGCCCAACTAGACAACAGCAAAGACCAATAGAAAATCATCACCAGTAAAGAATTTCTGTGAAGTTCAGATGCTTCTGAATTGATCAATAACATCAAATCCGAAAACCCACAATTATGTGTTACCTTACACAAATGTATTTTCCTTCTTTATATGCTTCTCTATCACATTTCTAGAAGTGGGTGTCTATTATCCCTCTCACTCTGCCATGCCCCAAAAGTGAAGGCACTATTGGGAGAATGTGATCCAAGTTAATGTGTGAATTATTATATACTCTATTACTTATGTAGTCATTTAAACCCAAAATTGATTTAAATTGTAATTATTATTAATACTTTTTGCTTTATGTTAAGTAAATATTTGAAAGATCTAAAAATACCATTGTGGACAGCTACTTGGATAAATGCAAACACATTTGGTGGGGCCTCAGGACCTAAATTTATAATTCCAATGATTGGATTAGACCTTCAAATTGGGTTACTTTTAGACCCAAAGAGATATTCCTCACTTTCACCTTTCAGTACATCTGAGTCTCCATTTTTCACAAGCTATTACCATATACAAAGAATCTACATCTATTCCCCTAGCTTACCCTCAAGAAGTATGAATTTATATTAAATATGTATTATGAACAACTCTGAGCCTTGCAAAAAGACCTTCTTGAGAACTGCAAGAAGTCTTAAGAATGGAAACTTATTCAAGTGAAGACCTATGCTAGCTAATTTGAGTAGTTGGTTTATAGTTCAAACTGCCCCAACTCCACCCATAGTTCCTCATTTTATCAGCTAGAAATTGTTTAGAGGACTTAGAATTCAGGAAACTAGTATCAATTCTCCTTCAAAATAATGAATGTTGTCTTCTTGTTTGCTTTTTTTTTATTTTCACACTTAAATAATGACTCATTCAGAGCCATTTTATTGTCTCCTCTCCCTTTGTTAAATTCTATTAATCAAAAATATTTTTTGAGTAACTGTCCTTTATTTTACTTTTTTTTATTTGAATTTATTTGATCTGAACACCATGCCAGGACTTTCTCATGAGATATTTGGTCACTGACACGGAGAAGTGAATTATTTAGCATTATGCCACTGTATGAGCTTCCTTCCATAGGGACACAGAGATTTTGCCAAACTAGGAGTAGCTACAACCATCATGATTAGACCTATTAATCACCAATGGCAGAAAAGCTACTGCCTGGAATATCAAGTTCAGCAACAGAGAAAGTCATACATTATCTTCTTTGCTAGTTTATTCACAACCCAGATCCCACAGTGCTCAGGGTATGCTGCAGAATGAATTATACAGTTTGCTACTGTACAAATCTATAACAGAAAACTTCTGTAGACAGAGACAGAGATCCAGTGTGAAAGGTACAGAGACAGACGGAAAAAGACAGAGAAGAGAGAGATAAAGATAGAAATGGAGTGAGAGGGACATAAAGAGGGATACACAGCAACAGAATGAAACAGAGAAAAGACAGAGACAAAAAGAGAGGGAAGGAAGAGAAATAGATTTTTCATTTCCAATTGATATTTTCTTGTACTGTATTTTGTAATATACTTATTACATTTTAATATGTGGTTTTCTTCATTTTACACACATGATATGTAATCTTTTTTTATTCCTTTGCACAAGCTGTCATTCATATCTAGAATGCTCTCCTCCTCCCACTTCTATCTCTTGTAATCTCTAGATACCTTTAAGGTTTAGCTGATATACTTCCTACAGGTGATCCTTCCTAGTCTCTCCCAGGCATCTGTGCTCTCCCTCTTCCCCATATGATTTTATGTTTATTTGCATATATATTTAACTTATTTACCTATATCCATGTTATTTTCCTCTAGTGAGATATAAACTATTTAAGGGTAGATACTCACTTGCATTTTTTTTAAATCTCACTTGTTGTTTCAATTTTGTCTGACTTTCTGACCCCAAATGCAGTTTCCTTGTCAAAGATACTGGAATGGTTTGCTATTTCCTTCTACAGCTCATTTTACAGATGAGGAAACTGAGGCAAAGAGCATTAAAGGACCTGCCCAGAGTTACATTGTGTCTAATACTAGATGTGAACTCTCTTCTTCCTGACTCCAAGTTTCTCCTTCCACTAGGCTACCCAGTTGCCCTAAAATAAATACTTTGGGGGAATATTGTGCTGTGGGAAAAGACAATAGGGGTGGTTTCAAAAAACATGGCAAGACCTATATGAATTGATGCAAAGTGAAGTGAGAACTGGGAGATCATTGTGCTGTAATAATGATCAACTAACTGTGAAAAATTGGTTACTCTGCACAATACAATGATCCAAGATAATTCCACAGGATTCACAGTGAAAAAGTTCTATCAACCTTCAGAAAGAGAACTGATGAGCCCTGCGTGCAAATTGAAGTATAGTTTTCTCACTTTATTTTTCTTGCTTTTTTGAAATATGGCTAATATGGGAAAAGGTTTTACATCCTTTCACATGTATAACTGATACCATATTACTTGCTTTCTCAGTACTTGAAGGTATGGGAAGGAGGAAGATAACTTGAAACTCAAAAAATTAAAGTATTTAAAAATAGATAAATAATAAATTTAAAATATTTTTAAATATCTATTGGATTAAATTAAATTGCCTAGTATTTATTACTAGAGAAATGGAAAGATGAGGCTAATATTATTTTATTAAGGTAGCAATCTTTCTTCCATCATAATTGTGAGAATCTGGGCATATACCTTCTAGGTATTTACATAGTTTCTTTGCAAAATAAAAAAGTGATCTATTACCCAAAAACGTTTGCTTACTTTGTCACAGAATCATCGAGTTGACATGGGACTAGAAGCCCATTTTTCTGTGTTCATAACAGATGCATGAATCTCCTCTCATGTCTTTTATAAGTCATTCTTTAGTTCTGCTTAAACATTTCCAGGGCACATTTCCCTCCTAAACTCATTCTAATGTTCATTGTTTAGCCTCTCAAATAGGTCATAGTTACCTTGTATACCACTGTTGAAATATTAGAAAGAAAAATTAAGGAAACTGGGAAAACTTGCATGAATTGGTGCAAAGCGAAGTGAATAGAAAAGCATATACATTAAACAGCTTAGGAACTCTGCTCAGCAAATGACCAACTACAATTTCAGATTATGTATCATGTGTGTATTCCACTTATGGAATATGTTCCCATCCACATGATAGAGAAGTGAAGGAGACATATTTGGAGCAAGTGTGAGGGAGGACATGGTTAATGTGGAAACTTAGTTTAGTTTAACTCTTCATATTTGTAACAGAATATTGTTCTCATTTCGGATGATGTTGGGGTAAAAGGAAGAGAAAAAAGGATTTTTACTTTTTAAAATAATGCATAATTTTTAAAAGGAAAAGTATTTAAACTTTATATAGGGAAAATATGGTGTAGGACATGGAGGTTATAAAGTAAAACACTCAGCACCACAACTCACACAATATGTTGGTGGAGTTGCTAGTTGTCTATATAGGAAAGGGAATTAGAAATGAAAGGCCCATTTGAATAAAGTTTTCTCTAATGGGCTTCCATAATGATGAAGATTCCTATCATATGAACTATTTCTTAAAGGCTATCTGAGCTCAGATATTATATTACCTGATGGGTATAACACATTAGCTAACTAGCATATTCTTAACTTACCTTGATCTAGTACTTTAACTTTTTCAATGTTTAACTTTTTCAATGCTGATTTGATCCTTAAAACATGTCAGTTATGTAATGTCTTGGTCTCAGTTTGATCTTATCTAGTATAGAAAGAACACTTGGTGCAATGATATTTGAACTGAGTGGTTGCTTTTACTGATGTACAAAAATACACATTAAATAAGCCCCACTCCCCCATGGCCTTCCATTATCTGTAAAAGCATGTTCAATAAACCCAGGTGGAGACAGCCTACACAGCTGTTCCATTAGTCTGAAGAACTCTGAGCACTAGATTTGGTAACCCGTTTAAAATTACTCAGAGGACCTCTTACTGACAAAAAAAATGCAGGGGGCCAATTCCTTAGGGCATTCACCTATGGAGACTTCTCAAACAAGCTATGTATTTACTATCCATTCACCCTATCATAACCTATAGGTATTTATTAATTTTTCCATTTATCTACATATTTATTCAGTCGTATATCTTTCTATCATCTATCACCTACCTTTTTAGCATTCTGTTTATCTCTAGTCATTTATTTATCTAGCTAGCATGCTTATTTTAGCCTTATTCTATGATTATATCACTATAATAAAATCTCAATGACAAAATTCCATCTACCAGTATACATAAGCACCTGCTCTTCAATTTGTGGTCTTAGAAAGATAGCTGAGGGTGAGGGAGTGGAACTAAGAAGTTGTGACTTGTCTAGAGTTACACAGCTATTATATGTCCCATTTGGGACTTGAACCTGGATATCTCTGATGGGTCAGCTCTCTATTATACAATATGTCTAAGAGTAATAGAAAACTGTATTCTCTAAAGAATTAAAGTTGAGGGCCACCAAAGTGGCAGTGGAGGAGTTTATTATGGACAAAGGTAATTTGATTAAAACAAACAAAACAAATAAGCTCAAAAATTTCACACAGCTAGTACTGTTGAGGAAAGAATGTAACCCAGCTCCTCCTAACTCCAAGTCCATTTCTCTATCTAGATTACTCATGAGCAAGTGTTAATTAGTTTGATTTGCAACCAGTACTTTCAAATGCACAGATCTCCTCTGATGGCATCTATCAGTATAGAAAGCAAGGTGTCTGTATCTGGAAAAGTTGTGATGATAATCACTTTGGAGAGATGTTGGAGTTGCATAGACATTCTGAAAACAATTTTGGTAACCTAAACCAGGAAGTGCAAGGATGCTTAATTAGTTATAGAGACACTGAAAAGGACATAAACTGAAAAGAGTATTGGCCATTCTCCTTAAAAGGTGAATCTCTCCACTTGATTTGGTTATTTAACAGATGATGTTTAGTGAAAGACAGTGTAATAAGGCGAGAGGTCTTGTGTTCTTGTCCCTCCAAGAATAACGCATAGTTTCATGAAAAAATACACTGGTCCTTTGTCTCAATGTTTGTTTTAGATAATTAATATTAATCTGGAGGCTTTAATACTGTGATTTTTGAGAGATCAAAAGAGTAAGTTTCCAGGAGTCTGGAACTAGGATTTTATGTCAGGTTTTGCAACCAGTCCAAAACAGATGCTCTGAGAAACTAGATAACACCTTTCCTAGTGACCCAGCCCAATAACTAAGACAAGGATGCATCTGTAAGTGATACTGTATTTGGAAGAGAAGTGACTGGGACCAATGCTATGTAAAAATTCTGCTAAGCAATTTAATCTCCCCAACAACATTGGTATAGGGGAGATGGTATCTCAGAGGTCCTGGAAAAATATATGTATAATTGTATTTTTTTTCTTGTCCTCACATTAAATACTCCTTTGGAAAAGCAGATTCATGTTAAGTAGCTAAATTACCTAGGTTGCTAGTTAGTTGTTACTATCTAAGTCTCTGGGAATCATGTCTTGAATAAGAGTTCAAGCCAATGTCATTAGAGAAAGATATACCAAATCCTCAGGGTATCCACGTAACCTTCAGCTCAAGATGTAAGAGTCTGGACTTCAGACACTGTATGAGAGAGCATTCTATGCATATTATCCTTACTGCCATCTGTTGCACAATAGTTTATGGACATGATACTAAGAACTGATACATTTTGATGATAAAGAAAAAAGAAAAGTGAAAGTATGGCACCTGAAATCTTGTCTAATCACCAATGATACAGCAAAGTATGATGAAGGGCATGCTCAGGACATCAGATGCCAATGTAAAGTAAGACAGTGACAATAAATATGAATAATGAAGAATGAAGAACAACTTCCTTACCTACCTCAACATTTTCCAAGGGCCACTTTTGTTCAGTGTACATCCTTCCCTCCCATTGGATTACAATATTAAAGCTACATATTCCATATGTTTAGTCAATGAAAAGTGTCAATAAACCAGATTCATGTGATTCTTTTAAGTATTTCTATAGATGGGATTAAACGACTGTTTACAGAGAAATTATAATATATATAACACTGAAACTATCTTTACAAAGAACCATGGATAAAAAAGATTAAATTTTCTTCATGTTAAGGAAAATTCTTACAGTAAAAACTTATAAAATTGTGAGCTGATATTAGAAAGAAAGCACAGAAGAATATAAAATGAAAAAGAGGCAAGTTACAATCCATTTAATCATAAAACTGCTTGTTAAAAATTATAAGTTGTTAATTTAAATAAATCTGTTTAGTAAACTGAAACAGCATCTGAAAAGAAGTGGTCAAATTTTTCAGTTATCACACACACACACACACGTCATGGGGAGGATTGGTTTGTTTTTGAATCACTATTGTGATATCTAAAAATTAACCAAGATACCTCTTTATCAAAATTAGTAAATCTATCACATTTCAGTAGTCAAATTAATTTCCCATGAACTAAAATATCCCAATGATCTCTGCTAAACTGAAGGCCAGTTTCTAAATACAGTACTAGATTCAAAAAGATTAGCAATCTGTCCGTAAGTAAGGTTATTGCTTTTGGCAGATGCTAAACATGTTAGAAAATGTATTTCTGTAATTTAGTTGATCTATACCACAGAATGCCTGCTTGATATCTACAGCCATCCTTTGTGGGAGAAAACAGAAAAACAAATTAAATAATTTATTGAATTTAGCTTCTTAAAAACTCATATTATTTAACTTTTCTTAAGGCATTCCTGTTTCTCCAGCTGGCCAACAGTTAATAGCTATCTATTTGCATTAATTTATTGAATTATACCCAGTGCTCCCCACATATTTCCTGGAAGACAGAAGATCATTTTGTCCTGATGGAAGTTTCTATAAATAACATTGATATTTAGGAAGGCCACAAAAGATGGCATTTTCATAAGGATATTATGTCTTGGATGTTTGACCTTCCATTTCTGCAAAATAAACAGAAGTTTCCCTCTCAGTCACTGGTGCCTTAGAGCATTAGAGCAAATCTCCCTGGGACACCATTTCCTCATTTGTAAAATGATAGAATTGAAGTAGATTGTCATGGGGTAATTACCAGTCCATACCTATGATCCCATGATAATAAAATCCTTTCTCCCAAGTTTAGAAAAGTGTTACTTTTCTATCTACTGTGAGTAGTATGTTTGAATCTTACATTCATTAATCTTCACTATCATTCATGACTATCCTGAGTATAATCCCTCCATCTCTTTCAAAATCCTTCTTATTCTTTGTGACAAGTTTCAAACCTAACCTGCTGCTTGAAGGCTTTCCCTAATTCAATCAAATGGATCTTTTATCTCTGTCCTTCAAATCTCATAACATTTCCTCCCTTGCTTATGGCATTTCGTATACATACACATACACATACACACACACACACACACACACATACACACATACTATCAAAATCTGTGCCTTTGCAGGCAAATTAGCTGAGGATAGAAACTGTGGCTGATATTTGTTTCTTGTTGATATCATTAGTGTTGTTTTTGGGTTTCATAACCCAAGCTTCTTTTTAGAATGAATGTCCACATTAAAAAAAAAATCAACACACACACATACACACACACGTGCATGTGCGCATGCCTCAGTCATATTCTTATTGTAATAGCATGTGCTCACAATTCATGGAATGTAAAAAATATTTGAAGAATTAAATATGAGTCAACTAAAAGGCAATGAAAAATTTGACAAGTAGAATGAAGAATTGTGCAAGAGAAGCATAACTGATATCATCAGAGAGATGTATTACTTAAAAAAATTTTAATGGAAATAAAACTAATTAATCATATTGCAAAAATGAAGAGTTGCATGTATAAACTTTGACTATATTGTACCCAAACAAAGTCAAGAAACCTAGAGGAAAACAGTCACTATGCTAGGACGTAAAACCCTTATGGAAGACTGATGAAAGAACATGAATAATAGTCACACAGGGCAGGCATGATTAGTGAGTTTGCTTAGATCTGCAACACGGAAGTGGATATCTACATTAATGTTATCAATATTCTACCAGAGTGCCAAAGCTTTGCCATGTCCTGATATGCATGGCACCTTGTGCATATTAGATTCTTAAAAATACTTGATCATCTTAATTGCTAGGATCTCAGGTCCATGAGGGCAGAGGCAAGTGTTCATCCATCTTAATTTGTGTCCTGTGCCTTCTACGTAGTAGGTAGGCCTTTAAGAAAAATCTGATCAACGAAAAAAAAAAAAACAGACCTGATAAATACCTGGTAAACATGGTAAATGATTTATCCATCTGAGTAGTTCCTTAAACAACAAAGACCACCACTCATGTACAACTTAGTATATATATGCTCTTACAGTTTTAATGTAACCCCAAAATTCATCACCCTGAGACCAACCTAGTGATGAACAGGAAGTTCTTATTGGGTTTATATTTGATATCTTTTTTGAATAAAGATATAACAACTAATTTAATTTTATTTCCAAAAAAGAACAGGGATTTCTTTATTGATTTGATGCCAAATGCCATAATTTTAAACAATCCCTTCCACCTACTACTCTAGTGCAGTAACACATGTAGAGAGAGCTTAATGATTTAACGACGAGAAAGAGAGTCTCATCTTTCTCCTTAACTTCAATTTGATTGTTGAGCTTTGTGCCTGTCCATTGCTACACTTCAAAAACCCCAAAGGCCTCAGGATGTGGTGAATGAAAGAGCTTCTGTGAAATTTTTCTCATCTTAAGGTTGATAGTGGTTTATTGGCTGCAGAGAGATAGAACTAGGAAGGAAATTCAAAACTTCCCTTTGACTAAGAAGTCTCTGATAAGACTTTTTTTTAAAAGTTTTATGTTATGCAGTTAGGTCCCAATTAATGTGAATAATAAATCTTGTGAAGTAATTGCATTATTCCAATTTGCACTGCATATTTCCATTCGGTTGGAAACAATTATTACATTTAATAAAAATATAACTTTTAAAATAGTGTAAAATAAAATAGATAAAAAACTACAGATTCATTATTCATGTTATTAATGATCTCACTGTATGTAAAATATTCTTATCATTGTTTAAAAGTCATATGATTATTTTTAATAAGATAGTCATAGTTTTAAAATAGTGACATATACATAGGATGTCTTACTGAGACAGGCAGAAAGAGGGAGACAGGATAAATATAGGTGATGTATAAATTGATACCATGAGATATTTTTCAAAATGAAATATAATACTCTTACTGAGAAAAATAATTTTGTTAAGGATGTAAAATAATTTCTATTTCTCTCTTTACTAAGCTGATCATAATAAAAGCAACAATAATGTGCCTTTTTTCATATTCCATCTTTTTTATTTGAGGGAGGGGAAGAAAAGGTAGAAGGATAAACATCAGATTTTCATTTGACAATCTTTGAAACAAACAAAAACAAGCATTAAAATTACAGAATGAAAGTCAAGCATAATGAAGCTTTAGAAAAATAGCAAACATATTAGAGGCCTGCAGTTAGGTGTGACAGGTAAGTATTGCTTTTGCTTCAAAGACCACAGTAAATCAAAACAATGGAGCTGATGGCATGGTATAATTGTCTCTGATATGCTGCAGTGAGTGTTATTTATGGTTGTTTATAAAATATACTGTCAGGATGGCAGCCTGCCTAGGACTTTACTATTATTTATGGACTCCCTTGTCTTCAGTTGCCCTTAGATATACAAAAATTTTTAAATAAAGAAAATAAAAGACTTGCAAAGCTGACCTTGTGAAATCACACACACTGTAGCAACCATTCCTTTAAAAACATTTAAAGCTTCCTCCTCTAGTATTATTAAACAGTCTATAAATCTTCATTAAATGCAGTTTGCTTTAATATTATCAGTACTAACTAGAATATAAACAGATGCATGACACTAGTTTTCTCCCAGCTTTTAAATGCTGTAAAGAAGGAATTTGTTAAATCCATTTAAATATTATCAGTGCAATATTATCTATCTTCACTTATGAACTTTTCACTTGATGACTAAAATTATATACAAAAAAGGATGTAAGATAGATGGAGCTGTTTGATTTGAAACACAAAAATTCTAAGTCATGGAGCGGCCAGACCATATGATTCACTGAGATGAAAGGGATTTGGAATATAAACTGTAAATTTTCTTGAATGTTTGTGACCTGGAAAAATAGTCCTAATTGCACTTCCTTGAAATAAATCATAAAGAAGCATTAGCAAATAAATAAATAAATATGCCATGATTTATTCATCTCTTCTTGCTTCTATATTTGAGTAGCTTGAAGATTTTAGGCATGGCCTAATTAAATGTCATTTGTTATGAACAAAACAGCAGTAAATACAAGGAATAAGTAGATTAGTTTTTTTACTATTGATGTTATTCCCTGTACCCTGTACAAATGGAAGAACATGGCTTCTTATCTCTTCAATTCAGGCAGGTTTTGTAGATTTCACCTCTGAGAAAATCTCTTCTTCAATCCCAAATGAGTTAATGTGCCTCAGGTCAAAACCAGGCTCAGTATAGCTTTCTTACTGCTTTTACATCCTATCAGAACTAAATCTTCATTAAAGTTCTAACACTTTTGAATTCTAGGATTTTTTTTTCATTTTCATAAGCTCAGTAGACTTAATTCAATTTATCAAGCATTTGCTAGGTGCCTATTATGTTCTTAGATTGCCCTAGATGCTCTGCAATACAGAGGAAATATTAGACCTGAACACTGTCCTCAAGGTGTGTAAAATCATGTTAGGAGGGGGGAATATGTGCAGAGTGTGTGTGTATATATATATATGTGTGTATGTATGTAAGTATGTCTCCTCACATGTGTCTCTTTATATATGTATATATGCATATTTTATAAATGTATGTTTGTGTATAGTTTTATAATACTAGAAGCAAAAGCATATTGGTAAATGTTTAACACTTAGCTCTCAAAAAAATCACCTGACACTTAAGTTTAATTTGCATTATTAATATTTTCTGAATCATTTTTTAAAGCTAGATGATTTTAAAAGCACAATAAATTAACCCCAGATTTGAGGCCTACCATACTAGCTTCAGAGTGGTCAGTGCTCACACACACAAAATTAAACATGTTAATTAAACATTAAAAATTTAAAATTTTAACAAGCTGGACTCTAAAACCAGCTTAAACTGCCTCCAGACTTCCGGGGTCAGAGCCAAAATGGGGGCATAGAAGCAGGAAGGTCCTGCAGATCCCACACAGCCACCCTAAACACCCATAAAATATGACTCTGGACAAATTCTAGGTCTCTCAGACTCACAAAAATACATCAAACACATCTCTCGCAGAAGACAGCTCAACAGGAGGGGCTTATTGCTGCAGGACACAAGCTGAGGCCAGCCCAGCCTGAAACCAAAATGCTGCCAGGCCAGGCCCCAGGGCAGTCAGGAGGAGTCCAGCCACAGCCAGCCAGTCTACAAGAGAGAAGATCTACAACTGCCTCCAGTATCTCCACACCTACCAAGGTGTGAAAAATATGGATTAGAGAATGGCAGCTCAGCAGCAGGGGCTCATTGCATCAGGATGCAAGCTGAGGCCAGCCCAGACTGAAACCGCCATGTGGCCAGGCTCCAGGATGGTCTGGTCGGGAGGAGCAGAGCCTCCCAAGCCACGGTGTGAGTCTACTTCAGAGAAGATCAAAAGAACCTCTAGCAATCTTCACATCTACTAAGCCAGTATTAGAGGTCAGTAAAAGTGAATGAAGCTTTCAAGCTAAATTTGGGGGATGAAAAGCAGTTTGACCAATCTACCCCCAAGGCAAGGAAGCGGTGGGGGAAGGGCAGGAACTGCTGTAACCAGCAGCTGCCCCGACTGGGCTGCTTCAGAGCCCCTGGCCTGCAGATACCTCAGCGGGGCTGAGTCAATTCATCAGGGCCAAGTGCTCTTGCATTGAGCGGCCCAGATCTGGATCGTGATCTTGGGTGATGGTCCTGGGGAGTGCTTTCAGCAAGCCAAATGGGGGGGGGGCTGCAACACTCCCCTAATACAGCTGGGAAAACCCTAGCAATTTGGAACAGAGCTTTCCCCCCTGGAAGCAGACTTAGACAAAGCTAAAAAAAATCAACCAATTAATTGACTGGCCAACATGAAGAAAAGGAAGCAAAATAAGAAGAGCAATAAAACTCTAGAATCCTTTTTTTGTGGACAAAAAGGATCAAAGCAAGGAACGGGAGGAAGATGACACAGTCAGAAGTCCCACACCAAATGCTTCCAAGACACTTGAAGAATGCCTAGAAGCTACACATCAACT
>CM053593.1:339048934-339073923 GCA_028646575.1 Pseudocheirus occidentalis | reverse complement strand
TGTTTTGGGGTTGGGGTAGGGGAAAGATTGGGAGAAAATTTGTAATTCAAAAATCTCATGAAAATGAATGATGTAAACAAGAAACAAATAAAATTTATTACATAAAAACTGCCTCCAGCACACTCCTGAATACATCACTATATAATAACACCTGAAATTTATAAAGCCTTAAGTTTTCCAAAGAGTTTCAGAAGTGTTTTCAACTGCTTCTTGCAAGACTGTGAGAAGTTTTATTGTTCTTAATTTGCAGCTGAAGAAACTGGGACTGAAAGAGCTTAAATAACATGCAGAGGGCTGCATAGGTAACTGTCAAAAGCAGGACATGGACCCAGTCCTCTCTTGACTCCATTTACTTCTCCACCTCCAAGAAAAATAATCCTTAGTATCTATCTTTTATATACTTATCTCTGTGAAAAGGAGGTTGGTAAGATTTCCTGGCTCAGGAATTGCTGATGTGATGGAGATAGTTTTTTATTAGGTTTCTAAGACTAGATCATTGAATAGATTTGCTTTGAAATAACTTCTTTGCTACTGAGTTCAAGAAAACCAAGAAAAGATGTTATTCCCTAGATTATAGAAATTGCTGTCTCGTTGTTTTGTTGTTGGTCTGGGTCAGGTAGGATTATCAAGGCTTTGCTTTTCATTGAGTTCAGCTGACCATGAATTCTAGCCCAGATCTTCCACACCTTGTGTTCTTGTGATCATTTAAAGCTCACAAGGTCACAGCATAAGCCCTTCCATCTCAAATACTCCTTCATATCTTTTGGCCGAAGACTTCTCCCCTCCTGAGATATGAACAATAGCTACTGCTCCTTAATTGCTAACAAGAAAGAAGGAAAGACATCCACTTTGGTGAGCTAATGTGTTTTTGCATGCACACTTGGTTATAACTCAGTACCCAGTCAAAAAGGCAACCATGAAACCTACCTATAACAGTCAGAGTATACCTATGAATGTTCTAGAGACCATGCAGTTGGTTGCATATTCGTATGACATGGCTTCTCATTGGCCAGTTCCTGTTACTTTGTTGGATTATAAAGGATCTGCTAAGCCTTCTATCCACCGTTGGGGAAATGTTTACATGAAGTGCTCCATAAGTATACTAGATTTACCTGGAATAACTCCAGGTGGGGGCAATGAGCCAAAGAAAGAATGAGCTTCTTTTGCCTATTATCCCTACTAATCTCCATCTAAGTAAGGCTAAATACTGAGAGGAAGGGAGCCCTTGGGCCACAGGATGCAGGTTTAAATGATGTTTTCCCCAAGTTGAATATAATGTTCTTGAAGACAGGAACTGTTCTGTTTTTCATTGTATCCCCACTGCTTGCTACAGTTGCTAACACGTAAAAAGATCTCAATAAATAAATGCTTGTTACATTGAATTAAAATCTGACTGGGATACTTGGTAGCCAAGAGTGAGTCCCTAAACCTCTCTAAACAAAGCCTTGGGTTTAACTCCCTGGGAAATGATAGATTAAGTCCGGTTTGGATGAGGGGGGAAATCAGGAAATATTTCTGAATAGATTAAAATTGGTTTTTTTAAGGTGTAGCCATATCTCTGGACATTTCAAGGGGATTTAAAATTCCATGTATATCTAGGAAGAGACAAAACAAAAAAAAAGTTTCAATTACAAATTGATTTGGGAAACACTGATTTAGGCTATAAGTTGTTGGTTTTTGGTTTTTTTTAATGTGTACATGATGGAAAGTGCTATCTACATGCAGAAAAAGAACTATGAAGACAGATTACAGATCAAGGCATACTATTTGTACTGTCTCTTTTTTTTTCTTCTTTGTGGTTTCTCCCATTGGTTCTAATTCTTCTCTACAAGACAATTAATATAAAAATATGTTCAATATAAATGTATATATAGAGCTCATATCAGATTGCATGCTGTTTGGGGGAAGGGCCCTGCCAGGAATTGGGGAGAAAATGTAGAACTCAAAAAATTATGGAAATAAACAATGAAAACTCAAACTTAATTAATTAATTGAAAATTAAAAAGGAAAAATGTGTCCACAGAGAAACACTTCTGAATTATTATACATATAATTATCATTAATGATTTTCATAGGTCTGCTACTGACAGCCAAGATGCCACACAATTTGAAAGATAGTTTTAGACATCTTAAAATTATACAGTTATAATTTCACCAAAGAATCAACAAATGGAAACTGCATCTTAGCTACCAAACACTTTCCTATAACCTTTGCTAAAAAGTGGGTCTACCTAGCAATTTTCTGGTTGGTTTCCAATGACATAAGAAAAAGAATTCAACTTTATAAGAATGAAATATATAAGAAGCCTCTTTAACAATATAGTCATTTTTAAAAAGAATAAAATATGAAAAATACACATTCAGATAAAGCTTAATATTCCTAATATTGTGTATAAGATCAAAAACATTAAGGAAAGAAGAATGTAACAATAGGAATGGGGCTCTCCCAGAAAGTCTCAAGGAACTAGAAAATTATGCTATATCTAGAGGGAGTAAGCTGCACATTACAGAAGCCAAGTATCATAATAAGGTAAATTTTGTGATCCTAGAGTCTTACATATTTGCATATATCATTAGAATATGAGCTAGAATGTTGTTTGGAAGACCTGTGTAAGAGGGAATATAATGGTATCTGGTTTTGCTCCCACGGAAGTTATTGGGAGATGATCAATAGCTGTGGGGAAGCTCAGGGAAGTGAGAGAGACAGACAGACAGACAGAGAGAGAGAGAGAGAGAGAGAGAGAGAGAGAGAGAGGAATTTGAGGAATTTAATCCTAAATCTACCAAGAAGGACAGAACTTGTAGATCCTCATTCCTACTTCTGTATGAGTGTGGTTGTGTCCATAGTGAGTACCACACCTACTTCCTTGCTGGAAGCATAATAAACACCTTCCTCTACACACTGTTTCTGAGTTCTTTCAGTGAGAAGGGGTTTGTTATTTTACGGGGTATGTCATATGGATCTTCCTAAGATTACCAAAAAGGGAAGCAGTAGGCAGTAGAAGTTCATCCCAGACTAACTCCCTGACCCTACCTGGAAGTCCTATGAATGTCAAAAGCATGTTTCTCACACCTGTAAGTCAAAAGGAATTATTTCGTTTTCTATGTCTGCTGTCTATTTTGGAAACAGCAAAAACAACATCAAATCCCTCTGTACATTAAAATCTCGACCTCCTCGACATGAAAATATGAAAAAAAGTTGACTCCTTTAATTAAATAATTTAATCTACAATGCAGAGTAGTAGATAGGGAACTGGACTTGGAGTCAGAAAAATCTAGGTTGTAAGTCTGCTTCAGACCCTTACCAGTTATAGGACCTTTGACATAAAACTCAACTACTCAGAACTTCAGTTTCTCCATCTATCACATAAGAAACAGCATTTACTGGCATCTAAGGTCCTAAAACTATGCTCCTAATAGTGTTTCCAGGTGTATACTTCAATGAGACATAAAGAAAATTAGATACATCATGAAAAAGTGTGTCTATAAACAAAAGAGAAATATAGGCTGAGTCATGCTGTTTTCATAAACATATCTGCATAGGAGAGTACTTATACAAAAACATTTGTAAATTACATTCTCTTTTCTTTAGCTTCTGTTCATCAAAGATCTAAATTATAATTTATAATGTATTTAGCTCTTTTTTTATATTCTAATCAGTCCATTTAGGTGATAAACCCATGCCATCAACAACCATAACAAAGTCTTAAAATTCTGCTTTATAAACTGCCTCAAAAAAATTTTTGGAAGCAAGTGAGGTATACATATGGGGTTTTTCTTAAGTAAAATAAATTATATAAATATATTTTCCACCCACACTATATCAGTCTAGGAAGGGGAGCATGCTACTAAATGTTAATAGTAAAAGCTTTCTCTTACTTTTTACTAAAGCCATTAGTGATGTATTTATTATGTGTATTTTTCTCAGCAGGTATCTTTCATTTGTAAACTGAAATGAATGGTCCAAACTAAATCGGTTAAAAAGAATGAAGGGGTCTTGACATCAATCAGAATTGTATAGTACTGTATGTGCATTGAGAATACAACCAGGATTTTTGGAGAACAATCTTAGACTCCTTATGAACAAAGGGGCTTTGCAGTATCAAAGGCAGGCCTTTTTTTGTTATCCACTGAAAGCATAATATCTTCTGACACTAACCAGAGAAGTCAGTCATTATTTAAGCATTATTATATTTAAATCAGATACAATGCCCTTTTGTAGCTGAAAGTATATTCAGTGCAAATAGTCTGATCTGTTATTTTTGAGGACAAGCAGACTCTTTTGAGCCCTTATACAGATTTATTTTAATGGTATTAGAACTCATGCTCCTTTAAAATGAGCACGGTGTTAAAGCAATTCCAAAACCAACCTACTTTTGCATCCAACAGAGTTTTTAAGTTTCAAGGTTGCTGTTGTTTTTTCCTTTTCCATCTCTAATAATAATAATGGCTGGAACCATGTTTTATGCACATGCAAAATGTCCTGAGTGCTACAAAATAGAGGAAGTCTCCTCTGGCATTCAGCCTTTGTTTCCCATTGTTTAATATTCAGTCATTTTATTTTCCCTTTGTACTACTGTTTGTAGTCTTCAATTTCTTGTATATATTGTCCAAATGTAATTTCTAATTCTCTATTTATTCTTAGTTTCAATTTATGCCTTTGTATTTGCTTCTTGAATTTTAATATCATAATCCTACTTTTTATTCCATTAAATTTTCAAAAGTAAGATTTTTTTTAATATCACTACTGTATCAAGCCTGATAATAAATGACATATCAATTCACCCCTCCCCCACACCCAGTTGCTCTACTCTACCTAGGCTTAGAACTATCTCTGATACTGGGTAGATCAATCATTTAGGTGGGGGCAATATAAAGATCATTAGATCAGGCTGCTCAGTGTCAAGTTACCCTGACTGTTGGTTCTACTCTGAGTATTTGCCCTCACCCTAGAAACTAGGTTCTTCTCTTGGCCATTCGGAACAGCTTCCCTGACCTGGTGCTCTACTCTGACTGAGAACCTATTTTTTACCTCCCTCCCTATCAAAGACCAAGTTGTGGTCCTCATTCTTGATATGATGGTTCTTTTGCACCTGGTACCCTGCCCTGTTCAAACTGTACCTTCCAAGGATAGCAGCTCTGTATAACTCACCAATCTCTATAATAAGTCACTGATAACTTATCCTGCTGACTTCTAACTGCCAGCCTGGACTTTAATCTAGTTTCTTCTTTCTAGACCAAGATTTCTGAATCCTCAAAGGCTCCATGGATAGATTTCAGGAGCTTTATGAACCTGAATGGAATACACAAATACACACACACACACATCTTTATTTTAATATGATTGGTTTTGTGATTATATTTATCTAATTATATAAATTTTGAACATCTGAGAGATCCCATGGGCTTCCCCTGACTGCCAATCTAGGTTATGACACAAAATACATTTAATAACCCCATTCTAGAAAATCACAGATTATGGCCCTATATACTCAGTAGTTTTTCAAGGGAGAAAAAAAAGAAATTGTTTACAGTAGTTAGGTAACAGAACAAGGTTCTCAAGTCATGATTAGCCCATTAAGCCATGGTGATATTGTTAATAAAAAGTTTTTTTCTGTAATGAATGTCTTGACAGAATACTATTTACAGTGCTTTAATGTTTCTTACACATAATAAATTATTTAAATAAAAGTGATTCAATTGGACATCAGTTATCCATGTAAAATTAGGATTATAAATTAAGTCATTTAAAATGTACCTATCCTAAAGCCTTCTAAACACACAATGTTGTTTGAGGTAACCTATCAATAGAAGCAGCAGCAGTTCCTTTTCATATAGATATTATTTTTCAAAATCATATAAAGAGTATCAGATAAACACTCTTTGTTTCTTTTACCTTTGACATCACATCTGAACAAAAACATTCCATAATTTATACGATTTTGAAGCAAACTTAGAAAATCAAAACTAAGTCATCACTCAGTCCTGTGCCTGTTGCTTCCTAAAAGATACTGCTTATCCCCCCCCCACACACACACACAAAGATAATCAAAACTGTTGATACAATAGGTAGTAGTGATAGAGAATGAATGAATGGAGGGAAGCTTAAGAATCAAAAATTCTCAGCATTAGAATGGACCTTGGAGGCTGCCTAAGTCCACCCTGAGGCAACTAGATATAAAATATATGGAATCAGGACCCTGCAGTCAAGAAGATGTCAGTCCAGCCTCAGGCACTTGCTAGCTGTGTGACTCTTGGAAAGTCACTTGACTTCTATCTGCTCCAGTTTCCTCAACCCGAGAAAGGGAATACTAATCACGTTTATCTCAGAGGTTCATTACAAATGTGACATTCTATCTCTGGCCTCAGTGAACTTGTAGAAGAAGTCCTCAGGGTCAGAAACACAACTTCCTATCATCTCCACTTCACAGAATCCCTGGTCTCCTTCAAAGTAAAACTCATATACCACCTGCTACCTTAGACCATTCCTGATCACCCTATTAAGTAAGGACATTTTCCCTCTATTATTTTTATATGTGGGACAGGAAAGAACAGTAGAAAAAGTTCTGAATTTTTTGAACCAGAGGACCTGGGCTGGGTTCCTTGCTCCTCATTCTTTGCACTTGTCTGATCCCAAGTGAGTCACTTCACCTCTATGAACGTTGTATTTTCTCATCTCTAAAGTAATGGCTTTAGCTAGATGCTTTCCTAGTCTCCTTCTAGCTCAAATTACATTAACCTATGATCTTACTTGGGGTTCAAAGTTACAACACCCCAGTAGAATATTACCTTCCTTGGGGGTTATGTGACATTTTTGGTTTTGGTCTTTATATCTGTGGCAGAATACACTAGCAAAATAGGTGCTTTGTGTAACTTTAAAAAATCAAACTGTATTAGACTTTCTCTTCCATAATTAGAAATGTATACAAATGGATAAGTTGCCTTACATGTTAGTGGGTTCCTCCATCTTGTAGGTCTTTCAGCTGAGGTTGAATGACCACTTGTCTTTTGTAGGGATTTTTGCTAAGGTGTGAATTTTACTAGATGGAGTTTGAGTTCTCTTACAACTCTTTAATGCTGATTCAATAAAAATTTTAGTACTCTTTTGTCTATGCTCATTCATATCCTCATGGTAATCCATGAGGAATAATCCTGTTGCCTCTTTGATACATTTTTGCAGAAAATATAATTGTTTTTAAATAAAGAAAAAAATTATTCATCAGTTGAAAACAACTTTCCATATCAGTACAGTGTCAAGTAAAGTCAAGAAGCATTTATTAAGCATTTACCATGTTCTAGACACTAGCCTAAATGCTAGGGATACAAAGAAAAGCCAAAAGAAATGTCCTTATACTCAAGAGACTCACATTATAATGTGGGAGACAACATACAAACAACTGTATACAAAGAAATTAAGTATTTATTAAGTGCTTCATATAGGCCAGGTACTGTGATAAGTGTTGAGAATTTTATATATATATATATATATATATGTGTGTGTGTGTATGTAGATATGTAGACAGATAGATAGATAGATGTAATATATGTAGATAGATCATCCCTGCCCTCAAGGAGCCTAAAATTTATTATTACATGCATGTGTGTATACATGTATATATGTGCATATATGTACATAGGTACACATACATATATGTATTTGTGTGTGAGTGAAGGAGAGAGAATACTATAAGAGATGTGTAGAGGGTAAATTGGAGGCAATATTAAAGAGAAGGAAATATTAAGAATAGAATAGGGAAAGGATACTTGCAGAAGTTAAGATCTGGACTGAGTTTTGAAAGAAGCCAGGGAAGACAGGAGAAGGAAACGAGGAGACAGAGCATTCTACGCAGGGAGGGACAAGTAAAAATGCATACTAGAACAACAAAGAGACCAGAGTCAAAGTATTTAGAGTGCAGTAAAGATTTTAGAAAACTAGAAAGGTAGGAAGACTTTAGATCATCAAAGGCTTTAAAAGTCAGATAGAGAGTTTCATATTGGATCCTGCAAGGAACAAGGAACCACTAGAATTTTCTGAGTAAGGATGTAACATGTTCAAACCCATGTTTTAGAAAGATCATTTTGATAACTGAATAGAGGATGCACTGGAATGGGGAGATAAAACAGCAGGTTATAGCAATAGCACAGGAATTAGGTAGTCAGGGATTTCACAAAGACTTGGGAAGAGACTGGGTATGTGGAGTGAGTGATGGTGAAGCATTTAAGAAAGTGCTAGTTATAGGACTAGGTCCCTAGAAGGATGGAGGCACCATTCATGAGAATAGGGAAATTTGGAAGAATCATATGGTTCATTACTAGAATATTAAATTTATTTATTAAAATTATTCTTGATATTAAAATATTAAATATGAATATTTTAAAAATATGATAGCATCTGAAGAAACCCAGATTTAATTCCTAACTCTGATGTTTAAAATTTGTGTACAACTCTTTCCCACATCTGCAAACAGGGTGAATAATACCAATTATGCATTATACAGGATTGTTTTGAGGTTCAAAAGAGATGATGTGAATAAAAGTGCTCTGCCAGACTCAAAGCACTGTATAAATATTATCAAAGGGGCTGCTAGGTGGCGCAGGGAATAGAACACTGCCCTGGAAATCAGGAGGACCTGTGTTCAAATCCTGCCTCCGACACTTGACACACTTACTAGCCCTGTGACTTTGGGCAAGTCACTTAACCCCAATCACTCTCCAAAAAATTCAAAATTTAATAAATAAATATTGGCAAAGATTATTAGTTCTGCTGGAAAATTATAGTGCTGTGCGATATTTTAATTCAATTGTATGTTTCTTATATCAAATTCATTTGATGAGTTCTATTACCAGCCATACCAGTCTCTTTAGACAACTACTGCTTTTCTTCCTCAGAATTCATTGTCTCTGTGTTTATATAATTGCATTCTTAATCACTCCCCATCCTTCCTGAACGTCAGTTCTTTCTATACAGTCTTACTTTATGGAAGCTTGCAGGCAAATTATGGATTTAATGCTTGATGACTTAAATTTTACATAAGTCAATTAACAAAATACACATGTTCTAGTACTTCTAAAGCAAAGCTTTCTAAATAATAACTAAATTTTACACGAACAAAATGATAGACCCAGTCAATTTAATTCAGTGAGTATTCTTGAAGTATTTTCTATATGGAAGAATAAGCACTGATACACACACACACACACACACACACACACGTTTAAATGAAGTGTGGGGAGGGGGGAGGAGTCTCTGCCTTAAAAGAACTTACATTATATTTTCAATATAGCATAAAACTAGATAATCATTTAAGGACATCAATAAAGTATGAAGGGAAACATTTAATGGACAATTGTTTAAAACTATGCCTTGTTCACAAAATATTTTTAGTTTCTTGAGCAGAGTATTAGTGCTTTATCCTTAAACTTGCATTTAAAAGATCAAGTTATAAATTCTGACATCACCCTTTAACAGTGTGACTTTAGGAAAATCATATTGCATGATACTGGATAATACATGTCAACAGATAGGAAAAAGAATGTCTCCTTTGGATACTCTCTTTCTCTCTCCCTCACTTCCTCTCTCTCCTTTTCCCACTCCCACTCTTTTTTTTTTTTTGCTTTTTGGAGGGCAGTTGGGGTTAAGTGACTTGCCCAAGGTCACACGGCTAGTTTTTTTTTTTTGTGTGTGTGTGTGTTAAGTGTCTGAGGCCGGATTTGAACTCAGGTACTCCTGACTCCAGGGCCAGTGCTCTATTCACTGCACCACCTAGCTGCCCCTTCCCACTCCCACTCTTTTCTCCTGTTTGTCCTATCTGTCCCCCCACTCCTTCTCAGCCTGCTATGCTGGGTTATCACCTGTGTCATGACTACTAATAAGGCTTGGGCCTGGTACCTCTTCTCTTACTCCTTTATACTGTCTCACTGGGTGATCTCATCAGCACCCATACACTCAGTTATCATGCCTATATAAATGATTCCTTCATCTATGCATACAGCCCTACTTCTTCTCCCAAGCTATAGTCACATGCATCATTGACTGCCCCATTGCTCTAAAATTGGCTTGCTCTAGGAGTCTGAAACTCAACATTTCCAAGTGAAAACTCATTCCATTTCTGCCAGAATTGTTCCCTAAAATCCCTACTACTTTTGGAGGTGGCACCCTACTTAACCAAGCTCATAACTTCAGTGTTATCCTCTTCTCAAACTCATTTACTTTACTTATCCAGTCCATTTGTAAATCTCTCTCCCATAGATTTCCCCTTCTTTTCATTTCCCTATTTAGGACCCTCATTACCTCTCACCTGGATTATTGCAATAGCCTCAAAATTGGTTTCTACATTTCAAGTCTTTTCTTCCTCCAATCCATCTCCACTGAGCTTCCAATGTCATTTTTCTATAGCATGAGTCTGATCATGTCACTCCTTTGTTCTATGAGTCCCAGTGGTTCCTCATTATCCCTAGAATAAAATATAAAATCTTCTGGCATTTAAAATTCTAATCCAGAGCTAAATTATCTGTTTCCTCACCACTGCCTCTGGGATTCTCTTGTTTCTTTCAAAACTCTACGTGTTCCATATTCTGCAGTCAACCATTTTCCTTCCCCACCCCTCAGAGCTGTAGCTTGTTTGCTATACAATTATCTTTCACTTACATTGTATGTCTTCTTTGTGGATAGTTATTTTCATAATTATTTCATCAATACAATGTAATCTCTTTGAGGTCAGATATTGTGTTTGCCCTTTGTTTTTGTACTCCAGAGTTTAACACAGTGCCAGGTGCATAGCAGTAGACGGTTAATAAATGCCCATTGAGTGACTGTTTGAATAAATGAGGATTGGCTAGAGACAGAAGAGACTGGGAAATATAGAGGCCAATTCAAATGTTGTTGCCATTGTCAGGGTGAATGATGATAAGGGCGTCATCTAGAGTAAAAACTGATTAGAAAACAGGTGACAAATGTTACATGCGACAAGTGTCATGAAATGATTGGAGGAGTAAACGATAAAGAAGATAAAAGGGTGGATACAGTGTAGTAAACCCTGTTTCCATAGGAAATGTTAGAGGTTCAGGTCACTAATAGATGGGTAAACAAATAAATAAATAAATAAATAGATGAATGAATGAATGAATGGATGGATGAATGAATAAAAATTAAATAAATAAATGAATAAATAAATTAAAAGAGTCTACCCCATATGATGAACTTGAACTTTTAATAAACTTTGCTTTTCTTTGGCAAAAAAAAAGGGATTTGAAGTCACAGAACCCATGTTCAAATCTGTCAGTAAGTCAGTCCATTTATTAAGTGCTTAGTATGTGCCAGGTACTGTGTTAAAAACTAAGAATACAAAGAAAGGCAAAGTGAAATGCTTAACCTCAGAGAGCTCATATTCTAATGGGGATAAACATAAAATTATGAATAGATAAGATACATTCATAATAAATTGAGAATAATTAATAGAGGAAAGTTGCTAGCAGCAAGGAGGATCAAGAAAGGCTTCTTATAGAAGATGATATTTTATCTGGTACTTGAAAGTTTCACAAAAAATTATTACATATAGATAAGATATATTCACAATTGGAAATAATCAACAGAGGAAATTCTTAGTATTAAGGGGGAATCAAGAAAGGCTACTCACAAAAGGTAGGATTTTATCTGAAGGAGGAAGAGATGAGGAAGGAACGTAATTTAGTCATGGGGAACAGGCAGTGAATTTGCCCAAAATTTGAAAATAGAATATCTTTTGTAAGGAATAGCAAAGATACTAGTGTTATAAGCTTTTAGAATATTTGGAGGAAGTAAGGTAGAAGAAGACTGAAAAGGCAACTACTATTTCACCATTAAACTGTGAAAAGAGGAGGTGGAATTAAATGAACTCTAAGGGCAGGTAGGTGGCACAATGAAGAGTGCCCACCCTGGAATCAGGAAGACAAATCTGGCCTCAGATACGTACAAGCTATGTGACCTTGACAAGTCACTTGCTATTGTTTGCCTCAGTTTCTTCATCTGCAAAAGGAGCTGGAGAAGAAAATCCCGAGTGACTACAGTATCTCTGCCAAGAAAATCCCAAATGGGGTGGTAAAGTGTTAGACATGACTGAAATGACTGAATAACAACAAAAAGTACCTTTCAGCTCTAAAACTGTGATCTCATTTGTTTTCTTGACCGTCACCATGAAAAGAGCACTATTTGGTGACAGATGAGTTCAAATCCCAGCTATGCTACTTGCTGCCTTTATGCCCATGTGTACATCTCTGAACCTGTTTCCTTATACATAAAATGAGAAATTTTGTTTAAATTCCCTATAAGATTCTTCCCAACTTTAAAATAACTGAGCTTATACTCTCCAAACAACACAATTATATGAGACAGACCAACTGAATGAACTGAAAAGTTTGCATTAGATTTTAGGATATCAGATCTGATGACCAAGTCAAATCCTTTCACTTTCTACGTAAGGAAATCTTAGAGAAGCTAAGTGTTTTGCTTGAAGCCACATACCTAATAAGAAGTATTTGTCTCTTGCACCTTGGTCATGTTTCCCTGTACTTTGTGGATTGAATATTTTATTAAGATAACCATTAATATAAACACAAAATATATAGTACAACACAAAAAAATCAAATTATGTAGTTTTGGTTTTGTTTTGGTTTGGTTTTGCTAAAGGAATTTAGCTTGTATCTTGCAAACAGTAAAATAAAAGCAATGATCCCTTACATACAGATGACCACATATTAGTCATGGGGACTAATATGCAATATAACTGTATGCAGTGGAATGGGGTAATGAGTGCCACATTTTTTACTTAAACTTCTCGACTTACCTAGAAGAGCTACCAGAAGTTTTGAGGAATTCCAGGTTGAAAAAATTCCCTTAGGTGAAGTCATCAATTAGGATTTTAATTTAGTTCCTTAAAAAGCTTGGGGTAAGATGGAGTAATAGTGAACCATTTTAAACTAGAACCAAAAAAAGTAAAACTTTTATTGGCCCTCATTTAAAACTACAGATAAGATTTACAACTGATGTTAACCCTTTGTCTAAAACCAAACAAAACATTACAAATATCCTCTCAAAATTTGCAGGATTGTGTCATTTAATAGGTATTTCTTTCAGAGTAATAAGTGTAAAATATTTTATTTATTTATGTAATTTTTTCTGAAATGTACAATAAGAAAATAACTTCTTTTGCTCTTTATAAGTATATATGTAAAACATATCTTTTTATTATACAGATATCTGATATTTTGATTGCTATCTTCTCATTCATCTAAAAATCTCCTTAAATTGCATCTTTCCAAAAAATTTTGAGGAAAGATTAAACATTGAAACGTTATTGAAACATTTTCATTACTTTGTAAAGTATTAAATGAAGTAAATTGTAGTTTGAACACACTTCCTAGATCAGTCAGTGTCCCTACAACGTCAAAAGTCACTTATTTTTCAACATGAGAACTTTTATATGAATAAAATGACTAGTAAAACTAATCAATTTCAGAATGGGGAAGGGGAAAGCACAAAATGACATATTGAAGAAATATGACTACAGAAGCCGTCCTACTAAAGAACCTCTACTAACACAAATAGAGACAACTTCTAGAACATTGAAGTCTGTTGCTTCATACAAGGCATGCTTTATAGCCTAATGCTTTATTCTCTGCTAGACCAATCCAACCTTCTTTATCTCAGAAAGACACCCTAGGATTTAATTGATCCCCACAAAGCACTTTGGAAACTAAAAGCACTATTCATTGGATTGGCAATAGCAATCAAAGCAACTCTCACATCTCCCTTACCTCTTTTGTAAAGAACTCTTGACTATCTCACCCAAGCACAGAAGAATTGAGCACACCAGAAAGGCCAGCATTATTTGCCAACTATTAATGGATCCCAGAGGAAAATTAAGTGGGGGAGCCAAGCTCTGTAAATTCTGTGATTTCATTGAATGATTCACTTGAGCAACCTGGAGGAACTTTTATACTCAATATGAAATGACCTTTTGGGGGAAACATCTAACCTGCTGAGTGAAGAATGAATCTACACTTTCTCCTTTTTGTTAATGGGAGTCAAGCAGCTAAATAATGCAATTGATTTGAAGAAAAAAAAAGATTGTACCATCTAGGAAGAGGTCTGCAATTTACTTTTCTGGGAAAACTATCCAATTGTGTTCAAGAGTACTTCTAGTTCTAAACACATCTTCAAAGTTTTATTTTTTTTTAAGTATGTTTGATCAATGATTTGTTTTCTCATAATAAAAAGGCTTCAAGAAACTTTATTAACTAAATAAAATCTATGATAGCATAACAGATGGTGATATTTTCAGTCATCCTAATTGTATCCCTACAATTTTACTGGTATCATATGTGAGGTCATGGAAGTCAAAATTTGGCAGGGGGGATTTCTTGATCACTGTATAACCATGGATGAATCATTTGGACCCCTGAACATCAAATGCTTCATTGATAAAATGGGACTAATAGTACTCATGCTGCCTAACTTCTAAGGTAAGTGTTGATCTCAAATGAATTCTTCTGTAAAATATAGTATATAGTTATGTATTCAAATAAATTTCTAATCAAATTTTAAAATATTTGACCATTTGAGTACATCAAGTCTTAGACTCTGGGAGCTAAGAGGCCCCATCAAATTTGATCACATAATTAAACAAACTCAGAAAGTTCAAGTTCCTTGCCTGAAGTATCATTACTGCTTGCAAAACTTAAGCATAGTACCCAGGCCTCCTGATTAATAATCTAGCAATATTTTACTTGCCATCAATGTATTTTCCAGGATTTTAATTTTGAAACATGACTTGAATTATAAGTCAAGTATAATTATATGATGCAGTGATTTCTATTGTAAGCCTTTATTTATAACTTATTTTAATACTTCATTGATCTATTTTTCTCTAATTAGCAGTTGATTTCCATAAGTTGCTATGCTTAAAAAAAACTTTATAGGTGGAAGCAATCTTAAGAACCTGTATTGTGACCTCTTCTTACAGGTTCATAGATTTGGTGCTAGAAGGTACTTTGGTAGTCATTTAATTCAACTCTCCATATGTCATAAATAAAAGTAAAGATGCCCAATAAAATTAAGTGACTTTCCAATGGTGACAAAAGTAATAACATTATGAGCGATGATCTGAATAAAAGTCCTCCCATTCCAAATCTATAAATTTCACAATGCATTACCATATTATCACTCCCTGAATTTAATTTGGCTAGTCTTCAAATGGAAGACCTGTAGCTGATCACCAGGCAGTGAGGCTGCCAGACGCTGGTGCATGGGTGCGTGCATACACGCACACACACACACACATACATGCACACACTAAGTAACTGAACTAGCAGCAAAGCAAAACTACTACATGATATGTGTCCTGTTGGATCCTTCTAGAGCTTCTAATTGCAGAAGCTTATTGGGAGAAGTAATTCTCAAAAATAGGTAGTCATCTCAGTCCTAATAATGTGTGAGTCACTTTTTCAATTTTGTGTATAAAGGTAAATCACTTTGGAAATTCCAACCACGATATAAAATGTGCTAAATGATGATACTGTATCCCCTTATATGCAAAAGTACTGCCAGAAAATGAGCTTTTATGTTGTTTCTCCAGTAATAGTCATAGATACATCTGAAATGACTCATACACTTCTCTTTGAGCAATGACACTCACCAATGACTATCAAGGGTAAAAGGTCGAACAATGAAAAGTATTTGTCAAGAGATCCATCTGCCTTGTAGAACTCAGAGTCATGGCCTTAAGAAAAAGAAATCACAATCAGGAGAAAAGAACTCTTATAATGATAAAGTTTTTAGGAGTTGTAAATATAATTTTCTCATGTAGGAATATAAACAGTTTAACCTAATCAATTATCTTATGATTTGTCTTTTCCATTTACACTTTTATGCTTCTATTCAGTCTTGTATTTGAAAGTCAAATTTTCCATTCAACTCTGGTCTTTTCATTAGGAATGTTTGAAAATCCTCTATTTCATTGAATGCCTATTTTCCCTTGAAAGGTTAAACTGTTTTGCTGGGTAGATGAATCTTGGTTGTAATCCTAGCTTTTTTTTGTCCCCTTCAATATATCTCATTCCAAGCCCTCTGACCCTTTAAGGTAGAAAATGCTAAATCTTGTTTTATCATGACTGTGACTCCTTGATATTTGACTTGTTACTTTTTGACAGCTTGAAGTATTTTCTCCTTGATGTGGGAGGACTGGAATTTGGCTAAAATATTCCTGGGAGTTTTCATTTTGGGATCTCTTTCAGGAGGTGATTGGTTGATTTTTCAATTTCTATTTTACCCTCTGTTTCTAGAATATCAGAGCTCTTGATTTATTGAAAGATAATGTATAGGCAACTTTTTTATCACGACTTTCTGGCAGTCTAATAATTCTTAAATTATCATCTGTTTTCCAAGTCAGTTGTTTTTTCTTGATCAGATATTTCACATTGTCTTCTACTTTCTTCATTCTTTTGATTTTTTTTATTGTGTCTTGATGTCCCATAAAGTCCTTAGCATCCACTTCCCAAATTCTAATTGCTAAGGAATTATTTTCTTCAGTGAGCTTTTGTGCTTTGTTTTTCATTTAGCCAATTTGACTTTTAGTTTTAAGGAATCTCTTCAGATATATTTTGTTTATCTATTTTTTTCTATTTGACCAACTGTGTTGTTCAAGGTTTTATCTTCAGTGGATTTTTGCATCCCTTTTACCAGTTGACCTCTTCTCTTTTTTAAGCTGTGATTTCCTTCAGAATTTTTTTTTGCCTCTTTCACCAAGCTGTTGATTCTTTTTTCATTATTTCCTTGAAACACTTTCATTAATCTTCCCATTTTTTCCTCTACCTCTCTTACTTGATTTTTAAAATCTTTTTTGAACTCTTCCATCCCCTGAGACCAATTCATTTTTTTTTCTTATAGGCTTTGGGTGCAGGAATTTTTACTTCATTTTCTTCTAGGTATGTGTTTTGATATTAATTGTCACCATAGTAACTTCCTATAGTCAAATGTATGTGTTTGCTCATTTTCTGGCTAATTTCTTGACTTTTGACTCTCTTCTAAAGTGGAGATATGCTCCCCAAATAGAGCAAAGATGGTGCCAAGCTTTGGGGTTTTATGCAACTGTTTTCAGAGGTAATTCTATGGTAAGTTTCTTACTCTTCCAACATGGTATGATCTAGGAAGATGTATTTTTACTACTCTCCTGTACTGTGCACTGGTTTGTGGGTGATCACAGACACTCTTGTCAACCCTGGAACTGTGATGAGGGCCCCTGCTCTTCTGTGGCCACAATTCTGCCATGCCTCTGCTTCTCCTCACACTGGGACTAAGACCCAGAACTGAAACTTAGATCCAATAAGCAATGCAATAGAGTTCTTCCCCTAGTGCCAGCAAATGGAGCCCTATATAAATCTCCTTCTGAGCCATTGTCCAATACCCTTAAGGTTTGTGGTCTGAGAGGTCTACAAACTGCCACTGTTGCTAGTGATTCAGTCACACCAAGGCCTACTCCTGGTTTGCTTGGGCCTAGTCTGTGCTAGTATGTCCCTGTACTGGACTGTGCTTCTCTCTCATTCTGATGCTACAGACCTTTCCTGTTGACCTTCTGAGTTGTCTGGGGCTAGAATGTTGTTTTACTCCATCTTTTTGTGGGTTCTGCTGCTCTAGAATTTGTTTAGAATCATTATTTAAAGATATTTATTGGAGTTTGGAGGAGAACTGAGGTGAGTCCCTATATTTGCTCCACCATCTTGGTTCCACCTCCTTGCCTGTCATTTTTTTTAAAAATTTGACTGTTTTTGTTTTGGCTCACTTCATATTATGTTTCTGTCTACTCTCACCAAGTGCACCTTTGGCATGTCAATTAAACACCTGCTCTCAAGGCAGGAGATAATAGAATATCTAAGCTATTACTATTTCCTTTGATAAATTTGAAATGTGAACATGAGCAATCAACCTTTCAGAAAGAATTTGTAGTGAGTGGAGCACTGATAAATATCTTTTATATACATGTATGTATGTATGTATGTATGCATGCACACATACACACACACATACTTTACCTTTATATAGAAATATTCCATTTTTATTCAGGACTTGAACCACACCTCATTTAGTGTCATTTCCTGAGTGCACTATTTGCTTTGACTGATTGGTTAACTTCATGGTATCTTCTTTTATTTAGCATTTTTCCAGACTAGTCAGGGAAGACATTTTTCCCTGAGAAGAACTTGGGGCTTTGCTTTGGGTTCCAACTTAACACACAAATATGAAGAAATAAAATCATTATTGATTTACAACACAAATAATTATAGATGAGTATGGAAAAAAGGCTTTTTAATAGAATTCTGTCAATCAAGTCTAGGCACAACTTTCATATTATGTGTTTGCTGAAATGATATGATGGAATTTGGCTGCTGACATTTGAGTGATAGTGACTTTGATTTCAAAGGAAATGTTTCAGGTTCATTTCATTACCTTAGAAAAGTAAAAGCAAATTTGCCTTATAAAAAGCAATTACTTCTTAGCTGACCAGTGCACAATAGCAATATAAGAGAGATTTCTCATTCTACTATTCAAATCCTGAACTAGCAAACTAGTGTTTGATTTTACTTTAAGCCAATTTTACCTTGTTTGAATTGCAAAACCATTTAATCTTCATAAAGTAGGTTATTATAATGGAGATCATATTGTATTGGTACAGTACCATGGCTAAGGCACAAACAGGATTTTTTTTCTTTTAATGTAAGAATGCTAAATTTTTCTACAGCAACATTTGGCAGACAATATTGGCAAACTATTCCAGAGATAAATATAATGTGATCAAATTTAAGATTTAATGCATCCTCAACTGAATATTATGTAATATTACTTCCATATAACCAATTCAGATTCTTGTGAATTAATTTAATATGTAGCCATTTTATTGGTGAATAAGAATAAGTATGCCAGATTCTATTTTTACTACTTTATGTCCTCATATATTAAGTCTGAATTTCCTTTACTATAACTATTACCTAATCATTATGTTTCATAAATATTTCTGTTTTAATTTTAGATATGTATAAATTTACATTATATATACACATGTATGTATTGATAAATTTTAACAACTTTCTTCAAAAATTATGTGCATGATATACTTGTAAATTTAATCTATATTATTAACATTTTCTTCATCACTTTCTTAAGCCTAGAGAAAACAGCAAATCAAGGATGGATTTGTAGCATTTGCCAAATTTTAAGGCATGTATATGTTCCCACTCAAATTGAACAATTGGGTTTCTCAAAGGAATTTAATCAGGCTCCATAATAAACCTGTACACACACATGTATACATTCAGTCATTTTCAGTCATGTCTGACTTTGCATGATTCCATTTGAGGTTTACTTGGCAAAGGAGAGGTTTACCATTACCTTTTATAGCTCATTTTGCAGATTAAAAAAAATTTATGTAAACTTGTTTAAAGGGCTTGCCCAGTGTCATACAGATAGTAAGTATCTGGGGCTGAATCTTAACTCAGTTCCTCCTGATTCTGGGCCTAGCACTCTATCTGATGCATCATCCAGCTAGCTGCCTCATATGTGTCTTTATATATATGTATATGTATATATGTATATATATATATACATATATATATATACTTACATAGAGTGTTAGCTATAGCTATTCAAGTTTTTTTTTCACTTAGTGCCAAGTCGAATCACTAATTGTTTGAAAACTGTCAGAATCATGACCTTATCTTTGAAAATTGTGGGAAAGATATCTTTGAGATAAAGAAAAAGGAAGAAAAACATTTACCCTATCTTTCATAATCCGTGAAGCCGGGGTCTGAGACATACTTATAAAACCAAACCAAATGAAAAACTTGAAGAAATATAGCTAGTCTGGCTAAAGGTTTCTCACTTAAGTATGCTGGAGTACAAACTGGCACAGTATACTTGAGCTCAGAAAGACATGTGTTATCCATTCTCTACTGAACACTGACAATGGGACCATGAGAACATTGCTCAACCTCTCTGAGCCTCAATGTCCTCGTCTCTAAGGTGAGGATAAAAATAACATTTTTCCCAGAAGGTAAATGCATTTTAAATGAAATAATACATGCAAAATTCTTGACAAACCCTAAAGTGTTCCGTAAATATTAGGAACTATGAAGCAATAGACCAAAACAATTCCATTAGGAATTAGGAAAGCCAAAGTACTCAGAAAAATCAAATTAAGTCCAAACTATATCACCATGGGAGGTCATGAGAAAAGGGGTTAGCAGATAGAGGATCTTGGAGTGTATCAGATATTCAATACTTTCTTAAGATTTCTTTAAAAAGGACACGCTGATGGTTTACATGATATGAATACATATGTATTGAAATGCTAAGTCCCAGAAAGAAAACTACATTGTATTTCTCAGTGATGACAGGTGGAAGTTTGGAAGAAGGATGTATGTGGAAATAATGTACCTTAAAATATATATACTTTGTTGGGTTATTTTACTGTAAGTTTAAACAATTTCTTTATTAAAATGTAGTTTAAATGTAATCTCACATAAGGAAGGATTAAAATTTGTAAATTAAGTCATATTATACTTAGAACCAACAAGTGGGGATTTGTTTTGTATGACTTGAGTTGTAGTCGATTCTTGTCTATTCAATGATAAATATCAGTAAATGGAGAAGTCTGTCATGAAGGAAAAAGAAATGGCAGGTAAAACTGAGTATTATCTGCATAAGAACAACCAAAAAAAGACAAATCTTAGTTACAAATGGTATCTGAGTGGCATCATAGAAATAGTAAATAACATGGGGGACAAAAAAGAAGTCAGTGATAAATATACATTCTCTAGAGAGAAGAGAGTATAAATCACTTAAATTGAGCACAAGAAGTCCAATGGGATAAAAAAGAAATAAAAAGAAGAAAGTTAAGTTTCAGTGGGGAAAATGTGAATGGCACTTGAGTCAGAGCAGGAGAAGTCAATGATCAATTGTTAGGAATGTGAGAGGTGTACTGAATATATCCCGAGTAGAGATATATGCCTAGGAAGGAGAGGAGGTTATTGCATATGGATTGAGAAAGACACTTCATTGTTGCAATTCTTACCAGAGCAAAATTGTGAAGGGTGTTAATGTAATGACAAAATTAGTCTTGACAATACATACGTATAATAATATATACGTATAGAATATAAAGTCAAATAGCAAGTTGGTTTAAAACTATCAGAATAATTATCTATTGATACATATACATATATTATACAAATTAGAAATATTGATATATAACATATAAATATTAGATATCAAATATGTCTGGACATAGTACAATAAAATATAATTCAAGTCAAGAAAAATTTCTTAAGGATACACTATATGATTAATTAACACTGAGCTCATTGCTGAAAATGACTCTAGAGTCAGAAGTTTCACATTCCAATCACACTTTTGACACTTATTAGTAGGTTAGTACATAAATTATTTAATCTCCTTGGGTCTCATTTCTAAAATGAAAGAATTTAAACATAACTTTTCAGGTGTTTATATCTTTATATCCATGATACTTTCATTTTAATCAATATGTTCATTTCAGAACCAATTAAGAGAGATGGAAGGTTTGTTTTAAAAGCATTTGAAACCATGATATCCCAAAAATATGGTTATGGAGAAAAAACCAAAATATGTTCAAAGCACATTAGGCTTAGGTCTCTCTAAGGTCTCTCCTAGTTTAATACTCAGATGATGTGGAATTCACTGAATAGAAGCTTGGATTTATCACAAACTAATACTGAAATCCTATGTTCTATGTATTAAGACTCCTTGGCCTATCAGAACAGAATCATTGCCTCCAATTCAGTAACAACTTCATAGAAATCACATTATGTTAGACTTCTTTTATCCAGTGACAATGCTACCCTACTACTGAGGCACACTGAGGCTGGTGGATTTCTGGGAGATTAAACTGAAATAGGGCTGAATTAAATCTGTCTGAACTAAATCCAGCATTAACATAGTGAATCTCTGAGAAAGGATGGCCACCATACTGGTTAGGGAACTCTGACCAAATCAAGGGGATAAAAAGTAACAGTTAAAAACCTCTGGGGCAGCTAGGTGGCACAGCAAATAGAGCACTGGCCGTAGAGTCCAAAGGACCTGGGTTCAAATCCGGCCTCAAACACTTGACAATTAACTAGTTGTGTGACCTTTGGCAAGTCACTTGACCCCAATTGCCTTGCCTTCACCCCTCCAAAAAAAAAGTTTCTGTCTTGTTAAGCACTGAAAGAAGGCCTGTGGATCACTTGCATTTCTACCCTGGGCAAAATAAGCAGAGTTTTGAAAACAAAACAAAACAAAAACAACAAAAATGTATTAAAAACCTAAGAAATGCCCTAGGGCATTTAAGAAAAGAGAATTGTATGATGGAAAGAATTTTGACTCTTGGAACTAGGGGACCTCAGTTAAAGTCCTGCCTGTGCTATTTACTGTCAGTATGTTCTTACATAAGTTACTTAGATCACTGAAACTTCATGAGATGTTTTATATAAAAGGAATTGGAATAGATGGGATTTCTAAGACGCCTTCTAACATATCTATGATCTGTCAGTCTGCAAAGGCATGAAAGTAGTGCCTACTGCTTTTTAATACTTTTTTACCTTAATCATCTCACAAAATCAGAAAGAATAAGAAGAATCAATGTGGCCCAAAAGAAAGAATGATTGATCCCAATTTGGAGGAATCTCAAAATTTGAAAGATGGAGGTGAATCCAGTTGCCATTCAATCCATCCCATGTATTGAAGAAAACCCCTTTATAACACAACCAACACATAATTTTACAGCTTGTGCTTAAATATCTCCAATAAAAAGGAAACAAAGATGTCTTTGGGTAGCCCCTTTTCCCCCCTAGACTTTTCCAATTGTTCTGAAGTTCTCACTGTGATCAAGTTCAAATTTTACTCCATTCAACCTCCATGAATACTCGTGGTTTTGTTCTCTAAGGAAAAACAGCATCAGGTCAATCAAATTCATTACAATTTACCCTTTTCTCTGTGTGACCTTGAAAGAATAATTTGCCTTCTGTTGAAATCAGGTTTTTTGCTCTGTAAAATGCAGATGTTGGAATAAGTGATTTCTAAATAATTCAGTTCTATGATCCATTTATTGCACAGTCATTATTAAGATTTTATAAAGCTATGGGCTTAAAGATATAGATTATAACTTCTTTATAATTGTATTTTGTTTAGCCTATTCTTGGCCTTAAATTTAGTACTCTGTAACCAGCTTGCCCAGGAGGCAGCTGGTGGCTAAGTGGAAAGAGTACTGGACCTAGAGTCAAGAAAACCTGAGTTAAAATCCAGCCTCAGACACTTGCTGGCTGTATGACCCTGAGCAAGTTATTTAACCCCTGTTTGCCTCAGTTTCCTCAACTGCAAAATGCGGATAATACCATCTGCCAGGAAGGGTAGTTGTGAATATCAGCATTTGGCAAAGTGCCTGGCACATAGTAGGTACTATACAAACGCTCATTGCCCTTGCCTTCCATGGAAATTTCTATAGTTGAAGTCTTTCCACCTTGGTAATACTTGCTAGAATTTCTGCTGTATCAACATATCTTTTAGGAACATAGCATAACCATAAATTCTATGGTAAAGGATCAATGTCAAGGTCTATGTGACTTTGATATAACAATCCTTAGTCTACTGATGCTTTAACATGTAGTAAGAAGTTTCTATATGTAATTTGGGGGTAATCCTATAAAATCTCAAATGAAGAAAACAAAGCTTCTAGTGTATTTTATGCATTGTACTGTGTTTTGAAAGTATTATTAATATAGTCTTCACTATAGCCCTGAGAGATGTGCTACTATTATCCTCATTTTTTAGTTTGATGAAACTGAGTCAAATAGAAATTAAATTACTTACCCAGAGTCACACATTCAGTAACATGAGGTTTGAACTTAAGTCTTTTTGACTCAAGGCCCAGCATTCAAACTACTGTGCTACCTGACTGCCAAAGTATTCATCACCATAGAAACTGGATGGTTGTACCTACTGAAATGTTCCATGCAGCAAAGCTGGGTTTAAGAGCATCTAAAAAGTTTTTCTATTGGTGGCATATTTGAAGGTTTTTAAAGAGCATTGGACCCATGAGAAATCAATGTGTAATCACTATGATACACAATCCATGAATAGTGTGCTTAGTACAGTAATTTCCTGCAAATATCTTGCAAGATATATGATATTTATCAAAGGAGAGAGAGGCAACAAAGTGTAAATGCATTAGTTCAGAGCTATAAGTAGCAGTATAGGAACCAGAACCAAGTGACACAAAATACACCTTCAATTCACTTGTAAAGATAGCGGTAGTTATTGTGGAAGAGATACTAGGACATCAAGAGATATTGATTTGAATATTGTAAAAAGAGAAGGAGTCAGAAAAAACTGAGAAGAAGCTCACCATGTATGATTTGTGTGGTAGTTTATTTTAATTAATTATTTGCTAAGCTCTTTTAGTTGTTTTCATTTTTTAAGAACACAAAACAATTATTTTAATTTTCCAGAATAATAATATTTCATTTTTTCAAGTTACATGTAAAGATAGTCTTCAACATTAAAATTTTGAGTTTCAAATTTTCCTCCTTCACTCTCCCACCCCACTACCCAAGACAGCAAGTAACACTATATAGGATATGTATGTATGTATGTATGCATGCATGCATGCATGTGTATGTGTATATGTATATGTATGTATACATACATACATATAATATATATAATAATATGAAATAAATTTCAACTTCGGTCATGTTGTGAAATAAGAATAAGAACAAAAGGGGAAAACCAAGAGAAAGAAAAACAAAAGCAAAAAAGTGAAAATAGTATGCTTCAATCTACATTCAGATTCCATAGTTCTTTCTCTGTTTGTGCATAGTATTTTATATCAGGAGTCTTTTGGAATTCTCTTGGATCACTGGATTGCTAAAAGCTAAGTCTATCAAACTCA
>CM053593.1:339024296-339039109 GCA_028646575.1 Pseudocheirus occidentalis | reverse complement strand
AACTCAGGTACTTCTGACTCCAGGGCCAGTGCTCTACTCACTGTGCCACCTAGCCACCCAAGGATTGTGGCTTTTAATCCATTTTGCTGTCCACCTCTGTTTTATGGGAGAGTTCATCCCATTCACATTCACAGTTACGATTACTGTGACTTTCCCTCCATCTTATTCCCTCCCCTGTTTATATCTTTGTATCTTCTTTTTCCTTTCCCCTCCTTAAGAGTTTTCCTTTTGACCACCACCTCCCTCAATATTCCCTCCCTGTGTCCCCCGTTCTTTACCTACCCTTTCCCCTTGCTACTGTTTCCCTCCTTTCTAACTACCTTCCCCTTTCTTCCACCCTCCCCATCCCTCCTACTGCCTGTTGGACACAATAGATTTTAATTCATAACAGAGTATATTATCCCCTTGAACCCAAACAAATGCTGGTAAATCCCCCCCCTTTTCCTTCTATTATGAGTTTTTGTGTCTTTTCATTTTAGAATCCAAACTTAACTGTTCGTCTTGATCCCTTTTTAAATCAGAACCAATGAGAGTAACAATCATATGATACTCATCTCCTTCCTTCCCTCCTCTCCACTTTAGGATGTTTTTATGCCTCTTCTTGTGGCATAATTTACCATCTTCTGCCTTAACCCCTTAATAGGTTTTTTTTAAATCTTCAAATTAGTTCACTCATACCCACACCCTCTATCTTCATCCCTTTTAAATGTTGCAATACTTATCTAAATTTCAGTATTGACAGGTATCTGCTTCTTGTATAGGGATGTAAACAGTTTGCTTTTATTGAGTCCCAACTTATGTGCATACATGAGCATCTGTGTGTATGTGTATGTGTGAGTTTGTGTTTTCCTTGTTTACCGTTTTATGTCTTTCTTGGGTCTTGTAAGTGGAGATCGAATTTTCCGTTGAGCTCTGGCTTTTCATAAGGAAAGTCTAGAAGTCCTTTATATCATTAAATGACCATCTCCTTGCTTGAATGATTATGCTTAGTTCTGGATAGTTGCTGGATAGCTGATCCTTGGTTGCAGTCCTAGCTCTTTAGCTTTAGAAAATATCACATTCCAATCCCTCTAATCTTTTAATGTATTAGCTGCTAAGTCCTGTGTAATCCTGACTATAGTGCCATGATATCTGAATTGTTTCTTTTTGGTTGCATTCTTTATTTTCTCCTTGACCTTGTATCTCTGAAATTTGGCTACTATATTTCTTGGAGTTTTCAATTTGGGGTCTCTTTCAGGGGGAGATCAGTAAATTCTTTCAATAACTATTTTACCTTCTGATTCTGGGACCTCAGGACAGTTTTATTTGACAGTCTCTTTGAGGATGCTGTTCAGGCTGCTTTTTTCATCATGGCTTTCTGGTAGGCTGATAATTCTTAGGTTATCTTTCCTGGATCTGTTTTCCAGGTCAGTGATTTTTCCAGTGAGATATTTTGCACTTTCTTCTAATTTTTCAATCTTTATGTTTTATTTGACTGACTCTTGCTGCATCATAGCATCATATGGACATTTTCATCTGTTTGCCTATCTATCTATCTATCTATCTATCTATCTATCTATCTATCTATCTATCTATCTATCTATCTATTTAGCTTCAGTTTCACTGATACTAATTTTTAGTGCATTATTTTCCTCAATAAGTTTTTGAATCTCCTTTTCCATACATTCAGTTTTCACTTTTAGGGTGGTATTTTCTCCTGGTAGATTTCGGACCTCCCATTCTAGTTCTCCAATTTTACTTTTTAAAGATTTGTTTTCTTCAGTGGGAATATTTTCCCCAGTTTTGTCGCTCTAGATTCAAATTCATCTCCTACCTCTCTAATTTCATTCTTAAAATCCCTCTTGAGGTCCGCCAAGAATGTTTTTTTGGGCTTCAGATCAATTCACATTTCCTTCTGTGGTCTCCAGTGTGAGTATAGAGTCTGTGTTGCCTTCTGACTTTGGTTTTTCTTGCTCACTATAAAAAGGTTTGATGTTCCTAGTCTTTGCAGTTTCCTTCTTCCCCATTGTGATTGCCTATGTCCTGGATTTTTAGAGTGGATATATGCTTCTCGGGTTCAGAAGTACTGAGCTTCTCAGGCTGGGAGGTCAGGGTTTGGTTGTTTACTTAGCGAGATGTAGTGACTGAGAGTGTAGATGGAGGCCAGGGCCAGAACTCTTAATGTTTCCCCTGAGTTCCCCTGAGGCTTACAGAATAACCTATGGGGGAGGGGTGATCTGAATCCTTCAGGTGTCCACCTCTGTGTCTCTGGGATACAGCTCAGTCAGGTTCAGTAGCAGGAGGCCAGCAGAAGGGCAGGGCAGGGCTGCAGCTTTCTGATTGGCCAGGTGGTACTAAAGCGCACCTGGGCTTTTGTTGTTAGGGCTTGCTGTCTCCACCCTCCTGGGCTTAGACTCCATACTGTCTCTCTTCCCCTTTCTTCAGTGACACACAAGTTGGAGGCTGTTTCAACTAATTCAGAGTTTTACTCTGGGTGGGGCATTTAACTCCAGACTTTTCTCAGTCAGGGAGGGGGGAATCAGAGCAAGTCAATTTTATTCCTCCATCTTGACTTCTGGAAGTTCAAGTTTGTAATTTTTAAACATCCAGGCCATGGGCTAGTAGCCCAAGGAGAAGCTGCTGACCCTGCTGTGGGCCCTGCTTTTTCTCTTACCCGGTTCTGAGAATCCTCTGTTGTATGGTGAGATGGCTGCAAACCCCTCTGGCTGGGTGAGTCTGCTGGCTGGATGGGGCTTCTTCTCAGTCTGCCCTACTCTGCTCTCAGAGTCTCACTGCTGCAGCTCCTATGTGGTCTGTGTTGTCTTTACCCCCACCTGAGTAATCACTTTCTTGGGCTGGGAATCTGCCATGCTCTGTCTCCCAATGGGTTCTGTCACTCTTAAATATGTTCAAATTCAGTTTTTAGCTTTTAGCAACAGAATTCTTGGAGGAGTTTGGAAAAGCTACTGCTTCCTTTCTCCCATCTTAGCCTTACCCTCCTAAAAAATATTTTAGAAAAGTCAAACCTGCTATTTCTACTTACTATATATAAACTTATTTCTCAGTGTTAGGTGGCACCTTTAAGAAAAGTAACTACATATTAGGATGTAAAAATAATCATAAATTCAGAAAAAAATAAACAGATTTTTTTACTGACAACAATTATAATACGTAATATAATATTTAATAATATGCTTTTGAAGAGAGTGTTAAAGTTTAATTGGAAGCAAAATAACTTAATCCTGAATGATTAGTTGGAAAAAAATCATAAAATCAATGGATAATTAATCAAGGAAAATGACAGAAATGAAAAAAAAACATCAAAATGCTTAAGATTAAGCCAAAGCAGTAAATAAAATTTACATATTTAAATTCTTCCATTTAGAAAATAGAGAAAATGTAATAGAATTGGGATTAAATTATAATTTTTCCCTTCTTAATAAGGTTTTTATTACTTTTACAATTTCTCTCTCTTTTGGAGATTGGATTATTGGGGTTCTTTTTACCATTTGTCTTTGAAATTTTATATGGACATTTTCATTTGTCTGTCTATCTATCTATCTATCTATCTTTCTATCTATCTATCACCTATGTTATCTAAGTAGTAAACAGCATCAATGTATAACTGATTAAAAACATCCTAATTGTTTTTATTTCTTTTTATTTTATTTTATTTATTCAAAATTATTTTGAATTCTTCTTTTTCTTTGTATATTGATAATTTGATATTCCTCTCTTCTTTCAATGATAATAATTTATTTTTTATTTATTTTATTTCTAAGGTTACAGTTTTATTTATTTATAAAAGATGATTATCCCTTCTTTTATGTATTGATTTTATAGTTTTGTTTTTTACATGATTATATAAATAAATGAAAAGTTTTGAAAACAATTCAATACTATAGGAATAGATGTATCTAAACTTAATATGGTAGATACTATACACCTAAAATGAAGAAAACATACTATATTTAATTGGGATAAAGTAGAGGACTTTTCAGTCTTTAATATTTGAATAAGATTTCTTAGTCTTTTGATGCCCCTTTTATCCTTGTTATATCATTTAACAAGCTGAAATTGATAAGAATGCTATTTATGTCTTTATGCAAATGATTTTTTAGCAATTAACCAATGTTATTTGTAACTTACTATGGTTATTAATTATTCACTATAAGACCATAGCAATAAGGGTAGTAGTAAGCATTTATATAGCACATATATTTATGTGTCAAAACACTGTCCTAAGTTCCTCAGAAATATTATCTCATTTTTTCTCCGGAACAACCTTGGGATGTATGCACTATTATTACTTCAATTTTACAGGTGAGGAGACTGAGGCAAACCTAGGTTCAGTGACTTGCCCAGAGTCATATGGATAGCCATTTTCTGAAGTCAAATTTGAACTTGGGTCTTCTTGACTCCAGGTCCAGCAGTTTATACATTTATCCACCACAATAAAGGACCCCAGAACCAGGCACAGATCCCTATGGCACTTTGCTTAAGTAATAATTCTTCCAAGTTGATCATTATTAAATCCTTTTTGGACTTATTATTCTACCAGTCCAGAATCCAACTTGCTGTGTTATTATCTAAATTATATATTTCTTGTTCATGTGAATAGCATGAGCAATTGAATAAATATTTTATTAAAATCAGTATAACCATCTCTAAAGTATTGAATTCTATCTAATATTTTACACCTACTTAAAAAAACAAAAAAAAACCATATCATTTATATGATAAATTCTTGATGAAAACTGCCTGGCTTTTTAGGATCACAGCTGCCTTTTCTAAATACTCAGTAACCATCTCTTCAACAATATATTTTGCTAGGAACAGAAATAAAATTAATCAATCAATAAGAGCAATCATTTAGTCAATCAATCACCCTTCATCATTCTCTATTCAATCATCAGAAAATACACAGATCCTCCACCCCTAGTTCACTAGCAAATTTACAATTTCTCAGTCAGTAGACAATATCTAAGTAAAGTTTTCTTTCAGTTTGACTCTGGGTAGTGTCTCAGATTTCCTTGGTCCCCTTTTATCATCCAAAGACCCTACCTGGACTCACCAAACTGTCACCTGGGTTCAAAGGCAGACATCTTCCAGGTCCCTGTCCAGCTTTCTGTGCAGTTTCTGCTCCACATTGGAGCTCACAGTGTCCAGTCCATCTCAAATCCCTAACAGTCTCTATTCCTAGGAAGTCAAGGCTTAACAAAGCCACAAACAGACAAAGTCTTAAATCCCTCAGAGTCATGTTTCCTCAGTCTTTTGTCAGCTTTGGCTGGCCCTCACACTCAACAAAAGTTGCAGCTGGTTCCCAGAATCAAAATCACTCCATCCAGGTTTTCAAAAGCAAAATCATTCTCTCAGCCTAAGAGGGGCTTTCCTCTTTAGCCTTGCTGGTAGCAGAAGCTTTTCCCTCCATGGGGCTTTCTCCAAGAAGATTGGACTCTCCCTTTCTGGGACTTTTCCTTATATATAGTATTGCTCCTTCCTGTACAGCTATTATATAGTTGACCTTATGCAAGATGGCCTCGTCAAGGAAATAAAATAAAACTATGAGTCTTAGGTCTATTAATGGTGGAAAATAGTACTTGGCTTTTCTAACTCACATAGTTGTGAAGATTAAGTGAGAACCTGTATTTGAAAACCTTTTGTAAATTGCTATACAACCTGAAATGATGATGATGATGATGATGGCAACATCAAATATATGCTGAAAGAATTTTATTCATTTGATTAGGGAAGAAAAGAAGTTTGATGATCAAACTTTAAGTTTGGTGATAACTTTCAAGATCTTCATTTTATACAATTCCCCAAGGCTTAGGAACTCTAAGGATTGTTTTCACTTAATGGACGTTATTTCTCACATGGGTTTAAATAACTCCTTAGCTGACTGGGTCTAATTTTTTTGACTTCATACTCTTGGGATCTATAAAAGCATAGGGCAGCATCACAAGAATATTAATGTACTTTCTTCATTTTTGGAGAAGAGAAGTGCTTCCTATTCAGGTGAGTTTCTGAATAACACACATTCTCCTTCAAGTGACCTCCAATTTCTACAAGCAAGTTCAAAAATTGGGGTCAAAGTATTCTCACAAACTGTAAAGCCAAAGTTAAATGCAGAGACAGATGTTCTTTCTTATTTAACTGCATTTAGATGCGAATTTCCCTTAAAGGAGATGTAATTACAATATTCATTACTTTGGAAATTGGTAAAACTCAATACTAGAACCTTGAGGGACCAATAGTAATACTATAATAAATGAAAATTTCCTTATGAAATCAGACTGCTGACTATGTATCCTTATCAGGGAATAAGCCATTATTATTAAAAAGAGTCATTTATCTGGAATATTCTAAAAATGTCCATTTTTTGCCAGCAAGTAAGATATTAGAAGAGACAATGCAAAGACAGACTCCTGTTCCCCCAGGGGGATGTTTGGATGATATGTCCTAGATGGATATTGAAAATGATTATTTTTGCTGTTTACACATGCTCCCCTCCCACCCCATTCTGGTCAATGGCACATATATCTTGCTATAGTTCTTCCAACCTCATATTCCTTACTAGACTTATGCAGGACTATCATAGAGGAATTCAAATCCCAGACCATCTGGCAACTGATGGAACAGGGCAAAGGTCAAGGGCCTTTGAAATAGAGAGTAGTAGCCTGCTGCTTCCCCTTAATGTCCTTCACTGTATTTTTAATCTTTTTTTTTTAAAGACTGGTACTTTGTTCCATGAACTTGTCAATTCCTGTTGCCTGGAAAAGTTTAAACTCCAAACCTTTGTTTTATAATGTTTTTATGTATAAAATGTGACCTTTTCATGTAAATTGTCCCATATTGGGGAGGGGTACACCTACACAATACACATACATATATATGTTATAACATTATATGTGTATATGCTTATATATATATTACATGTAAAGCATATAAACTAAGTAATAGTTCTTAGGTCATATAAACAAATCTTCAAGTTCCAATAATTTAAAAAAATCATTTTTTTCAGAAATTAATATATAAACTCTGTTCATCCTGTAGGATTTTAAAATAAAATATACACTAAACATGAAAGGCCATGAATTTTTCAAATATTAATTTTTGTAAATGAGAAAATGGATACTGAATGTACAATTATATACTTAACCACTCTGCTTAGTGTTAAACAATGCAGGGTGTGATGAGGTTAAAGTTCACTTTTCAATCACCAGTAATAGTGACAAGAGTAACGGAATTCATTCAAAATATGAAAAAATAAAATACTATTGTAGCACTATTTTTTAAAGAGGACTTTTTAAAATGAAATGGAATAATTTTCTCTTGTTAATGTTTAGGTAGAGAGTTTTTTTTCCAGAATAAAATTTAACCTAACTTAATTATTTAAATGGAAAATCTGCTTCCTAATCTAGGCAATATGTCCTCCCTCTGACACATATTGGCTGTGTCATTAATTTCTTGGTGTCAGAGGGGACTGATTCTGTAAGCAAATAAGTTACAAAGCAAGTACTTTTAGGCAGGGTAAGGATGGTATGTTCCTATGAAATAGTAGGAATTATTAAAAAAAACATGATTATGATTTTAAAGTGAAGTCAAAGTATCATAGTCTCACAGATTCAGAGTTGACAGGGTAGATATCAGAAATCTTCTAATTGGAAGGTCTCCTGGTATAGATGAGTAAAGGTACAAGAGACTTGTCTAAGGTCACACAGGCTCTGAATGGCAGAGCTGAGCTTTAACCCCTAGAGCCCTACATTAGACCCACTTATGTTCCTACTGAACAATGCTGCCTAATTATTAAAGAGAAATGTATCACTTATTTCAAAAAATATCTAAAAATTATGAGGGACTGCATGCTTTCCTAGAAAGATAACTGAAAGGTAAATATAAAGTGTTTCCCAGTTATTTTTTCTATTAATGTTAATTATGCAAATAGAGGTGGAAAAAAGGGGGAGAAGGTTAATATCTACAAAGAAGTTATGAGCTATAGTGACCATCTGGAAATCACAATCTAATTTAAATAATATCACTTAAATATTAGTAATGGTAAGTAAGTCACAAAATATAATCCTAAAAACAGTCTATTTTTCCCTCAGGCTATTTTTTCATATTTTCCAGAAAGCTTTAAGTGCCAAAATAAAATAAACTGAAGTGTCCATACCACAGCTGCAAGGGATCTCAGAGATCATCTTGTCCAACCCTCTCATTTTGCAGAAGAAGAACGTGAAATTTGGATTGCTTAAGTAACTTTCCCTAGGTCATGTAATAAGCAGGATAAAAGATGGGATATGGACCCAGAGCAGAGGGTCTTCTGTTCCTTGCTACTTCAGGAGACTGACTCAACCAAATATCACAAAGCTTTTAACGAACTCTGCCATAATCTATACTAGGCCCAGACCAATACAGCTATTCGATTAATCAATGTATTGCAAGTATTATGAACCAATCATTGTGTAGGTGAAATCTAGTTTTTATACAAATGTTTTTATCTCAGATAAATGTAAGGATTATAGATATTTGGATGGAACTGATCCTACAGGCCATCTAATCCAACTCTCTGAATTGCCAGACAAGGAAATAGAGACAACTAGGTGGCACAGGGAATAGAGAACCAGACCACAAGATGAGAAGATCTGGGTTCATATGTGGTCTCAAACATTCAGTATCTATGTGACAGGAGTCCTTCACCTCCCTCTGTTTCAGCTTCCTCAACTATAAAATGGTTGTAATCATTGTGGTACCCCATGCAAGTTTTCTTTGAAGATCAAAAGAGAATATTTGCAATGTGCTTCCCAAATTTTGAAGTCCTAAACAAATGCTAATTATTAGGAAGAAAAGTATTTTAATATTTGCAAAGAACTTTATATACCTTATATTATTTGATCTTTACAACATCCTTGTGGAATAGGTGCTATTATTTTGTAAATAATGAAATTGATACAGAAAGAGATTATTGACTTTTCTATGATCACACAGCAAGTAACTGAGGGAACATTGGATTTAGGTATCTCTAACTCTTTTTTCCAGTGCTTTATCTATTATGCCACAAAGTTGATTCACATATTTCTTTCGTATTTTAAAACTAACTTTGTCTTTAAAAGCTTATCTTTGAATATCAATTTAAAAAAATAAAATTGCTTAGTATCATTTTACCCCTAAATTAATTTCAATCCAGAAATTATCATAATACTATTTCAGCGTAAGTCCCATTAACATCATTTTTTCCTTTGTTCTTATTCAGTTTTTCCTCATATGGTCACAAGTAGTTTACTGCTTGTTTCTTTTTCATTTTTTCTTATTTTATAGTGATTTCTATAGATTTCATTGTATATAGCATACTTTTTTGATGTGATTGAATCAAAGTCTTCAATTATATTAACGAGTCATGATTTATTTGACCATTTTCCCATTTTTGAATATTTACCTTGTTTATTTTTTTTGCAATTTTATACAATAAAATTATGAAAATCTTTGAAAGGATGTTCCCATTAGCAAAATTATTTTGTAGGATGTTTTTCAGAGGCTGCTTTAAGTAGTGTTCAAATTACTTGGGTCAACATCACTGTAATAAGATCTATTTTGGCAGCTTAGTCTAATACAATGAAAAATAATCAGCAGATATTTGGGGGAAAGCCATACTTTAAATTAGTTCTGTATCTCTTCTAGCAGCTGCATCACATCTTGGCTTTTAATTTTTCTTTTACTGTCATGAATCTCTTAATAGCTCTTCTGGTTTAATCAGTGTTAGGTCTATTTGGCAGATCAGAGAGATGGGACTGAAATTCACTTGTGTTGGACCACTGACTAGTGGGGAGGAAAATAACTTGTTTCATTTAGCCCACTAATAATGGACTCATATTTGCTGAATAGTCAAGCCTCTCTGTTTTTATTGAAGGATAAATTTAAGATAGTGGGTGTGGGCCTTAGATTATTTTACTGTATTTGGGCCAATATGAGAAAATTACTTGGCAGTTGATGTTATATTTACAAGTAGCTTCTAATTTCTATTAAAATCTTATTCCTGACATTCATGAAGAAAGTCCAGGAAAAAAAACTTCTGTAATAGTTCAGGCTCAGGAAAGGATTAGGGGAAATTATCAACTAGATGTTTTGTCTTGGACAAGTCACTTGACCTCTGTGGGCCTCAGTTTCTTCAAGTTTAAAAAAAGGGACATGGGCTAAATAATCACTAAAATCCTTATGGTTCTAAAGTTGCTATACTTTGATAACAATCTCTTTCTGAATTTCATTTTGTTTCTCTGAAAAACAAGAGAGCAAGAAAAAGTACTTTTGGAGATCATTTCTAGTACATGAGAGTAGAATAGACACCAAATTTAGAATCAGAATCAAAGAACAAAAAATTAGGAAGCCTTTACTATGTGACAGTCACCATGCTGTTTTCTGGGACTAGAAAAGCAAAAGACAAGAAAGTTTCAGACTTGTTCCATACTCAGTCTTTTACTAGTAATGGCTGTCAACAAATCACATTCTGTCTCAGTGTCATTCTCTTCAGGGGAATAAAAATGTAAAAAAAAAAACAAAAACCCAGGACAATATTAATAACAATATTGGCAGTATCTAACATTTACATATGGTTGGCTCTGCACCAGGAACTATTCTAAGTGTATTACAATTAATTTTATTTGGTCCTCAGAATAACCCTGGGAGGTAGGTGCTACTATTGTTCTCATTTTATACTTGAGGAAACAGGTAAAAAGAAGTTAAGTGACATATCCGGGGTCACACAACTAGTTAATATCTGAAGCCAGATTTGAACCAAGGTCTCTCTGACTCCAGGTCTAACATTTTGGGGTCATAATAATGATGAAATAAGATAATATACCCTTTTTTGTAAAAAAAAAACTTATAAGAATGTGAATTTTTAATGAATCTATTATGGGAAACTAAAAACAAGAAAGTCTGAAACAGCAGTATCTGTATTTGGTGTTGTATAAAGATAGTTATAAGTATAGGATGGGGCAGCTAGGTAATACAGTGGATAGAGTGCTGACACTTACTAGCTGTGTTACCTTGGGCAAGTCACTTAACCCAGTGTGCCTTATCTGTAAAATGAAGTGGCAAAGAAAATGGCAAACTGCTCCAGCGTCTTTGCCAAGAAAATCCCATATGGGTCATAAAGAGTCAGATACAACTGGAAAAAAACCCCAACAACACAAAGTGTACATATTTTCTTAATTTTTATTTTCTTAAAAGTTGGTTATGAATCTTAGGTGTTTGATTTCTGCTTTCTTCTTATCTTTGCAATTTGTGCTGTTTCCTTACATTCCAAACTCTGTTTCCTTCCTCCTCTTTCCTTAGATATCTCTCTCTAAGAATTCAGAAGTATAAAGGTGGGGGCTAACTGAGTTATCTCATTTACAATATCTGATACCTTTATCAGTTTAGATCATAACTCAATTGAATAATTAATCAGAGGAGTGAACTTGGTGTGAGTAAAGTCTGGACATTTCTGTTCAATCAGGTCATTCCAGGAAGAATACATAAGGAGTCTATATAAATTGGTTTAGTTGCTTGGTCACATCCTGAGGAAGTATATAAAACTAAACCTAACTTGGTATAGGAAAATCCAGTATCTAACATTTTAGTGGTGGAAGGCTATAGATAATTGCCAGAGAAAGAACTACTTGGTGTGGAAGAGAATGGCTGGACTTCAGAGGACTAGAGAACTAGTGCTTTCATCATAATCCCAGTATACCTAGGAAAGCAATGACTACCAGGAATGTCTCTATGATGAGCTTAGGATAACAAGACAATATATTAAAAAAAGGCAGATTCAGGAATGGACAAGAAGTTCAGTTGAATAGCTATTTCCTCCCTAAAGGAAACATTTTCAGAACACCAACAGAACACCAACTTTCATGAACTCTGACTTATCCCTTATGACAAGTACTCATAAGTTTGAGCTCACTTTTCGCCATACCCATTATATATCAATGGGTAAGCATGCCACATAATTTTTAGGGGGAGAAGTTTTATACCGATTGTTCTTAATATACTCCTTTAGTAAATATTAACTTTGAAAGGCTGAGGCTGGGTGACTAATTGATAACTACTGAGAGAGGCTTAAGAGATCCTTATAAGATACTAGTGGAGACACTCCTCCCCCACTCCTGCTCCTGAAGGCCAAAGATTACCTTTGGATTGTCAAAAGAGACCTCATAGTTACTTTGTGAGCCTAACCTGTCAATGGAAATGGGAGTTTGAAAGAGTAAGTTCAAAACTTGCCCATAGTAAACAAGTTTCGTCCAAATCACATGGCTTTCTTGACACACTATTTGGTAATTATTTTTATGCTGGATTAATTTTGTTTTGTCACAGCAGATTAAAACCAAGCTCATCAATGATTCCTATAGAATATATTCTATGACAATGGTTAAGCAAATTAACATTAAAGAGTGATTGCACATATTAATAAGGCTAAATTTGTTAGTTAAAAGATAACTTTAATAGGATACTATTGATTAAAAGAAAGGAATAATGTGTGTTTTAATTTTAAAGAGGCAATATTCACATTATTTCGCTTGACTTGTTGTTGTTGTTGTTGTTGTTGTTGTTTTGGCACTTCATGTTGTCTTAATTTGCAAAGCTGCTATCTTTTTGTTTGATTATTCTAGGTGTGGTTTGGTTTTTGCCTCTTCTTGCTTCACTTGGCATAATTTTATAGAATTCAATACCTTGATATTAGAAGGAACTCTTGTTACCATCAAATGTAACCCAAACATGAATAAAATGCTTCTCTACTATAGCTCCAACTACTGGTCATCAAGATTCCTCTTGATAGCCCCTAATGATGAACAATTATCACTTATCAAATACCCAGTCAAGGTATTCTTCCTTCAGATTAGCAACCCAAAATCTGCCTTCTTGCAATTTTAACTCACTGCTCCAAATTTAGCTGTCTGGACACATGCAGAATAAGTTTGACCTCTCTTCTATGTGATATTACTTATGATAATTAAAAAGCTGTAATTATGTCTCTCATAGATCTTTTTTATTCCCCAGCTAAATTTCGTGGCATCTTCAATTTTTCTTTTATAACCTAGTCTCCCATATCCTTCTTACCCTATTGTCTTCCTTTGATTAATTACCTATGTTATTCAAATAGCCAAGAAACTTAATTAGTAAGTTGTCTGACTCTCCTCCTCTATTCTGAACCTGATTCAAGAGTCTTCTTCCTTAAATATAAGTTTTACTATTGTCATCTTATTGATCGGAAATTTTCAGCATCTTACTCGACTATATCATGAAATCTAAACTTCTCTACTTAGAATTCAGAGTTCTCTATGAGAAGCATTAACTTTATCTATCCAATCATTTTTTCCCTCCCCAGAATACAATTGAATTGAACAAGTATTTAGTAAACAGACTTGCATATACTAGTTGGGTTACTCTTGCTGGTGTCCCTCTCCCCCCCACCCCATGTTGTTTCTTTTTTAAAAATTAATTGATTTGTTTATTTACTTTTAGTTTACGAGATTCAGTTCCACTATCCCTTGAATTTCCAATTTTCTCCGCTCCCTTTCCCTCCCCCCCACCATGGCAGCTTGCACTCAAGTATAGGATCTGCACATACTTTCACACTTGACATTAGTCTGGTTGTAATATAACCAATGGAGTGAACAATGGGAAAGAAGAAACAAAACCAAACATGTAAAAGAATGAGAACATGTAGTTTGCTTCAGTCTCCATTTAAACTGTACTCTTTCTAGCCGACATGTTGATTCTTGTTTGCAATACTTGGTTTACCCTGGATTTATCCAAAGTTTACTCAATGTTCATAATATTTTCAGGGGTGAGAACAGCACATAAATGAAAGCCAAAAAAGGTTTCTATATATTTTTTAATGTTTCAACTTTAAATTAATGGTAAAAATATTGTTAACTATGCCAGGCACTGTGTAAAGAGCTGAGATTACGATTGCAAATTCAAAGACAATGGCTGCCCAGAAGTTTATTCATTCCTTCATTCTTTCATCCATTAATCTATCTATATATTTATTTATTATGGAAGAGATTATTCACAAAGGGAAATGGGACCAAAAAGGGGTAGGGGGATAGATCAATATATTTTACATTACAATAATATTCAATTACATCCAAATATACAATGTGTTCAGCTATTCCTCTCGTTACTGGTCACTTATTTTTTCTAACTTTTTCCTATTAAATTTAATAAGATATGTATTTGATCATGTTATAGGATGAATAAACACTCTGCCAATGCAAGTGGGCTTATTTTTTGTAACTTACAATCTCACAGATTTGTTTAAGGTACCCAGAGGGTAAATGACTGGTTCAGAGTCACAGAGTAAACATATTTCAGAAGTCAGAGTCAAACTGAGATCTTCTTGATTTGGAGGTGAACTTTTTATACATTAGGTGTATTAAGTGTTACTACAGTTTGTGCTAATTCTGCTCTAAGTATATGTTTATATTTATATATATGTATATGTGTGTATATATATATGCCTTTTCTTACTGCCATTAATCTCTTCCTTGAATAAAAATAGTCTTAGTATTAATGATCCAAAGGGTATGAACACTGGTATTTTTTAAGTATTTCCAAATTAGTCCTACTAATTGAAATTCCACTGGTGATGAGTACAGTAGCCTGATTATTTTTCCAGCATTCTTTCAGCATTAAATTTCCTACTTTTTGCAGAAATATTAAATGCATCATTCTCAGATCATGATGCAATAAAAATTATATGTAATAAAGGGCCATGGAATGGTAGGCAAAAACCTAATTGGAAACTAAATAATTTAATCCTAAAGAATGAGTGGATTAAACAAGAAATTATA
>CM053593.1:338995545-339023796 GCA_028646575.1 Pseudocheirus occidentalis | reverse complement strand
ACCACAGCAACTTATAACAAGAATAATACATTTTGACCAGGTTGGATTTATTCCAAGAATGCAAGGATGGTTCAATAGAAGGAAAACCATCAATATCATTGATGATATCAACAATAAAACTAGCAGAAACCATATGATTGTTTCAATAGATGCAGAAAAAGCCTTTGACAAAATACAACATCCATTCCTATTAAAACACTAGAAAGTATAGGAATAAATGGAATTTTCCTTAGAATAATAGGTAGCATCTACTTAAAGCCATGAGCAAGTGTTATATGCAATGGGGATAAACTAGAAGCATTTCCAATAAGATCAGGGGTGAAACAAGGATGTCCACTATCACCCCTCTTATTCAATCTGGTATTATAAATGGTAGCAGTAGCAATTAGAGAAGAAAAAGAGATCAAAGGAATCAAATTAGGCAAAGAAGAGATTAAGCTATGACTCTATGGAGATGACATGATGATATATTTGGAGAATCGTAGAGAATCAAGTAACAAAACTTCTTGAGACAATAAATAAATTTAGCAAAGTTGCAGGATATAAAATAAACCCACATAAATACTCAGCATTCCTTTATATTTCCAATGAAGTCCAACAGCAAGAGATAGTACAAGAAATCCCATTTAAAGTTATGGTAGACATTATAAAATATTTTGGAATCTACCTGCCAAAAGAAACCCAATTCCTTCATGAACACAACTACAAAACACCCTTCACACAAATAAAATCAGATCTTACTAACTGGAAAAACATCAATTGCTCATGGCTGGGTAGAGCTAATATAATAAAAATTATAATTTTACCAAAATTAAATTACACATTTACTGCCATACCAATCAACCTACCAAAAATTACCTTATAGAACTAGAAAAAATAGTAACAAAATTCATTTGGAAGAACAAAAAGTCCAGAATATTAAGGCAATTAATGAAAATAAATGTTAAAGAAGGTGGCCTAGCTGTACCAGACTTTGATCTCTATTATAAATCAGTGCTCCTCAAAACTGCCTAGTACTGGCTAAGGAATAGAGTAGTGGATCAATGGAATAGATTGGATACAAAAGACTCAGTAGCCAACGACTATAGTAACATACTATTTGATAAGTCCAAAGACCCCAGTTTCTGGGTTAAGAATTCACTATTTGACAAAAAATGCTGGGAAAATTGGAATATAGTATGGAAGAAGCTGGGCATAGACCTAACACCATACACCAAAGTCAAGTCTAAATGGGTGCATGATCTAGGTATAAAGGCTGATAGTATAAATAATCTGGGGAAACAAGGAATAGTTTATCTGTCAGATTTATGGAGTAGGGAAGACTTTATGACCAAAAAAGAGTTGGAGAGCATTATAAAATGCAAAATGGATAATCTTGATTACATTAAATTGAAAAGTTTCTGTACAAACAAAGTCAATGTAACCAAGATTAAGAGGGAAGATTGGGAAAGGATATTTACAACCAGTGTTTCTGATAAAGGCCTCATTTCTAAAATATACAGGGAATTAAATATAATTTATAAGAATACAAGTCATTCCCTAATTGATAAATGGGCAAAGGATATTAACAGGCAATTTTCAGAGGTAGAAATTAAAGATATCTTTAAGCATATGGAAAAATGCTCTAAATCACTACTGTTTTGAGAAATGCAAATCAAAACAACTTTGAGGTACCACATCTCACCAGTCATATTGGCTAAGATGACAAAACAGGAAAATGACAAGTGCTGGAGAGGATGTGGAAAAATTGGAACTCTAATGCATTGTTGGTGGAGCTGTGAGCTGATACAACCATCCTGGAGGGCAATCTGGAACTATGTCCAAAGGGCTATAAATAATTGTATACCTTTTGACCTAGTAATACCACTTTTGCAGCTGTATCCCAAAGAGATCATATAAGTGGTAAAAGGACCCATTTGTACAAAAATATTCATTGCAGCTCTATTTGTGGTGGCAAAAAACTGGAAACTTAGGGGATGCCCATCAATTGGGGAATGGATGAACAAGTTATGGTATATGAGTGGAATGGAATACTATTGTGCTATAAGAAATGAGAAGGAGATGGACTTCATATTTCCTGGAGAGGCTTATACAAATTGATGTTAAGTGAGAAGAGCAGAACCAGGAAAAATTTGTACAGTCACAGATACATCATATGTGTGATGACTAACCTTGATAAACTGGACTCTTCTCAGTAATACACAGTTAAAAGCTAACTCTTCAAGTTTCAGAATGGAAGGAGATACCTACACTCAGAGAAAGATCTAGAAAGACAAGAGTTTAAATGGAGACTGAAGCAACACATGCTCTTCTTCTCTTCCATGTTTGGTTTTGTTTCTTTTCTTTTTTCTCTTTCTTTTCACATTATTCGCTCCATTGATTACAAAGTTTCTCTACAACAAGACTATTGTGCAATGTGAAAGTGTTTGCAAATCCTATACATGATTGTATGCCACTATGGGGGGGGGAAGGGAGGGGAGAAAATCTGAAACTCAAGTGATTCTGTAAGTGAATCTCGTAAACTAAAAGTAAATAAACAAACCAATAAACTTGAAACAATTTCCTACCTTTCCATTTTTTCCAGTTTGAATGAGGAATTGGGTAGTGAGAGCTGGGCTTGTTCTTGAAGTGTAAATGTCAACATTTGGATGTTGAATATCGATCAAGGCAGCAACAAATGACTGAGTTTGCTGCAGTAAATATCTTGATATAGATTGAAAGTGTATTTAATCCAAGAGAGTCACTTAAATAAGAGACAGCATCATATGAAAAACTGGGATAAACAGTGGAATCTTATTACCAACTGTCAAATCAAATACTTTGATTTCCTTTCATTTCACAATTAGAGATAATGCTTCCAATGAAAGTCCCATTAAAAGAGTTAATGTATAATTTTATTTGTAGTTAATTGTAAATGCCTGATATAAGAACTTTTGTTGGGAGTAAAAATATGTAAAGCAGAGTTAAATGACAATATGGAGAGAAGTGTTCTGGAAAGTTATGGAAAATCAGTGATGGACAATATGCCCTTCAAAATTTTGCATAAGACCAAGTTAGAATAATAGTTTCTCTTCATTTAAATGTTCATCTAAATGGGTGAATAGGTTAATAACTTTATGTTCAAGAAATGCACATAATTTTTCACACTGGGAAAAGTAAACCCTATTTCCACTGTTCCAGTCAGATGTTCTTGACTTGGTTGGAAGCCTATAGTTTCATTACCTTCAGTTGAGAGAACAGGGTGAGTCATGAATACAGTATCATCATCACCAGCACCACCACCAAAAACAAAAAATATAAAATTCTAGGACTATGTTTTTGGCATGATGAATATTTTCATTGTCTGAAACTCTACTCTGGAATCTCCATTCTTAATACTAAGTCCTTCTTCCAAAATGTGGAAGATCTTTTCCTTCCTAACTCCCAGAATCTAATAGATTTTATGAGAGATTTTTGGTTGTTGTTGCTGTTGTTTTTGGTTTTATTTATTAAACTATACTGCCAATCATTTGTTTGATATTTTCTACTGTTCATTGTCCTTGGACTGAAGCTATTCCATCTAGAAAGACTTCATAACTCCTTAATTCCCAGAACACTGCCATTCTTCTCCTGCCATAGAGAGGGCAGAAAAATGTGATGTTACTTCTTGTATTCTTAGATTGTTTCATTAAGCAACTTTTATTTCATATTTCAACAACTTTCGGCCATTGCTCTCTTGCTTTCCCTTGCCTCCTGGCAGGAGACCAAAAGCATCTAATTCATTCCAACCCATGGGCAACTCTTCTGTTCCTCTATGATGATGGGGTAGGTTTATGAGCCTTTGTTGGGCATATATGCCTGCTCAGCACCATTTGGATGAGCATGTGGTCACCAACTCCAAATCCTCTGCCAAAATGGGTAGGGTTGTTGTTTGCCCTTTGTGATCAAAGAAGATCAAAATGACATCACAATGTTGAAGTCAATGTACAGTGTGTCTGGCTGTAGCTGATCATACTAGTATGATCTCAGTAAGCTCTATAACATATTGGGCACAACTAATCTCTATATTTGAGAGGGAGGTGTCTCCAAATTTGCACACCTCCCATTTCTTTAGAGCTATCATAATTCTACTATGTTCATAGAACACAGTGCCTTTTTTTCTGCAGACATGCCATGCTGGATGATCCTGTGCCTGTGCTTCCCATGTCTCAAAAGTGGTACCAAAGTTAGTTACAGAGACACTGAGAGTGTCCTTGGTTCTTTTCTTCTGAGCACAAGGTGAGTGCCTGCCTTATGTCAATTCTCTGTAAAATAGTCTTTTAGGTAAATGTACTTTTGGCAATTGAACAACTAGGCCAGCTCATCAGGGTTGCACTCTCTGCTATAGAGTTTGAATGCTTACCAGTTCAGCTTTAGTGTTTGATACCTTATCTTACCAGGCGATCTTCAGAATCTGCCTAAGACAATTCAAATGGAAGCAGTTCAATTTTCTGGCATGACTCTGATATACTGTCCAGGATTCACAAGTTTACAACTGTGAAGTCAGTCCAATGACTCTGTAGACCTTTATTTTGGTAGACAGTCTGATATTTCTTCTTTCCCACACATTCTCTTGTAGCCTTCTAAATGGTAAACTAGTTCTGAAAAGGCATGAGTCATCCTTACCATCCATATGTGCATCCTTGAAAAGTATGCTCTCAAGATAAATGAACTCATCTGTAGTATTTAAAATTTCTCTACTAGATACGGTTCCACATGTGGATGACGTAGTGCTTACTGGTGGAAAACCTCTGTTTTCTTGATGTTGTTAGGCCAAAATTAACACAAGCAGCAAGGATCAATCCATACATTGTTGCATCACAACCTCAGAGGCTGCACTGAATGCACAATCATCTGCAAACCAAAATTTACCAACTCTCTTCCCACTTTAGTCTTTGGTTTGTAGCCTTTTAAAGTTAAATAATTTAACATCGGTGTGATAGCTGAACTGGATGCTGTTTTTGTCCTGGTTGAAGAATTCTGAAAAAATTGCTTAAAATATCATGTAAAAAGTATAGGAGCAAGCATACAACCCTTCTTAACTCCATTGGTAATTGGGAATTCATGAGAGCACTGTCGATTTTATACAACTTGTGCAGACATACTGTCACAAAACTGACAATAATATTGATGAACTTCTATGGGCAACCAAATTTTGCCAAGATATTCCACAAGCCCCCACAACTGGAAGTAGCAAAGGCCTTAGTTAGATGAACAAGCATTGCATATGGACATCTATTCTACTTCTTCATTTCTCCTGCAGTTTTCTGGGAAGCAAATACCAGATAAACCATTCCTTGGCCTTTTCTGAAACCATCAGCTCTCAAGTAGATGAACATCTTCCAGGTGAAGGATCACCCTATCAAGGTGGATTCTCCAAAAATCTTGTCAGCAATGAGTAAGAGAGAGACTTCTTTGTATTTGTTACAGGAAAACCTATTTCCATTTTCTCTATATTGATGGACAAGTGTAAAGCAAGTCATGAACAGATCTCCTGAGGAATGAAGCTCTGAATAACTTTAAGGATATAATCACATCTCTATTTACTGAGCAATAAACTAAAGCAAAACCTTCAAGAAAGTAAAGCACAAAATTCACAACAATATAATATAAAAACTTATTACTAAGGTTGCCACATAGTCTAAAACAACATATCATTCAGTAAGTCACAATCTCCTCAATCAATATAGAGTACCAAAGTCAAGTCTTCTTTCATCTTGACTCCAGGCTGGTTTCCAATCATCCTTAAGTCAATCATCCTTAAGGGTAGGTAGCAGGAAGTACAAACACCATCCACCCCTAGGTCACAGTAAGTCACAATCTCATCAGTCAGTGCAGAGTAACCAAGTAAATTCATCTTTCATCTTAAGTCAAAGCTGGTCTCTAAACCCCATAGCCCCTTTTCCATGGGCTGACAGCTCCTACCTCTCGTCTGGAATCACATACAGGCAGCTTTCTGTTCTAGTTCTATATCTCAATGTTTTGCTCCACTTCACACTCTTTGAAGTTTGTTTCTAGGAAGATGAAGCTTAAAAGAGCTACAACGATATTTACACACATTGTAGGCACTATCATCTCAATTCACTTTCTGTCTGTAAAGTCAAGTATGAGCAGCTCTCCAGACGACTGCCGCTGTGAATAACTCTGAGATTCTGATCATATAGTAAAGTCAAGTCTTCATTTATTTCAGCAGTAAATTAAAGCAAAACCTTCACAGAAACAAAAGTACAGCATTCACAATGATACAATATAAGAGCTTGTCAGTGAAGTGGCCACATAGTTTTAAACAAAAGATGTCATTCAAGATACAAAATATAAAGGTCTCCTACCCCACAGTCACATTGTCTTAATTTCATCAGTCAAAACATCTTCTTTCTTCTTGATTGGATACTAGCTTCCAATAATTTTTAACTCAATCATCCTTAAGGCGTACAAGGTGCAAAATACAAAGTTCTCCCACCCCTAGGTCACAGTAAATCATGATCTTGTCAGTCAACACTAAGTACCCAAAGAAAGGTCTTTTCATCTTGGTTTCAGGCTGGCTCCCAAGTTCCATGGTTTCTTTTCCATGCTGCCAGCTCTTGCCTGAATTCATCCAACCATCACCTGGATTCATAGCTCCTTGTCCAGTTCCCATTCCATATTGAAGTTTACGGTGACCAGTCCACCTCAAGCCCTTTGCAGTTTCTGTTTCTGGGAAGACAAAGCTTAACAGAGCCACAACAACATTCATATCCCTTGCCAGAACCATCATCAATTCATTTTCTGCCTGTGAAATCAACACAGACCTACAAACAGGGTCTGAGAAACCAACATATATCATCAGTATAATCCCATGACTTCTGAAAACATCAGTGAAATCCTCCTCTAGGACTTCTGCAAGTAGACAAAAAGAAAATCCTCTTTCAAGTCTTCTGAACCAGCAGTAAGGTCCCAGAGCTTCTGTAACAGCATCAATATCCTCTATCAGCAGACAGATCTGACAAAGTAGCATCCACACAGTCAGACAAAGTACTCAGCAGCCACATGCTTCCTCCCAGTTGTTCTCAGTCCCAGTGATGAGGTACAGGCTCTGGGAATCCTCTTGAGCTCTCCTTGAATCTTTGAGGTCTAGACTCTGGAAAACCCCTTGAACTCTGATTGAATGCCCACTTGATGTGGCATTTGCAGAGACCATAAACTTCTCATTGTGGCTCTGCCCAGACCTGTGTTTCTAGCCCTCCATTGTTCATCTACTTTTCACCCTTGAGCCTATGAAAATATCAATTCAATATCAAATGAACTGGCCTAACACAGCATTGTCTGTTGGCTCCAGGTAGCCTCCAGAAGTTTCCCGCCCATAATCACTCATTGACCTCTTTAACTCATCCTGAAGAACCTCTCCAAACTCCTCCTCTAGACCACTCCTAGATTCCTACAATCTTTCTCTCTCTCTCTCTCTCTCTCTCTCTCTCTCTCTCTCTATATATATATATATATATATATATATATATATATATGATCACATCTTGCCTCCATGTGTGAGAGTGCCATAGAATTTGCTAGCACAGATTTGCTCTGTGTCCAATACAGGGAAACTTTTAATAAACTTTGCTTTTCTTTGGCTGAGAGAAGACTTGAGTTGAATTCATTTGGTAGGACCTGGCATGTTGGTATTTTGGGGTCTCAAGCCACCCTAACCTTCTTAATTTTATGGGTAACCACATCACCAGCTTGTGCTCCTGCTTTTATTTGGTTTTTAGCTCTTTGCTGTTCTGCCCATCTCTTATGTCCTTCCTGGTCCAGTCTTTGGCAAGACCTTTCCACTGTGGGATTCACACGTTCTGTTTCCAACAAAGACTTGATATATTCATAGTTAAGACTCAAAGACACTTGAGTGTCTGAAACTGAACTGAAAGAAGATGCCAAGTACTCCTTTGCTTGCCATTACACTGTCTGACAAAGTAACACAAATCAAAATACAAAGCTTCTATCTGATAAATCAAGTACAAATCAACAGTAAATCCCAGGACTTCTGTAAAAAGCAGTAAAATCCTCTTTCAACAGACAGATTGCTTCATTATGACAAAGTAACATCAACACAGAAGGAAGAGACACTAGATTTCATAAACATTCTCTGTTTCAGTTCTACTTGGTCCCAGTTCCTGCTTGAGCTTTTCTCTGCTCTGCTCCTTCTGTCTCCACCCTTCCTATTCCACCCTTTGGCAAGCTCCTACCACCCTGGGCTCCATTCAATGAGTATTAAGCCTATAAAGGGTAGGAAAGGTCTCCAAACTACCATAGGTCTATTAAGGACAGCACAATGTATATTGTTTTCAACAAAGACTTGATACAATCAAAGGCAAGGTTCGAAGGCACTTGAATAGCTGAAACAAGTAGCAAAGTATTATTTTGCTTGCCATTGCAACAATGGAGGCATCTTTCATCTACTGGTTGATAAACTCATCTTGCTGTATAACCCAGAAGATTTCTGTGAGCAGCGCAGCTTCTGCCTTGTAGATATCTGCTGGAATGAAAACAGTACCAGTGGATTTGCCACACAGAAGGAATCTACAACTTTCCAGTCTCCTTCTTCAATTTGAAGTTTTGCTAGTGAGAGATTCCCTCAACCTGAGTTAAATGGTCTTCAACTTTGATTGATGACAGTTTGTTGAGAACAACATGTAAGTGTTTAGCATATCTCTCCAGGATTATACCCTTTCATTGATCAATATGGCTCCCATCAGCAGTGTGTAGTTGAGATGTATCAAAGGTCTTTGGCCCACAAATCACCTTTAGGACAATATAAAAAATTCTTTGGATAGTTACTATAAGCAAAAAACTGAATTTCACCTGCTTTCTTACTGGGCCAAGAATCCTACACTTCTGTAAGCTGTTTGTACTTTACTTTTGATGGAGTCAAACATTGACTCTTTAGAGACAGATTAACTATCCTGCTGGGAAAAATATATTCTTATGCTTCATTTCGTTGCTTCCAAATTTCCCCATTATTTTCATCAAATGAATCCTGATATTTGTGTTTATACTAGTCTAGATGGGTATATATGACACTGTACACCAAATCTCTGAAGTCTGTCTACTCCTTTTCTGCTCCCTTCTTATGAACAGTGGTAAGCTGTCTCAGCTTTCTCTCCAAGGCAGTAACAAAACTATTCACACATGGAGAAGCACTGTATCCTATTGACACTGATTGAGTCTTCTGATAGTCATGAATTTGAGCCACCACTTTTTTTTTACTTGGAGTGTTTCACTTGGAGAGGATGTCTTTGATCAGTCCAGAACTCTATTCCATACATCACCTTCATCATCCTCACAATTCTATGAGTCCATCCTCCTTACAATGGCATAGTTTATCAAATGCCAATGATTGCTATAAAGGTGTATGGATGAACTTTTCTTGCATTTAGGTAAGTGGAAGACAGCATTGGTAATGAGAAAATTATTAGATGCAAAATCTTCAATATTAACTTACTATTTCTATTGCTGTTGCTGTTTCTGACTCGAATTCTCCTAAGGACTTCCTACAATGACTGATAGTCTGTTACTAATCTGGTTTTAAAGTCACTGAGAATAACAAACTTGTCTTCTGTCAGAAAATTAAAGGTAAATGGACCCCAGGTTTTTATTTTTAATAATATTTTATTTTTCCCAATTAATTTACAAATATTTAACATTCATTTAAAAAAATGAATCCCAAATTCTCTCCCTCCCTTATGAATTTAATTGAACAGAATGATATCTATTTATACCTGTTTCCAAGGTATATTTCAAATATCAGCACAATTTTAATGATACCTTATCATCTTAAAATGACATTATAACTTATGTAATTTCATTATGTATTGCAATACCTACAATACTTTGAGAAATTATTATTACTTTTATTGTAAAGACATTAATTGATTTTCTCAGAAAGGTTAATTTATTACTAACTTAATACAGATAATAAATTTCAAAGCAAGAGCAAAAATATCACTTGCATTTATTCTTAAGCTAGAAATATTTCAACTGAAAATATTAGCATCTTGTCTATTATGTTATATATATATGTGTATATTATATGAACACACATGTGTGTATAACTATCTATAGGAATACTTAATTTAAAAAGAATTTTTAGAAACATGTAAATTATTGGCCATAACACTTTTTTATAAGGCTAATATTTGAAATAATACCTTTTAAAGTCTTCTGCAATGATCTGAGAAAAGGTATTCTATAAATCATTAGGTACATAAGGATGAATTTTAGCTAGAAATGTAATGGAATCCACAATATAATAAGGATTTAGGAAATGTGACAGTATAATACACATATAGCATATAAAATGTATATAAATATATGTGTATATATGTAATATGTAAAATAAACATTTGTGCACATATACATTGCCAATGTATTCATATACAATATATTTTTAGATAGATGATGGATGATAGATAGATAGACACATAGCTAGACAGACATAAAGATAGGCAGATGATCAATAGAAAGATGATAGACAGATGAAAAATTCCTTCTTCCTTTCCAAAAAAAGGAAAATTTCCAAGAGTTTGTCATGTAATATTTCTGCAATAATTAATGGATTCAAATTAATGCTTCCATTTCACAGTAGAAGAAGAGAACAGTAATATAAATATATTTAGATTTTAATTAATTTCATTTTTTTCATTTAATAATTTAAGTTAATTTTAATGATTTCTGAGGAATTCTTAGCTTTTCCAGGATTTTAATAGATCTTCTAATTTTTCCTTCCCTCAATTTTGCAGTTCATTCATTAACAGAAATTCAAACAATTCCTACTTTATGTGAAGACTGTTGCTTAATTATCTCTCTCAATGTATATTTTAAGAGGTTTATTTTATTTGACCTGACAGATATCTCTGAATAAATTTGTAAATATCTTGTGTATTTTCTCATCTTTTGGAGCTTCAGATTAAAAACTAGAGTTTCTCTATTTTTTAGGTTATTCTAATAAAAGACCTTGTCAGTGTAATTAATTGTATTTTATTTACTCCTAAATATACAAAAGCGATTGCTAATTAAAAATGTGTTAATTGTCAACAGTGTAACAAGAAAAAAATCTATTAACTAATCAATTGGTATCTGAATATTCATGATCTTTATAACTTAACATTATGTGCAACTTACAAGTATGTACAACATCATTACATTAAAACTTTCACTGTGGAATATCTAATTTTGTTAGAAATTTTTTTGCAAAGTAATCATTGATTATAAAGTGGCTAAGTGGCACAGTAAATAAAGTGTCAGGCACAGAGTTAAGAAGACTTCTTTCTGAATTCAAATCAGCCCTAAGACACTTACTATCCGTGAGAACCTATGCAAGTCACTTGTTCTTATTTGCCCCGATTGCCTCATCTTTAAATGAGCTAGAGAAGGAAATGGCAAACACTCTTGGCAAAGAAAACAGCCAATGGGGTCACAAAGAGACACACATGATTGAAAAAGGACTGAACATCAAAATCAATGATTACTGACATTTCCATTTATAGAACTGCAGTTAGGTAAAAGAAAAAGAACTATTTTAACATATACATAACAAATGAAAATGACAAGTATCCTATGAATTCACTGATTTTTATGCATGTCTTTTTTCCTTCTATTTATTGGCAAATTCACAACGTTTTCTGTCCTTATAAAAGTGTCACTAGATATATCATTATTTTATTCTTAAATAGATTAAATTTTGATTCAGTTCTTCCCAATTTCTTTGATGCCAACATTCAAAAGTTGGAAAATAAAAGTAATGGGACACAGCATCATTTAAGAAATATTAGTCTCCATATTTTGAGTCAGAGAACCTGGGTTAAATCCTAAGTCTCCACTTAACTAGTTGTGTGATCTTGGTCAAATAACTTCAACTTTTAGGCCTTTGGTTTCCTCATCTATAAACAAAAGAGGTCAAACTAGATAAAAGGAGTTTGAATCAAATAGCAATAATCTTGTTTGTCACCCACTGAGTCTGGAAATTCTGGAATGAATCACCACTGAATTTGTCTTAGACTTAAATCCATTATTTTTATTATTCTGTTACAGTAATCATAAATGGAATAATTCTTCAATGCCATTCAATTAAACAAATGACTATTAATCTTCAGTTGTGATCAAGGGAAACATTAAAGAATATCCCAGATTCTGAGAGCTCTCCTAGTAATCAGAAGATAACTTCTGGTCCAATGCCTTATTAGGCACTCACTATATTCAGACACTGTGATAAGTGCTGGGGATGCATTTAATAAAAGGACAGCTCCTACCCTCAAAGAGCTCATTATCTAAGGATTTCTGATAAACAACAACAAAATAAACCATACACATAATTCTGTCAATAGTTCTTCTTTTCCCCATTTTACCCAGAAGTGACTGAATTTTCTTCAGAAGAAGGCAGATTTGAGGTTACAGGGACATTTTTAGGTCTTCTAGTCTAGCAATGGTAATTTATATTCAGTCTAAGGAAATAACATACCAGAGATTTTAAATGAGTTACCCTATATATCATTGACATTGATTGATAGAGTTAAATTTGAACCAAGGATATGTAACATTAGATTCCATATGTTTCCTATCATACCAAGTTTCTGCTTGTTTATTATTCATCTACTAGAGAGACATGATGGCACCATACAGATAAAGAATGGAGCTCTAACAAACATCAGCAATCTACATTATTTTCAATTTGGATAGCACATTATTGCTCATTAAAATTTTCTGGGTTATGTGTTGAAGCAAAAGCTGCCATTCCATTGTCAATAAGGGAAACAATCCTTAATTCTTATATCAAAATTTCCAAACAGTTGCCTAATTCAAATAGAAGCGCAGCTAAATCTGAGATAAATTATAAGGAGTTTGGAGGATCCGTAGTTCTGATTATTTTCTTCTTTTATTGTGGCACAGGGAATTAATTTTACCTGCAAAAGATTTATGGTGAAGTCTGTTTGCAATATATTAATTCCATAATGGTGAAATGAAATTGATAGATGTAAAGTTGTGGGGATATGATCTTCTATAACCTTGAACGAAAAAGAGGAAAGGTTCCAGAGCACCAAACAGATATTCTATGTACAATTTGTGGGGATATGAGGAAGAGTATGAATAAACATACAGTCAATCAACCATTTATGACCATTTATTAAACATCTAAGTAACTTATGCAGGTTCTAGAGAGTCAAAGAAATAAAACAAACATATGTGTCCTTAAGGAGTTTGGATAACTAGAAATACATGCAAAATAAATATAAACTAGTTGGGGTTATTATCACTTGGCAATCAGAAAATGTCTAGTGTAAGAGTTTGTGTTTGAGCAGAACACTGAAGGAGATAAGGAATAAGAGGAGGAGATGAGACTAGATGAGAATTGAAAAATGTATGTAGACCTAGAATTAGACAATCTGTATCACTTGGAAAAAAATAGTCACACCATTTCTATTAAGGGCTCTGCTACCACATGAAGGTAAGAAAATGTAAAATGTAATATTATATTAATGTTTCCACTGCACAACTTAGGTGGTTCAGCTACTATCTAGAATTCTCACAATATAGGTAGATGAGTTCCTTTTCCAGACATACTCATTTTAATAAGGTCATTGATCGTATTATGAAACTTCTCTCATTGATGATTTATTTGCTTGCTTATGCCCATCAGCCTTCTGTTCATTGCATTTTCTTCTAAGCTTTTAGTGTGTACCATTTATTCTCAGCTAAATAATATCAAATGATTTAAACAAAAGGCATTACAGAAGTTGACATATTAGGATCATTGAAAACATTAAGTAATTTATTAAATGCAATCCAATACAAAATCTTCCTCCTACTCAGGTTGAGACTCTGCTCATTTATCCATCTATACCACCACTCTAAGATATACTTGTTGGTGGACTAATGCAACAGCCATTTTGTTTTTCACCTGTAGATGGTTCCCGTAGTTTTCACTGAACATATTTTCTCCGTGCCTCTAGGTGATTAGTATGATCTCATAAACAAATGTGAACATCTAAGTAAGGGCAATAAAAAGTGGGGAAATGTATGGTTTGTTCATTTTTTTAAACAGGGCATCGTCTACTAGAAGTATTCTCAGAACCTTTTATACTTGACACACCTAGCACAGAATACACTGACATAGCTTTTGGAACTTCTGTGACACCTCCATAAAACCATGGAATCAACAATCCTAGTTGAGCAGGAGTTTTAGAAACTCCTATTAGAAAAAAAAGATTTATTTAACACATAGTACTTTAAGGCAGAAATGCATCTATCTCCAAGAAATTCATAAGAGTTGATAGATATTTATTAAGCAAATAGACTTACATGTTCTAAAGAAGCAATTATATTAGTGAAACCATCGAAACAATATGAGAGTGAATTATAACTAGGTGTCAAATTTTTGTTATAAGCAAATCGGCTTTAGGATTAACAGGGCAAGTGACTAACTGTAGGATAAATTAAATTGAATTCAATAAATATTTATCACAGTTATTAGTGTACATATGACTATGTGGAAAGTATTATGCTAGGTGATGGTGATAAAAAGGTAAAAATGAAGCAGTCCCAGTCTTCAAGGAACACATAACCTAGTGGAGATGGAGGCAGGTATGGATCTAAGACTGTGGTTAAGACAGTAAAAGAAGGAGACATGGCAAGATAAGTTTTGACACAATCAGGTTGTTGACCCTTCCTTTTTAGGTCACTGCATTCTTGAATAGTCCCTACCCCCAAAACAAGCTCTTTCCTACTCAACTGACTACTTGAATATGTTATGTCAAGTCCAAAAAACATGGACTTTTTATTTCTCTAATTTTAAATATAATTACATCTTAACTTCCCTTAAAAATTATGCCTCTGTAGAAAGTTTTCCCAGGACTAGTGTCTTGTTAAATCTTCTGTTTGTGTTGGTTTTATTCTATCATTTTCCCATAATAACTGTACAATATCACAACATTTCCTAGTGTTTATAGGAGGCAGATGGATACTATATAAGTATGACCTACATGTATCATCATCCTATTTCTTATGTTCCTATGAGTGCTTCACTTAATTCTTTTGAAAAAAGTCTGAGTTTCTCTGCAATGTTTAGGTCTTTATGAATATGTAAAAATGACTTTAGAATGGCTCCCAAAGGTTGTTAAGAGATTTGGCATTGCTATCAATGCAACAGTTTATGGGATTGCAAACACTAAACTTGAAAATAATCAACCACATATTACTGATCTTATAGCTGTAAACTGCTTGCTTTGTGCCAAATAATGGGGAGAAGACAAGATTTTAAATTGATGATCTTATTGATTTTCAAATTCCACATCCTACCTAATGTCAAAATCATTTGTTAATGATGAAACTGGCTAGTGAGTGAAAATAACAGTCCAGCTCTTAAGGTATATAGGCTATTTCATTATTTTTACATTTTATTCCTTATTAATGTTATAATTTTTTTATTTAAAAGTTATAGTAGAAGTCATTAAATAAGTAACAGAAAAATATTTGTGTCTTCCAGGTTAAAATTTCCAACTCATCTTTTCCCCTTTCCAACAGCTCAAAAATATAGTTATTCTTTACAAATTATTTATAGGAATATAAATATAATCCCTAGAATGTAATACAGACCTTACATTATTCAAATAAATTTTGTTCTTTTGTTTTCTGACTGTAATGGCTACAGTAAATATAAGGAAATAATGTCTTCCTAAGCTTTGCAGTTAAAGCTCATACTTTCCCATAGAGGTTATCATGTAAGGGCACCTTATTGAGAATTATGGGTGACAAAACTGGTGAATTTCCTACAAGAGTATGTCTTTGTACTATATAGTGTCTTATGTAGGGGTAATCAAACAACTGAAATTTAAATAAGGCAACTCAAATGGACAGTGAAGGATCCTTCAAGTGGCAAAGTTATATCCTAGGAAACTTGGTAAGGAAATATTGAGTCAGTGAAATGTTTTACTACATTCTGAGCAGTGAAAAACTGACACTGTATCCCATAACATCTTATTGAGTGGCATTGAGTATAAAACCTGTACCTACTAAAGGCAGGCTGACAGATCCATAGAAAACTACAAGCTACCACATCTAGCGTAAGGACATCAAAGACAAAATAACATCAATCAAAGTGAAGCAAAGCAAACTAACCAATAAAGAAACAACAACAAAACCCTCCAGTCTGACTTTCTTAGCAAAAGTCTGTGACTTCTTTTTAACTTTCTCTGCCTTATGCTAATTATAAAGACATGACCCCAGGCAAATAGAAGCTAATGACTCCATGAGAAATCAAGAATCAGTCAAATTCAAAAGTGAAAAAAAATGGAAGAAAATGTAAAATATTGCATTGGAAAAAAATAAAATAAAACAACTGACCTGGAAAAGAGATCTAAGAGAGAAAATATCAGAATCACTGGACTACCTAAAAGTCATAATCATAAGGATGATCTGGACAGTACCTTTCAAGAAATTATCAAGGAAAACTGCTCTGATATCCTGGAACCAGAGGTCAAAATAGGCATTAAAAGAATCTGCTGATAATCTCAGTAAAGAGATGTCAAAAGCAAACACACAAACAAACAATAAAAAAATCCTCAGAGGAAAAGTATAGGGTGAGGGAAAAAAAACCCCAAAATACTCCAAGTGAACCAAAAGAAACAATTTAAATATTGGGAGAGCCACAATCCGGATTACACAGGATTTAGCAGCTACAACATTAAAGTAATGGAACATGAAGTAATGGCACACGATAATCTGGAAGACAACGGAGTTAACACTATAACCAAGAATCAGGTAGTTGGTGAAATTAAGTACAATGCATGAAAGGGAAAATGGTAATTCAGTGAAATAGAAGGATTTCAAGTCTCCATAAGGAGAAAACTAGAACTGAACAAAACATTCTATCTCCAACATGAAGACCCAAGAGAAGCATAATCAGGTAAAGCCAGGAAAAAATAAAGGGATTCAATGGAGTTGAACTCCATTCTTACATGGGAAGAAGATGCTTGTGATTCTTAAAAATTGTACCTCTAATAGTAAGCTGGAAGGAATATACATAGACAAAGAGTACAAGTATAAAGTGAATTTGACAGAATGACATAAAAATAATTAAGTGATGAGAAAGAGGAATACATTGGGTGCAGAAGGAAGGGAGAGATAGAATGGGATAAATTATTTCACATTAAAAAAGATGAAAGGTCTATTACAGTGGAACAGAAGATGAGAGGGTAGGCAATCGACATTGCTTGAACCTTACTCTTATTAGTATTAGCTCAAAGATGGACTAAATACATAATCTTTCAAATATAAAAATCTATCATACCTGACAGGAAAGTAGGAGGTGAGGAGATTAAGTAAAGGTGGGAAGGAGACTGAAAGAAGGGAAGGCATATCAGGAAAGGTGACAGAAGTAAAACACTGGTAGGAAGGAATAGGGTGAAAAGAAAGGGAGGACAAACAGAAGAATAGAAGGGAGGGGAATACGCAAGTAATAATCATAACTGTGAATGCGAAAAACTCTCCCACAAAAGAGAAGTGAATAGCAGAAGTGATAAAAAACCAGAATCCTGCAGTATTTATTATTATTATTTTTTTACAAGAAACACACTTGAAGCATAGAGCAGACACAGAGTAAAGATAAGGGGCTAGAGCAGAATCTATTACACTTCATTTAAAGTTAACAAAAAAGCAGGAGTAGCAATCTTGATTTCAGATGAAGTAAAAGTGAAAATACATCCACTTAAAAGAGATAAAGAAATTATATCTAACTATAAGCTATCTTAAACGGTGAAGCAATATTAATACTAAACATATATGCTCCAAGTGGCATAGCATTCAAAGGAGAAGTTAATTGATTTAAAGGAAGAAATAGGTAGCAAAATTATACTAGTGGAGGAAGTCAATTGTCTCTCCTCTCAGAATTTGATAAATCCAACCAAAAAATAAATAAGAAAGAAACTAAAGAGCTAAATTGAATATCAGAAAATTTAGATTTGGCAGATTTTGGAGGAAAAGTGAATGGGAACAGAAAGGAATATACCTATTTCTTAGCAGCATATAGCACCTACACACACACACACACACACACACATATATGCACACACACAAAATTATCATGTATAGGACATAAATACCATGAAATAAAATGTAGAAAGGCAGAAATATTAAATTGATTTTGGATCTAATGCAATAAAAATTACATTCAATAAAAGCATTGGAAAAATGGATTAAAATTAATTGGAAAAATAAAAAATCTAATCCTAAAGAACAAGTGAGTCAAAGAATGAATCAAAGAAACAATAAAAATTTTCATTAAGAAAAATGACAATAATGAGATTATATACCAACATTTATGGGATATAGCCAAAATAATATTCAGGAGGAAATTTTCTTCTCTAAATTCTTACATCAACAAAATAGAAAAAGAACAGAAATGTGACTTGGGCATGCAATTAAAATAAAATTAGGGAAAAAAGCAAATTAAGGATCCTCAATTGAGCACCAAATAGGAAATTCTGAAAATCAAAGGTGAGATTAATAAGACTGAAAGAAAAAAACACTATTAAGCTAATACATAAATCTATGAGCTGCTTTTATGAAAAAAATAAGACAAAAAAGGTATTGGATAAATTGATTTAAAAAAAGAAAGAAGAAAAGCAAATTATTCAGTATAAAACTGAAAAGGGTAAAATCACTACCAATGAAGAAGAAATTTAAGCAGTCACTAGGAAATATTGTGCTCAGTTATATGCCAATAAACCTGAAAACTGAAGGTGGTCTCAAAGTACCAGATATCAAACAAGCTATATTATAAAGCCACAATCATCAGAACTGCTTGGCATTGGCTAAGAAACAGAGTGGTGGATCAGTGGAATAGATTAAGTACACAAGATGAAGTAGTCAATGACCATAGTTGTATGATATGGAATAGTATGTGATAAAACCCGAAGACCCCAGCCTTTGGTATGAATATTCACTCTTTGACAAAACTTCTGGGAAAAATTGAAAATAAAAAGGGACACAAATGGGGTATAGACCAACATTTTGCACCATATACCAAGATCAGGGCAAATTAGTGCAGTATTTATGCATAAAGGGTGACACGATAAGCAAACCAGAAAAGCAAGGAATAGTATACCTGTCAGATCTATGGTGAGGGGAAGAATTCATGACCGAACAAGGGATAGAGAGCATTATAAAATGTGAAATATGCAATTTTGATTATATTAAAAGAAACCTTTAGTACAAACAAAAACAGTGCAAACAAGATTAGAAGGAAAGCAAAAGGTTGGGAAACAATCTTTACAGTAAGTATCTCTGATAAAGTCCTCATTTCCCAAATATATAGGGCACTGAGTCAAATTTATAAGGCTACAGAGAATTTACCAGTTTATAAATTCTCAAAGACTATTATCAGATGAAGAAATCAAAGTGATCTATAAGCATATGAGGAAAATTGTGCCTATTCTATCTCCATACTATCTTTTACATTTGTCCCCTTTTCTCTTTTCACAAAACAAGCATCCTAGTTTGGTCCTTCTTTATCTCTCGTGTTCCTTAATTGATCTCCCTATATCCAACCTTTCCCTTCCCCACAACTGCTAAATTGAAATTTCTCAAAATGTGAATCTGAACTTGGCACTCCCCTACTCAAAAATTTTCAGTGACTCCTTCTGACTTCTAGAATAAAATACAAATTATTCCAGTTGATATTCAAATCCCTCCATAATGTGACTACAACATACTTGTCTAGGCTTATTAGACATTCCCCTGGTACCCAGTTTTCCAGTCAAACTCATTTACTTCCTATGTCCTTCATCCAAAATCCCATTTCCCAACTCCTTTCTTTTGCACAAGCTGGTTCCCATGCCCAAAGAGTTTCCCACATTATCTTTGACCCTCTAAGCTACTCCTCCTTTCAAAGCTCAGCTGTATTCCATCTGATACTCTTCCTTCTTAGTGATTGCTATCCCCTACAATTACTGTATATTGGTTTTATACTTACTTGACTGCATACATATTATTTCTGACTAGAAAAAATGTGAGGTCTTTGAGGGCAAGAACAATTGTGTTTTTGTCTCTGAGTACCCCCAGAACCTTACCATGATGCTCATTACATAAATGACTTTAAAAAAATCCTTGTTCAATTATATTGAATTGATTCTCTTAGGGATTTCATACAATATTATTTCCCATTTATTTAACCCTCTTTCATTTTTTTGGGTGGGGGCTGTACTTTTTCCATTAGACTCTGATGTATATTGAATTTAAAATGACTAGGAAATGTAAGAAAAGCCCACTAGAGTAACATTATATTATTTCAAATAAATGACAGAGAATAAAGCTAGGTATTCCCTATGGCATCATCTATCTTTGTATCATGTTATATTTTAACAGTAATACACAAAACTGTTTCTTTTCCTTAATAGATTCTTAGAACTAATGGACATTGGTAGATGCATGGCTTACAATTTAGTTGTTTGATAATGCTCTTTATACCTGAGGTAGTAAGCACATATTTAAAGGTCACATTAAACCACTGGATGGTTGTATTTGGTGAATTATGCATATTCTTTCTCCACACCCAGTTCCTCTGAGATCAAAACATCTGCATATATGTACACAGAAGTCAGATATGAGCATTGTGTTGGGAATAACTGAAACTAACAAATGGAACGGGAGAATCACCATATATTTCAGAAAGGTTTACATACTGTAATTTAATGAATTAAATAAAGCAGTAATCTTGTTATCAGATTAAGGAGTAGAGAGAGTTTTGTGTTCTGCTCCTATCACATAAAAAAAGCAGGCTAATGTAGTCAATTGCAGTTTTCAGTGATATGAGTGATATAGTTTGTAGAGCAAAGTTCAGGGTATGCTTAAATGTGAAATTATGAGAAAATATTGGCAAGGGGATTCCATTTCACATTAGTCTTATGTATGAACAGTTCATCATTAGTTACATCATCAATAATTGAAAGCAATACAATTCAGTTCAGAAAACATTGTCATTATATGTTGTATGCTATGTTCAGAGATAAAATTTAGACAGATCACATCAATCAGATGTGCACTTGAGTGCTCACTATGTTCAAGGGATTTTGCTTGTTAATGTCAAAGGTACTAAGATATAATACTCAAAATCCCTACTTTCAAAAAAATGTTTGTTTTAGTTGGATAGTCAAAATAACCCTGCAATTATTTGTGTGATAATATGTGAAGCGTTTATACTTTCTGGACATCAGTCTCTTCATCTGACCACATGCTATGAGGCATAGGTGATGTCTAGGTCCCTTCCATGATTCAGTGATATATTCAGTCAAAATAATATTTAATAATGTAAAGAAAGTAAATAACAAATACCATCTGTTTAATTTAGGCTAAGAATGCTTTAAAATCTCTACATAGGGAGAGATTGACTTTGACTTTAGGTAATAATTGACAGTTTTACTAATGAAAGACATTGATAAATAGGAAAAGTTTTAATGGAGAGCAACAGAAGAGTCATAAACAGATGCAACTAGAGGCTCAGTTGAAAGGGCTAGGGATGTTTCATGGAGAAGAGAAGATTCTGGAGATGTGATAGCTAAGATACAGGATTTGTGGGAAAGAGATTGAACTTCTTTGATGTAAAGGAAATTAATGAGAAGAAGGTGTAAATGGGGGAAATTTGGACTTGATGTCAGGAATAACTTCAAAGAACCATACTGATCTGTAATGGACTTCTTCAGGACATAGAGTGTTCCCCATTATTGCAGTTTTTCAATCACATGTTAGATAACCACTTATTTGAAGTATTGAGGGTGGAGCTTCTTTGTCCTTTTTAAGTTTTGAATCCCATTGTATTAAATCTATATGTTTTGTTGTTTATTTGTTTTCAGATGGGATTTGAGTTGGGAATTGAAAGAAGAATAAAACTTGACTAGCTTGAAAAGAATAAATACTACATTAAATAAAAGCCCCAAGGGGAGAATACACAAGATACATTTTAGGGAATAGCAGGTAGAGAGAAGAAGGTCCTTCTTACCAGAGAAAAGATAAATTTCAGTATAATAAATGGAGAAGAATGTACAATACATCATCGTATCAGATGTTCAGTTTCAGCTTTGAGTTTTTCTTAATATGATAAATGGATGCCAATCTTATTGCTGTTGATATTATTCATCCCAATTAAATGGAATTCCTCCTTTGGCTGATGACTTGAGCTAATTCACTAGGCATATTCTTTGCAAATAATATAGCAAATCTTAATATTTTAGTCCATACACACAGGTATGTATATATATACATATGTATGTGTGTGTGTATTTGTTATAGCTCATTGATTTCAGAATATACCCTTTCCCTAAACATTGAATCATCATATCTACCTAATATTTTCTAAAAAACTTTTTAACTAAATATATATGACAACCATATCTGATAGTATATGCAACATTCTATATCTTCAATACTCTATATCTGTGTAACAGTAATTAATTTAGAAGGTACTTGGTCCTTAGTAACTAAGGGCTAAGTACTTTTGTGAAAGAGGCAGAGGGTGTGAACTCTGTCTCCTGTGTGAAAGAAGCAGAAGATATGAACTCTGTGTCCTGTGTAAACAGAGGGCATGAACTCTGTCTCCTGCTGCTGACATGGCAGGAGGGGGTTGTCTGAGACAGGGGGCCAGTGTGTGTATATAAGAAGAATTCCAGAGACAGAGAATCAGAACCAGGAATGTTCCTCCTCTCCCAGCATCTGGAAGCTGACTGAGAACTGAGTTGGAATTTTATTAAGACCAGAATCTGGTGAAGGCTGAATTTGCTGCCTCCTGGAAGGCTGAGATTCCTCCTGGTTCTTAGGGACAGCCAAACTGATGGAGGACTGAAAAAGCATGACTGGGATAATCTTTTGTTTGTTTGTGGCTTGGTGGATCCTTGAGTTCCCTGCAACAGAAGTGGTGAAGGGTTTGAGATGTGCTGGACGCTGTGAACTTCAGTGTGTAACAAGAACTGCCTGGAGGACTGGATGATAACCTGGGAACTGTTTGTCTCTGAATCCAGGTGAATGTTTGGTGGATTCAGGTAGGAGCTGGGACCATGGAAGGGGATCCAGGAAATCTGAGAGACAACCCTGAGTCAAGATGAAGAAAAGGTGCCCCCTTGAATATGGAAATGCATGATGAAATTGAAGTTTTCTAGACACCAAAAGGTGGAGAGTTTGTATAATTTTCTAATGATTGTATTTAGTGATTAATAATACTCAGTAATTGTGAATCTAGATTAGTGACTGATTAATTTAACGTATGATTGTCCCATGAATGGAAGATTGATTTTTTTTGGAAGATAGATTATTGTGGTTTGAAATGACTGAATGATTAAGTAAGGAGGGTTTTCCCACTTAGGGAAACCAGATGATTATTATTTTGTCCTTTGTTCTAAATATTGTGACCACTGTAGTGAAAACTATGTGACCACTCTAATGTTAAGTGGTTTTGACCACTATATTGTGATTTTCTTTGATAAGATGTGATGCTGTGAATATTATACTGTACCTTGATTTTCTGAGAATGTTTGCCTTGATATGTAATGGAATAAATGGAGTGTTCACTATACTATGTAATCTGAACCTTAAAAGCTATTCACAGTAGCATTCTTTTGGAAAGCTGCTTGTGCATGGCAATACAATCTGAAATGAAGAGAGGGAGACATATTTCTCACCTTTAACCCAAGACCAAGTTTGGCCATTATTGTATCCTGTAGAGTTCTTAAACTAAACATTTCCAGAACTTAACTCATTGTTTTTCATCCATTTTTCCCTCTTTCTAACTTTCTGATTCCTTACAATTTGCATTGTTGTAGTAATTGTCTGTGTGTTTTTCCAGGTTCTTCTACTTAACTTTGTATCAGTTTATGTTTTCCTACTGTTTTTTCTTGAATATTCCTATTTGTCATTCATCCTGTGCAGTTATTATTTCATTAACATCATCATGATTGGCTTTTTCCTAGAAAAAACTTTCAGTATCTACAAGGAAAATAATTGATAAACTAGAGAAAACTCAACTTTGTTTTTATTATTTTTCTTATTTGCTTTTTAAAGTGTACAATGTAATAGTTTTAATCTCAGGTTATAAATGTGGCTGAAAATTGTTTATTATCATCATATTTCTAATTCATATTATCTACTTTTAAAATATTCTAATATATTCTTCCCCTTCTCTTACCCAGCAAGCCATATCTTCTAACAAATATAATTTGTTTTTGTATATCATATGGTATCATACCATATCATATTGTATTGTATCATATCATATCATATCATATCATATCATATCATATCATTTCATAACAATTTAACATATCTACCTATCTATCTATGACTAAATCTCCTTATCTCATTCCAGAGGGACATGAAGGAGTTATTGATATATCTAATTCAACTGTGATTGACTTAGAAGATGTGACCTGCTCCATTTTTGAATTGTGTAGGTGGACCCCTCTTTATACAACCTGCCTCCAATCTTCCATTCCTGGAGACATGTCATATCAATGGCATACTTGTTGTCAGTGCCTCAGTAGCTGGGATTACATGTGTCTGTCATCAAGCCCAGGGTAAGAAAGATTTTTTTTAATGGAAGATAAAGAAAGAAGCAGTTTATTCAGCAAGATCAACAACATGTCAGATATGTCTCATATTCTCTGCCTATTGTTTCCCATGTCTACCAAGAACTGAGAGTAGTCCAATTCTTCAAATTCTCATGCTTGGACTTTATACAGGAATCATTTTTCTTTTGTGTGTGTTTTTTTTTCAGAATTGGATCATTCTCATTAAATATACTGCCACAAGTACCTTACCAACACCCAAACATTAGGACACAAAATTATCACATATGGAGGTTCACAATGCAGTGTTGGGAAAACACACAATGCATTGTTGGAAAAAGTAAATTATCATTAAATCAATTATCCTCTAATTTTTCCCCCCTGAACTCTGAACTAAAGACAATGTTGAGGGTAGAAAAGATATAGCCTTACTTTTACTTAGATCATAAGAAAGTTTATTCACAAATAAAAGACCCTTCCACCAAAAATAAATGAATTAAAATACATTCATAAGCAACAGTAATCTATATTAGAACAGACTCACGTGTTCAATGTTTGTGTAATTTGGGCACCCCTGAATTCAGCAGACACTTTTAGGCTTATAAAAGATTCTAGATCAGTCCTTTCCACATAATATGCAAAGCTAAGAAAAGCATTGGTTTAAAATTCATAATTCACCTGATCACTGAAATTTCTTATTGGTAGCATGAAATCATTATTTCAATAATCTCATATTTCTGTGTGTGAATATTCCCATTCTAGCTCATTCACTACTCAGAGATATTTTTTCTTACCATTAGGCATCACATTTATAGATTATTTTTTAAATTATGCATCTGGGACAATAGTGAATCATATCCAAAATGTTACCCTCTTTACTCTTTCTCACTCATGATGCTCCTTTTCCAAGTTCTGAGCACGTTCACTGGGCATCTCCAGTGCGAGGAACTCTCTCCCTTCTCATCTCTCCCTCCTACTTTCATCGGTTTTCTTCCAGTTTTAGCTAAAGTTCCAAGTATGAGAAACTTTTCCTGGTCTAGTTTAATACTAGTGCTTTACCTCTGTTAAGTATATACAATAGATTGTGTGTGTGTGTATGTGTGTGTGTAATTGTGTTTGTAAATAATTCTCTGTTGTCTTCCCTATTAAATTCTGAACTACTAGAGTTCTTGGACTATTATTTTTCTACTTTCTTTTATATCCACAATGCTTACTGCAGCGCTTGGAACACAGTAGGGATTTAGAAAATGCTAATTTCAAGCCTGCCTGATTTAATTCATCCTGGGGGCATCTCTGTTTAGGGACTTATAAGTCCTACCATTGGCACATTGGCAGTAATATTCTCTCTCTCTCTCTCTCTCTCTCTCTCTCTCTCTCTCTCTCTCTCTCTCTCTCCCTTTCTGTCTGTCTCTCTCTCTTTCTCTCTTTCTTGCTATGATGAAGAGAATTTCTTTTACTCTCATAAATGTTGCACTCTAGTAATATATAGAGACAGTACTGTAATACATTGAAAAAATGCATAGTGAGAGAGGTAGAGCCAAGATGGTGGAGAAAGGGCAGGAAGTTGTCTGAGCTCTCCCCAATTTTCCTGAAAACAACTTAAAATTAAGTCCAAAAATGAATTCTAGAGCAAAAGAATGAGGTGAAAACATCTTTTCCAGGTCAAGATCATTTAAAAGGACTTCAGGAAAAATCTGTGTAAAAGGAAAATACAGCACAGTGGAGGCAAAATCCAGGAAAACCAGTAGCAGGCCCCTAAGCCCAGCACAGATGAACAACTGAGGTCAGATGATCTGGCTGAACAGGCCAACAGTATAGTGGATCAGTTTTGAGGTATCAAGCCCTGGTGCAGCAGGCCAGTGATCAGACCTAGGAGACATGGAGCAAGTACAACTGGACCAGGTGACCCCAGCATAGCAAGAGAGCCATAACCTCATAAGACCCCAGCTCAACAGGTGATCCAACAACTTCAGAGGACTTAGCACAATAAACCAGTGATACAAGTATCAAAAATGAAAACAGTGAATTTACCAACACTGAGGAGGAAATTTAAACAATAATTGGTAACTAGTTTGTATAATTGCATGCCAATAAATTTGACAGTCTAAGGGAAATGGCTAAATATTTCCAGAAATATAAATTTCCTAGGTTAATAAAAAGAGTAATAGAATACTTAAATAACCCTATGTTAGAAAAAGAAATTGAACAAACGATCAATGATCTCTTTAAGAAAAAAACCCCAGGATTAGAAGGATTTACAAATAAATTCTACCAAATATTTAAAGAATGATTAATTTGATACTATATATACTATTTGAGAAAATAGGCAAAGCAAAAGTCCTACTAAATTCCATTTGTGATACAATAATTGGCGGATATCTAAAGCAGGAACAGTGAAAATATATCTCCATGTATGATTTATATCAGGAGTTCAGGGTTGTTTCATAAATAGGAAAACCATCAGCATAATTGGCCATTGCAATAACAAAATCAATAGAAATCATATGATGATCTCAATAGATTCAGAAAAAGGATTTTGACAAAATACAGCAACCATTCCTGTTAAAAACATTAGAGACCACAGGAATAAAGTGAGAGTCCTGTAAAATGTTAAGTAGTGTCTATCTAAGGCCATCAGGAAGCATCATCTGGAAGGGAGATAACATAGAAGCCTTTCCCAAAAAATCAGGGATGAAACAGGGATATAATTACTATTATTTGATATTGTGCTAGAAATGCTAGCATTAGCAATAGGAGAAGAAAAAGAAAATGAAAGAATCAGAATATAGAAAAAAGAAACAAAACTATCACTCTTTGTAGATGATATACGATGGTATACTTAGAGAACCCTAGAGAATCAACTAAAAAAATAGTTGAAATAATTGACTACTTAAGCAAAGCTACAGGATATTAAAACATCTACATAAATCATCCAAATTACTGTATATTACCAACAAAGCCCTGTAGCAAAAGATGGAAAAAATAATTTAAAATAACTATAAACAATAAAAATGCTTGGAAGTCTACCTGCCAAGAGAAAACCAGCAATTTTATGAACACAATTATAAAACTTCTTTTTTCACACAAATACAGTCAGATCTAAATAACTGGGGAAAAATGGATTCTTCATATAGAGCCAAAGTCATTAGAATAAAAATGACAATGCTACCTAAATTAATTTACTTTTTCAGTGCCATACCCATCAAACTATCAAAATTATTTTTAGAACTAGTCATTCCCCAATTGATAAATGGTCTATGGATATGAGCAGGAAAATTTCAGACTAAGTAACTAAAGCTACTTAGTCATATTTTTTTTTAAATTTTAATTTATTTTCTTGGTTACCTCATTCATTTCCACAAGGTTTTGAGTTACAGATTTCCTCCCCTTTTTGCCCCTACGCCCCAGCCCAGAACATTGATCCCACTGTAAGGCCCCTCCCACAATCTGTTCCCTTTTATGCCCTCCTCCAACACCCCTCTAGCTTTCTAGCAGGGTAAGGAAGGGCTCCCTGCCCCTGTCCCTGAATGTATTATTTCCCAGTTGCATTTGATTGTATAGCTTTAAATACTGGATTCTTGCAATTCCTCCCCTGTCACCCACTCCCACTGGGTGGAGCAGCAATTCAATACAGGCTGTACCTGTGTAATTACACAGGACATCT
>CM053593.1:338953612-338995045 GCA_028646575.1 Pseudocheirus occidentalis | reverse complement strand
GCAGGGACAAGATGGGGAGAAAATGTGTAATTCAAAAATGTAATGAAAATGAAAATTGTAAACAAGAAAACAAATAAAAAACTAAATTACAAAAAGTGTATTTATTGTTAATTTTCAACATTCACTTTCATAAATTTTAAATTTTCTCCCCTTCCTTCTCCTCCCTCCTCCTAAAGATGGCAAGCAACTTGATAAGGTTTTACATATACAGTCCTATTAAACATTCCTATTTTCACATTAGCCATATTGTATAGAAGAATTATAATGAATAGGATAAACAATAAGAAAAAAAAGAAGAAAAGAAAATAATCTGCTTTACTCTGCATTGATTCCATAGTTCCTGCTCTGAATGTGGATGACATTTTTCCATCATGAGTCCTTCAGAATTATTTTAAGTCCTTGCATTGCTGAGAAGGGCTAAGTTTGGGCTAAGTTTGTCAAAATCAGTCTTCATGCAATGTGAATGTTATTACATACAATGTTCTCCTGATTCTATTCATTTCACTCATCATCAGTTCATATAAGACTTTGCAAGTTTTTCTGAATTCTGCCTGCTCATTATTTCTTATAGCACAATGGTATTACGTTACATTCATATACCATGACTTGCTCAGCCATTCTCAATTCATGGGCATCCCATCAATTTCCAGTTCTTGGCCACCACAAAAACAGCTGCTATAAATATTTTCATATATGTATGTCCTGTTCCAATTTATATAATATCTTTAGGACGAAGCTCTAGAAGTGGTATCTCTGAATCAAAGGGAATGCATTTTTATAACCCTTTGGGCATAGTTCCAAAATGCCTTCCAAATGGGTGAGATCATTTCACAACTCCATCAATAATGCATTAGTTTCCCAATTTCCCCACATCTCCCACATTTATAATTTTCCTGTTTTGTCATGTTAGTCAATCTGACAGGTATGATGTGGTACCTAAGAGTCATTTTGATTTGCATTTCTCTAAGCAGTAGTCGTTTACAGCATTTTTTTTCATATGACTACAGATTTATTTAATTTCTTCCTCTGAAAATTGCCTATTCATATCCTTTAACCACATCAATTGGGGAATGACTTGTATTCTAATAAATTTGACTCAATTCTCAATATATTTTAGAAATGCAGCTTTTATAAGAGACTATAAGGTTGTAAAAATTCTTTTCCAGTTTTCTGCTTCCCTCCTAATCTTGGTTGCACTGTTTGCACAAAATTTTTAAATTTAATATAATCAAAGTGATCTATTTTGCATTTTATAATGTTCTCTCTCTCTTGTTTGATCATAAATTCTTCCATTCTCCATAAATCTGACAGTTAAAATATTCCTTGCTCTCCAAGATTGCTTATAGTATCAGCTTTTATTTCAAAATTATGAACCTATTTTGACTTTATTCTGGTATAAGGTATAAGATATTGGCCTATTCCCAGTTTCTCCCATAGTATTTCCCAGTTTTCCCAGAAGTTTTTGTCAAATATTGAATTCTTATCCCAGAAGCTGGAGTCTTTGGATTTCTCAAACAGTAGATTATTATAGTCATTGACTACTGTATCTCGCATACCTAATCTATTCCACTGATCCACCACTGTATTTCTTAGCCAGTACCCAGTAGTTTTGATGACTTCTGCTTTATAATACAATTTAAGACCCAATATGGCTAGGTCACCTTCCATAGCATTTCTTTTCATTAATTCCATTGACATTCTGGACCTTTTGTTCTTCCAGATGAATTTAGTTTTTTTTTTTTCTGGCTCAATAAAATAATTGTTAGTAGTTTGATTTGTATGACACTGAATAAGTAAATTAATTTAGGTAGAACTGTCATTTTTATTATATTACCTTGGTCTACCCACAAGCAACAGATGTTCTTCCAATTATTTAGATCTGAATTTATTTGTGTGAAAAAATGTTTTATATTTGTGTTCACATAGTTCCTGAGTTTCATGTTTGTTTTAAAAATAATTGTGTTTTTACATTTTTATATATGGAAAAAGAAAAAATAGGAACTTGAAGGCTGGGAAAAAATAAATAACTTTTAATTTATTTGTGCTCCTCACATTATTAATGATTAGAGTGAATGCATGTATAGTTGAATGTCTTTTAAATCACATTTTCATATGTGTTTGTGTGTATTCATCAAAACACCTGCACTAAATTTGACCCAATTATGGGTTCAAGAGCACAGTGATCTCTTAGAATTACTTTAAAAATCCATAAAACAACAATAACTCTTCCTAAGAAGTGATTGGCGTAATTTGACATAAACAACTTCAATAAAACATATTTTGATATATGATCTTATAATTATCATAACTCTAGAATGCATTACAACTTCATCTACCATGCCTCAGCTCCCCATCCTAAAGTTTCATGTTTTCTCTTTAGAAGGATTTAATCCTGTATCCTTTTTTTATTAATCTGTTTATAGTTCATTGATTTGATCCTGTAACTATGTCTCTGAATTTAGTGCAGAAATTCAGCTAAACTGTAATGAGTTAAGTTAGAAATCCAGTTCTCTTGCTAGTCACTATTCTATTCTTGTCTCAAGGAAATCTGCTCTCTTTTAAAGATGCACTTGGACACCAGGCAGTTTGGTCTAGTTTCTCTATACTACTGAGCTATCCTTCAAGGATGTCTTCTTTGCTATCCAAAGAAGTCTGGACCACTGTCTTTAGCCTTGCTGATGGATTAAAATAATGAACTTTTCTTAGTTACAGCAGGGAAGGAAAGGTCTCATGCTAAGCCCTCTATCTCAACTTCCAACTAATCATATTGTTACAATCTCATATGCTCAGAAATCAGGAATGTTTTCCTCACCTCCATGATGCTGCCTGCTCTAATCCATTGTATTATTTCCTCATCTTCCCTATTCTGTTCTTTTTTCTATGCGTATATAAAAGGAGATACATCTTGGTCTAGCGGTCTTTTGACTAACCAAAGCAACAATTAGACTCACTTTATTTTAATGTTTGGATTATGAAATCTTAATTACAATATCATAAATTTATCTTTTTAGTGTTTGCAACTTGCCTTAGTCATCTATCTTAAAGAGTTAAAAAAGAAACAATTCAAATTTACAAAAATTTAAAATGGTATTTTTAACAAAGAATTGGAAGTCAAATTTTATTAAAGAATAGCTAAACAAATTACTGTATAGATACACCAAAAGAAATGATTACTCTTATGGTTTCAGAGAAACTTAGAAACTTAAGAAGACTTGTAAGAATTGATGCAGATTGAAAGGAGCAGGACTATGATAATAACGCAAGGGAAAATATCTTTGAGTGATTTCAGAATTCTAATAATTGACTGATCAATATGGTGATAAATCAATCAGTGACAAACATTTATTGAGCATATGTAAGACCTTGTGCTAGGGATGCAAATACAAAGAGTGAAACAAACATTCTAACAGGGAATATACACACATAGGTGTGTATGTGTGTGTATTATATGATTGTGTATATATGTATGTATTGTATGTATATGCTGCATAAATATCAGTTGAATGAATACAAAGAAGTTCAATACAAATTAATTTGAGAGGAAAAAGAATCGGTGGAGAGGAGCACAAAAGGCTGTGGCTTTCAGGAAAATGTAGATTCTTGATTATCAAGTCTTCAGAGGATTGGTGATCAAGTTTAACATTTACTTCTTACTAGGGAGCTGATAGATATGGAATGAAACATACATTTTAAAATATGGTGAATAGAATGATATAGTTTTGTTGTTTTTGTTTTGTTTTGTTGGAGAGCAGATAAACGGAGTAGAGGACAGAAGAGAGGACTTGAACTCAGTTAGATCTCAGTTCAAGTCCTGTCAGACACTAATTGAGGGAGTCAGGGCAAGTCTTTAAATTCTTTTTGCCTCAGTTTCCCCATTTGTAAAATGGAAATACAAAAAATACGTAACTCCCAGGGTTATTGGGAAGCTCAAATGAGTTAAACTATATAAAGTATGTTGCAAACTGTAAAGTTATATAAATGTTATTATTATTATTGCTAATTTAATTCAATAGGCTCATTTGCTATATGAGGATGCTCCCATTTGGGAAGTGGAGGGTGAATTAGTGGATAGGAATTGAGATTTCTTTCCTAAATAAGAAATAAAAGAGGGGTGGCTGGGTGGCAGAATGAATAGAGCATCAGTGCTGGAGTCAGGAGGACCTGAGTTCAAATCCAGTCTCCGACACTTGACACACTTACTAGCCATGTGATTGTGGGCAAGTCACTTAACCCGAACTGCCTGCCAAAAACCAAAAAAATTAAAAAAAGAAATAAAAGAGTAACTTTTAAAACATTTTCTTAAAATACTCAAAAAAAAACAACAACAAATATTTTTTCAGAAGGCAATATAAACAATTTAACCAGTTAAATTGAAAGTATGCTTTCAAAAAACTCTTTACCATTACATCCTGGACCATCTTTAGTCATCCTGATGAATATCTGGCCACAGGATAGAAATATCTCTAGAGGAGAAAGTTGACTTTGAGCAGCACACACTCACTCAAGTCAAAGTCAATCACAATTCATGTAAGCATTTCCCTGATATCATGGTCGTCTTTGAAAATGAAGGACAGGTGATGGCTGGGTAACAAAGTGAATAGAGCACTGGCCCTGGAGCCAGGAGGACCTGAGATCAAATACGACCTTAGACACTTGACACACTTATTTGCTGTGTGACTTTGGGCAAATCACTTAACCCCAATTTCCCTGCCCTCCACCCTCCAAAAAAAGAAAAAAGAAAGAAAAGAAAAGAAAATGAGGGACAAACAATACAACAGTATAGCACAAGTTCATAATTTAATACATGATCTTCATATTTTTAAGTGCTGATTTTTTTGGTCAAAAACAATCAGGTCATATGACTCAGTTGTGAATATTATGTCAATGCAAATGATACAAGAATAACCATAATAATATCTAGCATATATATAAAGCCTACTATATGTCATATAGGGTATTCAGTGTGTTCAGGGATGACTAGCACATCTGGTACGAGGGCTGCTGAGCTCTTTTCAGAGCTGCTTTGCACTTTTGGTGTACATCTGATTCAACCAACTCTCACCCACAGCTCCAAGAAGCAGTAGCATGTTGTAAACCATTCCCACAGATAGGCAAAAGAAGGTTGAGGGTAAGAGAGGTGTCCCAAAACCTTACTAGGCTGTCTTACCTAAGCATGTGAAAACTTCCCATGAAAGAATGGACAGATGAGAACAATTTGTTCCAAAAACTATGAGGCAGCAGAAGCAGGTGCTGTGGAATGCTTAGAGCTTGGTTAGACATTGAAGATGCCAAGGTCATCCACTGCATCCTGAGCCATCACCAATCATCTTGGCTTTACTGTGCCACTGGGTTCTGATGACTGTGGAAGAGAGAGGAAGGCCAAAAATTTTGCACAGTTCTGCCTCAAATCCAATTTTATGGCTACATGCATACATCTTTGAAGGACTTCCCCATCTTTAGGGAATCCTATCTATTTGGACACCATGCGGTATATCCTCATTGAAAATGGTAAATATCTTTGGCAAACATATATGTTCCTGTTTTAGACCTTGCTTGACATTATATAAAATATATCATTGAAAAGATATTCATGGTTTGTGCCTTTTTTAAAGGGATTTTGAATGATCCTGACATATGTATTTGAAAAACTAATTTACAGAAGAGATATAAATGCTAGGTTTTACTTCACTGAATCAATTTATTATATGTGTGTGTGTATTTGGTAATATGCAAAAGACTATGAAAGAAAGTAGTAGGTGACTCCAAGGAGAGAAGCATGCATGATGGGTACAGATATGAAGCCCTGATGAGTTACAATATGAATTGGTTGATATTCATATCAAAGATATAATGTATTCAAGAACTGTGTCTGTGTGTACATGTGGATATGCATGTGTGCATATGTGTATGTGTGTGATAGTTGTGTAGTGAATATAAAACAAGGCTTTGAGTGTTGGAGATGTGGTTTAAAGCTCTACCTCTGACATATACTAATTGTATGACACTAGGCAAGATAATTCTTTTCCCTGGGCCTCATTATCCTCAGCTAGATGATGAGAGTATCTTATCACATGCTAGCTATCAACTTTTTAGATGGTAGATATATTTTCTAAGCTCCAAAGATCTCAATGACCTGAACTACTCTCTCAACGTAAGATTCACGTGGTTTATTCATCTAATAGTCAGCATCACATGAAGGAATTTCTAATTGGGAGTTCCTGAAAATAAGAAAGTCATAGGTCCAGATTATATTAAAATAAATTTTATACTGTATTATGTTATATTATTTAGTATGGTGATGTATTCTATTCCACTATATCATGGTATATATCATATCATCTCATAAGGGGCAGGTAGAAGGCATACTCAATACAATATTAGGCCCAGAGTCAGGAAGAATGAAGTTTAAATCCAGCCTCAGACACTTACTGGCTGTGTGACCCAGGGCAAGTCACTTAATCCTGTTTGCCTCAGTTTCCTCATCTGTAATATGTTTCTGGAGAAGGAAATGGCAAGATAACTTCAGTATCTTTGCCATGAAAAAACCCAGATGGGGTCATAAAGAGTTAGAAATGACTGAACAACAGCAAGAAACTCATATCATGTCACTTATATCAATCATATACTATCATATCTTAGCTTATACTCAAAGACCTTATATCTTGGGAGAAAATTTCCTATGCACATTTATATATTTGCATAAATGCACACATAAAATTTTCTTCAATGTATAATTCAACACTTTTTTTCATAGTTTGATTACAATTCCAATAGCTTTAATTATAGTCTACAAATATATAGATAGTAAATTATAATATAAGAAATGTCTTTGAACATATTTTTAAATGGTTGTCACAGTTTGCCGATAGGACTTAAAGAAAGTCAACACAAGAAATACTCTATATTTAAAACAGCATTTCCTTTTCAAATATGCTGCTACTGCTTTACTTTGTTTCATATTATTAGAAGTAGAATTATACCATAATGAGTTCCCATGCCACAGCTTTTTTTTTATATTTTTTATTAATTGATTTTTTTATTTTCAGTTTTCAACATTCATTCCCACAAGATTTTGAGTTCCAATTTTCTCTCTATCTCTCCTCTGCCCCCTGCCCTGAGATGGAATGCATTCTGATTATCCGTTACCCCAGTCTACCCTCCCTTCTATCCCTTGCCCTCTCTTATCCTCTTCTCACTTACTTTCTAGTAGGGCAAGATAGATTTCTCGACCCCACTACATGTATATCTTATTTCCCAGTAGCATGCAAAAATCTATTAAAAAATTTTTTAACATTTGTTTTTAAACTTTGAGTTCCAAATTGTCTCCCTCCTTCCCTCCTTATCCACCCTCATTGAGAAGGAAAGCAATTCAATATAGTATATGCACATGTAGTAATGCAAAACATTTCCAAAGTGGTCATGTTGTGAAAGACTAACTATATTTCCTTCCATCCTATCCCACCCCCAGACTTATTCTATTTTCTGCTTTGACCCCCTACCCCTTTTCAAAAGTATTTGATTCTGACTGTCCCTTCCGCAATATAGCCTCCTTTCTGTAAACCGCCCCATCTCCTTTCCCCTTGTTTTCCTGCATGGTAAGATACTCAGTTGAACATGTATGTTATTCCCTCCTTGAACCAAATCTGATGATAGTAAGGTTCACTCATTCCCTTTCACCAACCCCATCTTCCCTTCCATTGTGAAACTCTTTTCTTGCCTATTTTGGGTGAGATAATTTACCCCCCCCTTCTATCTCTCCCTTTTTCTTTCTTTCAATATATTCCTCTCTCACCCCTTAAGTTTGTTTTTTAGATATCATCCCTTCATATTCAATTTACCCTGTGCCATCTAAGTATCTAGCTAGCTAGCCAGCTATCTTTTCTATCTATCTATCTATCTATGTATCTATCTATGTATCTATCTATGTATCTATCTGTCTGTCTGTCTGTCTGTCGGTCTGTCTGTTTATCTATCTATCACCTACCTACCTACCTAACTACATATCTTTATGTTTCCTCCAACTACCCTAATACTGAGAAAGGTCTCATGATTTACAGATGTCATCATTCTATGTAGGAATGTAAGTAGTTCAACCTTAATAAGTCCTTTATTATCTCTCTTTCCTATTTGTCTTCTCATGCTTCTCTTGATTCTTGTATTTGAAAGTAAATGTTTCTGTTCAACTGTGGTCTTTTCATAAAAAATGCTTGAAAGTCCTCTATTTCATTGAATGTTAATTTTTCCCCTGAAATATTATACTCAGTTTTGCTGTGCAAGTGATTCATGGTTTTAGTCCTAGATCCTCTCACTCTGAGAATATGATTTTCTAAGTCATTTGATCCCTTAATGTAGAAGCTGCTAGGTCTTGTGTTACCCTGATTGTGTTTCCACAATACTTGACTTGTTTCTTTCTGGCTGCTTGCATTATTTTCTCCTTGACCTGGGAACTCTTGAATTTGGCTACAATATTCCTGAGAGTTTTTCTTTTGAGATCTCTTTCAAGAGGTTATAAGTGGATTTTTAAAAAATTTTTATTTTATCCTCTAGTTCTAGACTATCAGAGCAGTTTTCCTTGATAATTTCTTGAAAGATGATGTCTAAGGCTCTTTTTTTTATCATGGCTTTCAGGTGGTCCAATAATTTTTAAATTCTCTCTCTCCTGGATCTATTGTCTAGTTCAGTAATTTTTCCAATGAGAGATATTTCACATTCTTTTTTTTTTTCATTTTTTTCTTCTATTCATAATTTTTTTAAATTTCTCATAAAGTCATAAGCTTCCATTTGCTCCATACTAACTTTGAAGGAGTTGTTGTCTTCTGTGAGCTTTAGGTCCTCCTTTTCCATTTGACCAGTTATGCTTTTTAAGGGATGTTTCTCCTCTTTGACTTTTTGAACCTCTTATGCCATTTTGGTCAGTCTATTTTTAAGGTGTCATTTTCTCCATTATTTGGGGGGGGTGGAATCTCTTTCAGCAAGCTGCTGACTTGTTTTTCATGATTTTCTTTTATCTGTCCTATTTCTCTTTCCAATTTTGATTCTACTTCTTTTACTCAATTTTCAAAACACTTTTTGAGATCTTCCATGGCCTGTGGCCAATTCATATTTTTCTTAGAAGCTTTTGATTTAGGAACTTTGATTTTGTTGTCTTCTGGTTGCATGTTTTGATCTTCTTTGTCACCAAAATAAGATTCTATAGTCTGACTTTTTTATGCTGTTTGTTTATCTTCCCAGTCAAATACTTGACTTTCTAACTCCCTGTGAAGGCAGGACTCTTCTTCTACTGAGGGTGGGGGTGGATGTGGGTGTGGGTGTACTGTCTCAGACTTCAGGGGTTTTTTATCAGCCCGTCCATCCCCCACTGGCTGTGGGCCTAGAGCTTCAGAAGCAGTCACTGCTCCTGCTGCCACCACCTCTGCCACCCAAGGACTGGGGCAGGAACAAATGTACATTCCTCTTACAACCAGTTCCCACCAATTTTCCCCACTGACTTTCCATGTTGTTCTTGTTTGTGGGTTGAGAAATCTGGAAACCACCATAGCTGACAGTGATTTGGTCCCCTGACGCCTGCCCTGTGTGTACCCAGTGCCATACCAGACTGCACCCCTGTCCCAGCCTGGTGTGGTATATCCTTTCTGTCAACCTTCCAGGTTATCTTGAGCTAGATATGTGATTTACTCTGTCATTTTGTGGTTTCTGCAGCTCTAGAATTTCTTTAGAATCATTTTTACAGGTATTTGGAGGGGTTTAGGTGAGATCTTAAGGAAGTCTCTGCTTTTAATCTGCTGTCTTGACTTCACCTTCCCCCCACCCCAAATGTCTACAACTTTCAGATATATGTATGTATTTGTATGTGTGTGTGTATGGATGTTTATGCTCATTAATACCTACCAACACTAAAAAAAAGTTTAAAAATATACAAAATTCTCCCCACCTTTAACATAGTTCTTTTTTTGCTAATATTTTGTCCCAAAAATAGAAGTGGAGCCAGAAATATAAATGCAAAGCAGGTCTGATAAGAAAAAAGGGTATTTTTCTTCTCAGTCCTATTAAGCAGCTGATCTAGCACTGGAAGGTTTCTGTCAGAGAAAAACCTTTAACCTCGGTTCTATGAACCAAAGACCTTCCAAGGAAATGAGGAAAAAATATACTTATTCTCCAGTCTCTCTCTCTCTCTGTTTCTGTCTGTCTTTTTCTGTAGGTAATAAATCCCCTTCATATTCAAATACATAAGCACAAACATATATCATCTGCATGACTGATTTAATTAATTCACTTTATAAATGTGGGCAAGCACCTGTGGCACATCTTACAGCTTTAAAAGATTTCCTGGGGGTACTGATAGGTTCAGCGACTCTTTGCCAGGATCTTGCAGCCAATATATTTCATAGGCAGGATTGGCACCAAGGTTTTCACTGTGAGTCAGGCTTTTTATCCACTATTCTAGGCTGCTTCTCAGGGGAATATATTTCTCTAACTTCTGTGGGAAATAACCCTATATACAACTTTCAAAGGCTTAGATAACTGTTACTATTTTAAACAGCCTTCTACATAAAGGAATACAAGGACAAAGTCCCAATACTCGGGAGAAGAAAATGCCTTTTAAAAAGAAAAAAAAGCTGTTTGAAAAGCTATACAATTTCTACAAAGAAACCTCCTACAGCCCTTTGAGAAGGCAAAAGGGACTTTTAAGTGCTACATTTTTACTCTTTTCAACTTGCGGCTATATTTTCTGTTTCACAGTGCAGTTCCCCACATGGAGGGCTTTATTTTTATAGGTATCAGGAATCTGCTCTGAGGATCCTAGGTAATCATTGTCATTATGAGTACCACCACTAAATGAGGACAGGAGAAGAAGAAAATTAGGCCTCAGACAAATCTTGAAAGGCACAATCATTATATTAAAAAGAATATGCCCATAAATATCACCCACAAAGGAAATTACAGGAAAATCATGACTTCGATATTATAAACAGAAAATATTCTCATGTTATAAAACATACTCCCATTCAACTCATCATCAAAAATATTTTTGAAGTGTCTACCTCCATGTGGTGCCAGGACTGTTTGCTGTGCAAAAAGAAAGACATTCACATGCTCCTTTTCTTTTTCTAGCTAAAGATCTAAAACTGAGTGTACATTACATCAAATGTCTGAATTAATAACCGTAACATGAGATAATTAGAAATGTATATAATTGTAGACACAATACACATACATGTAGATATTGCTCATTTCTTTCCATTTCTAATAAAGGCATCATACATACATACAACATACAGTTGTTAGATCTATGAAGGTAAGGTTATATATTGATATTGAGAGTCAAGTGCCTCAGTTGGTTAGAGCTAAGGGAAATTTCTGTCCAAAAAAATAGTATTAGAATAAATGTGAAAAGGGTGAAGAATATAAATAGGTAAGTGAAATTCTGCTTCTCTCCATGTGAATGGACTAGATTACCTACATACATGTGATGATTTTGGGAGCACTTGGGTGGACCCTTTCTCATTCTGAAAATTTCCTCTGATTTTTGTTGTCTCCTATCTCAGATTTTGTCATTAGAGTTATATTCCATCAACTTAAATTTTTGATCACTGGGAACATTCAACAGTGTTACATTTTAAGTCTGCCATTTACATTTTAGTGTGAACTAATGCTAAAGCTATTTCTTGATTAACAGAAGAGATTAAGGGAAACCTAAGAGTCTGAGAAGGTGGAAAGGGTAGGTGCAAGACTGGAAGGTGAGGTATTTTGGAATTAAATTATGTCTATTTTAATGATGTCCATAATTTAATAAATATTTACTGAATGCTATGTGTCAGACACAGTACTAAGGACTGTGCATACAATTAAGAAAAAGATAGGTCCTGCTCTCAAAAAGCTTACAATCTAATAAGGGAAGACATTGTGATAAAAAGGAGACATGAAGGGAGGAAATGCAGAGTATACGTTTTGGGGGCATCTATTTCCATGGAGTTGATACAGGCGTAAAAGTATTACAAAGTAGAGTAAACTCAAAGTTTAATCTCTACCCCTTATGAAGGAAGAAACTGGGAGGAGTCTAGTATTCCACCCTCTAGGCCTCTAAATAAAGTGAAAAGGAGGTTGAAGGTATCCAGGTTTGAATTAGAAACATAATGATGAGATTAAAAGAGTCAGCTAGGTGGCTTAGTGGAGAGAACACTGGACTTGGCTGGGCCTCACAGCAACTTCTTATTCAGTTTTGTTTTGTTTTTTCCCTTTTAATTTACAATACTGCAATAGTTTGTCATTTCCTTGTCCAGCTCATTTTACAGATGAGGAACTGAGGAAAACATGGTTAAGCAACTTTTCTTGGCCAAACAGCTAGTAAGTATCTGAGGTCAGATTTCAACTTACAAAAATAACTCTTCCTGACTCCAGCCCTGATTTTCTATTCACTGTGCCACCTAACTGGATCTTAGGATCCAGGGGTCTCTCTCTTAGTCATTTCTGCCAAGATTCTTGTTAGAGTCAGTCCACTTTAATAGACTGATCCTTCACCTGGAAGATGGCCAGCTACTTAAGAGTTAGTGTGGCTTCAGAAAGGGCCTAGGAATGGTCAATATCATGTTTGCTGCCTGACAACTCCAGCAGAAATGCTCGGAGCAGAACAAAGGCCTGTACCCAACTTTTGTAGATCTGACCAAGAGCTTTGATACTGTCAGTCATGAGTGCCTATGGAAAATTATGTCAAAATTTGGTTGCCTGAAAAAGTTCATCAGCATTGTACATCACTTTAATGACAGCAATTCTTGCCTGGGTTCTAGATAATGGAAATATTCTTATATTTTTCCAGTCAACAATGGAGCAAAACAAGGCTATGTGCTTGCTCCCATGTTTTTGTGTATGATGTTTTCAGCCAAGTTATCAAATTCTTTGAATGGGGATGAGCATGGTATTAGGGTCAGCTACCACACCGAGAGTAAATTCTACAAGCCAAGAGCAGAGTGCAGGGAGTGTTGGTGCATGATTTTCTGTTTGCAAATGATTGTGCACTCAATGAAGCCTCTGAAGCTAAGATGCAGCTAAGAGTGGATCAATTCCCTGCTGCTTGTGCTAATTTGGTCCTAACAATTAACACCAAGAAAGCACAGGTGAGTCATCAGCCACCACCACACCATCCATACATAGAACCATTGGTTACATACAGGAAATGGAGAAGTTTTGAATGTTGTGGATAAATTCACTTATCTTGGGAGTATATTTTCCAGGAGTGTACCCTTTAATATTGGGTTGACACATGCTTTGCCAGAGCTAGTTCAGTGTTTGGGAGGCTCCAAAGGAACGAATGCGATAGAAGACATCACAAATTTCATGACCCACTGCCTAATTACAAAGTAACAAAAGTTGTGGGCATTCATGAAAAACAAGACTCCCATCAATGAAGCTCTTCATGTTGGGTTCCACTTGAGGTTTATTAAGGGGCAGGGAAGATCTTCAAATTCCCTTACCATTACAGTCCCCTTATTCCTTAGCCTTAAAACAATGGAGAAGATAATGGCATACCAGTCCACTAGCCTTGCCAGGAAAACACATTGAACAGTACTGGAGTGGTATGGTCCATGGGGACAGTACTGAAAAATAATGAGATTAAAAGTGATATGCCTATTCTAGGAGGGGAATCTTGTTCTGTGGAGTTGAAATTATAATAGAAGATGCAATTGTGCTGCTTTGCCTAGAGTTGGTGATGATTCTTCTGTGACTTAACATGAAATAGAGATATAGATCATGAAATTGTTTTAAAGCATTTGGGCCAGCTAGCTGGTATGATGGATAGAGCACCAGGCCTTGGGTCAGGAAGATCTGAGTTCAAATTTTACCTGAGCTACTTACTAGCTGTGTGACCACGGGCAAGTTGCTTAACCCCATTTGTCTCAGTTTCCTCATCTGTTAAATGAACTGTAGAAGGAAATGCAAAACACTCCAGTATCTCTACCAAGAAAACTTCAAATGGGGTCACAAAGAGTCAGATATGATTTAACAAAAAGAGGGTCATTGTACATGCTATTTTAAATATTTAATCTTAAAACCTTAGTTTATATATCAAAGCTTTTTAAACTTTTTATTCTATAGAGTGTAGGTATATGTAATCGTGATTTGATGTACAATCTGATATAAGATAATTAACAATCTCAAGTACTTTGGGTTAAGGAAATCATACTAACTTCATTTTAAATACAAGAGATCAAAGACAGATTCTTAAGTATTGTTAAAAACTAATTTAGAACTCTGTACAAAAATATTATTTTAATAAAGATATCATTAAAGACATAGTTAATGTTTAGAAGTCTTTTCTTTCATACTCTTTTTTTTGGAGGGGGGAAGGCAGGGAAATCAGGGTTAAGTTACTTGCCCAAGGTCACATGGCTAGTAAGTGTTAAGTGTCTGAGGCTGAATTTGAATTCAGGTCCTCCTGATTCCAGGGTTGGTGCTGTATTCACTGTGTCACCTAACCACCCCTTCTTTAATACTCTTAACCATGAGTATGAATATGCATTTATTCTACATGAATTCATTTGATGCTAATGTGCTCCAGGAATAATTATGAGAGAAATGAAAATGAAAGTAAATTACAGTGGAGGGGGCATATAAAAGCATCTCCAAATGAACCATTTCCCCCAAATGACTTAATGAACATTTTGCCTTTACTTGTAAGCATGTATTTGGAGCAATAGCTAAATTAAATTTTATTCTCTAATTAAAGTAAATCATTCAGAAGAGTTGATGAATATAGAATGATCAATGACTTTAAATTACACAGCTTATGTGCATATACCTATGTATTTTTAGACAGACAAAAATATAACTACCAATTTTATAACAAATTCCTTACTGTTTGAATTGACTGCTTTGTGCATACCTAACTTTATTTCATTCAAGTCTGCATTGAAAAAATATTATTAATATATTTTGTTTTATACCCCATCAATTTCCAAATATACTCCTGCCCCTTCTATCCAGAGAATGTTTTCTTCTAACTATAATTTTGTAAGAAAGAGGAAAAAAGTCAGAACATCAAAATTAATCAGTGGATAAATTGTTTCTGGTAGTACATGAAGCCTCCTTGATTGACAGGACAATCATAATCAAAGCTAGGGCATAATGGCAGTAATAAACATGCAGAGAATATATGTTTCAACTCACAACCCCTAATTATGACAGATCTATCAGTCCTGTTTCTCTTTGTAGAGCCCTCATGGAGCTCCCTTTACTATAGCATCTCATCGTGGTACGCAGGTTGTTCACCCACATGTTCAGGACCTGTGAATATTTTCTTTTTAAATTCTCTATTGTACTAGTCAATACTTTTCTTTGCAGTAATGCATTAACTCAAGGAAGTATCTTCTATGCATGCATAAATATTTTCCTTATTTTGAGTTTGGGGTGTGTGCATGTTTGCATGGCTCTATGTGTGTATGTGTGTGTGTGCATGTAACAAACATGATTTCAAATCTAAATCTTAATAAGTCTGAGGCCAGTTCTCCATTTTGCGTGTGGATGTACACACTGGAAATTTGCTACATAAGTTAAATCATAGGTTTAGTCAAATATAGATTTAAAAAAAAGTTCTTTGCAATATCATAGGTTTTCAGTCATGTCAAAAGCAACTAGAGTCAGTTTCCTTTTGAACTCCCCTCTCTGAATAAACTACTACTCTATAGCAAGCACTTGCTTACAATGCAATAAACACAATATGTCTTTATTTGAAAAGAAACCTCCTTGGAGAATTGTAGATGACAAGTAAGTAAGGTTCAAATAAAGAAGAAACTGAAAAGGTAGTGATGCCAGTTTTCTGGTTAGTGAAGATACAGAGAAGAGTGAAAAGAGAAAGGATAACTTTACTGCATTCCACAGCATAGCAAGTGAACAGCAACTTCCATGCTACTATAGACCCCAAAGAGAACCAGTGAACCAGATAAGGATCCAGCTGCTCATGATTATATTCAGTTCAAGGTAGCTATTCCTTCCAATGACTAATTGACTCCTGGTGAGTGCATTCACCTGCCCTGTTATCCTCTTCACCATAAAGAGAACTCCTAGTGTGTAAAGTCTGTCTAAGGATGCAATTAGCACTACTTCTTTAATTTACAGTCTTAGAAAGTTTCTGAAGCACTGAGAGGTTTTCCTGATTTGTAACTTCACTCTTCATTCACTATACTATGATGCCTGATAGGTAAATTTATGATACTGTCATTTTTTATCATATATATATTTACTTTTTTCCAATAATAAAAAATATCATTTAAAAATTTAGTACATGGTACAATGTGTTCCAGAAAGAAGAAAGACTAACCTGTGGTTACAAGATACAGAAATATAAATAAAGGACACATTCATCTATTAGGACCATAGAACAATATTTGCAGAAAATTTATGTATTCTTTGGGAAGACACAAGTTTACATACAGCTCCAGAAAAAAATTCATGTAAATTTTCTCCCCACCTCCTCCCACTTTCTAGAATTAGTAAAAATTTTCACTGTAATTTAGAGTAAAATATCCTACTAGTACTTTTACATCCCTAAGCACTGAAATCACTGTGTATATATAAGTAATTCATTCAATATTTGCTCATTTTACTTCTGATATATTATTTGTATACTGCCCTACTCTTACTTAGTTATTTTGTAAAAGACTTAAAGGAGGAGGAAATGAAGGTAGTGCTCAAATATGTATTATGGCTACAGAGATATATTTCCTATAAACATAGTTGATGGATCATTGATCTGAGTTACTATTTCCGTTTACTATGCTAAGTGATTTACAAATATTATCTCATTTGATTACTATTATTATCGAAATGATAGAGTTGAGGAACTGAAATAAATCAAAGTTAAGGGATTTGTTCAAGCTCACATAGTTGATAACTGAAGTCACATTTGAACTCATGTCTTCCTGACTCCAGGCTTGGCATTTTATCCATCTGGCCACTGAGATATCTCTATCTTTGTCAACCTTGAAATGAGAAGTTTGGTATCAGAACCAATGAGTCATCTATCCCAACCAATACCTGCATAAGCATCTACCCTGAAACACATCCAAATAATTCTGTTCTTTCCAGGCTTTGTATTAAGGGCTCTGCTGAGTAGAACTTCACTATTCATTCAGCCAAGAGATTCCCCTTTGTGATGGTTATAAGAAAAAGGAAATATATGTTGCATATAATTCTAAATTTGAATTCTTGACATCAGAGTTCTTTCATTATCCCATATTGGGAAGTATGGTATATGACATGAAACCATGAACATCTAGACCTAATAGTGAACACAGAGAGAGAGAAAGAGAGCTAAATGATGAAGTGGAGAGAGTGCCATGCCTCAAGAAGGCTCATCTTCCTGAATTAAAATCTGGCCTCATACACTACCTTTGTGAGCCAAGACAAGTAACTTAACCCTATATGCCGCAGTTTCCTCATTTGTAAAATGAACTGGAGAAGGAAATGACAAACCATTCCAATATCTTCGCCAAGAAAACCCCAAAAGGGGTCAAGAAGCATTAGACAAGACTGAAAAATTACTGTATATACACATATGTATGTATATATGTATGTACACATGTATGTATGTGTCTCTACATGTATGTAATCCAAGATTATTTCCCTCAGTGGCCTCAGACGGATTATAGATTCTTATTTGCTGTGTTGGTCAGAATTATAACTAGGGGTTTTTGCCCTTAGGACAAAAGCCAGTAATCACTCCCAGGTCAATGTGTATACAGTACACTTTCATTTGAAGTGAAGGAAGGAAGACAAGACAAGATCTACTGCAAAAGAGCCAGAGCTTCTGGGACACTAATACAGAGCAAGTTCTATGCAGAGATCATTCCAATATATAATCTGTAAACACATTTTTTATCCTTAATTTTGCTAATGACTACTAGTCCAGTTAATTTTTAAATTTCAGAAAGACTGCATGTAAGGGAGCTGGAACTCACTAAATCTCATGTCCTGGGACAAAGTCCCAGTCACTTTAGCTAGTTCTCTTCTTCCAAAAGACCAAAGCTCTGAGGTTATACCATGGTGAAAATACTTCAAATACATGCCCTTGAAAAACGGTGTGTTTATTGTCTAAGGATGTTCCTACCTAAAAATCAAAGAAGCTTTCTCATCATCAAAAAGTAAACCAAGCAGTGCAGAATTTATTTTGGCCAAAGCAAATCATAAAACCATCTTCAAAGGCACAGAAGGGATTAGTGACAGGATTATGCACATTGATATAATTACAGATCTACAACTACTTTGTATTCACTGGCAAAAAATAAAAGGAAATTGATACAAGATATGTGATACCTTCTATTAAAATATCAGAAAAATGACAAACAGAAGTTTTTGTAGGATATGGAACAGAAAAGATAACAGTCCTTTGCTTTTTAGCTTTCAAATTCATAATTAGTCTGGGGAGAACATTTTGGGTTTGGGATTCATGTTTTCACCAATCCATTGGTCTATCACTAAGTTACTCAACGAGCATGTACTATGTGATTACTGTGTTCCAGGTAAATCACTTGACCCTGGGCAAGTCGCAAAAATAAACTAAAATCACAACTATGAACTCTTTATTGGTAGAAAAAGTTACTTACTAATGTGAGTTCTCTCTGACTGGCAAGACTGAGCTCTTAGGATCTGATGAATACCAGTTCAACTGGTATAGGATGAACCATCACAACCACCCACTTCCCTGAATAATATTGTGTAATATATTAGATAGAGAAAGAAAATGAAGTAAGAAAAGAAAAAGGGAAAAAGGGGGGAAGGAAAAAAGGAAGGATGAAAGAATGAAAGGTGGTTGGGAATGAGGGAGGGCAAGAAAGAATGAAGAAAAAAGAGAGAGAAAGAGGAGAGATTCAAACAGATAAACAAATATAAAAATGTTTAAAAAGTAAGTTAAATGTAATTTTAGGGATCAGAAGTTGGCACAGGGGATAGAGCACTGGGCCTAGACTCAAGAAGACCTGAGTGCAAATCTAATTTTAGACACTTACTATGTATGAGGCTTGTTAGGTTATTGACTCCCATTTAATCTTAGTTTCTTCATCTGTACATGCAGGAAATGATAGTACCTCCCTGCCAGGGTTGTAGTGAGAATCAAAAGGATAATTAATGATCATAAAGCACTTACCACAGTGCCTGCCACATAGTAAGCATTTTATAAATGTGTTATTGTCTTTGTTACTATTAATTATTATTATTACTATAACAATTGAGCCAGAAAAAGGTATATGTAGACCTTTGTTTTGTTCATTAAAATATTTTGTTTATTTTAAATTTATATATAAATATATCTAATATATTATAAATTCATAATAAAATCATGTTAGAGTACATCAACTCCAAAATTATATTAAATGCAATATACATATGTAAAACATTAGTAGCAACTGAATATTTTAAATAATTTTAGACTACATCCACAGGTTTTTTTTTAAATACTACTCTCCTGTATAACTCCAACTGATCTCATTATAACAATAACACATCTTCTGGGGATTATAATTTGTCCTTTATCATTGATTATGGCTTGATTTCTTGATAATATTATTCTCACAGTTCACTAGCCATATATTTTCATCTATTACCAACTGACAATAAAAAACTGATTTAATGAAATAATGTCCATTTATGCTACTGACATACTATATGTAGGAAGATATAGATTTTCAGTCATTTTCCATTTGAAAAGTGATAGTTTTTACAGGGTGTCACATGTAATGTTCACCTCTGTCTTAGTTATTACTACAGTCTTGGTATAAAATGGTCTTCAAGATACATCATCAGTATATATAAGTATTGATAGTATATGCTGATTTTTTTCTAACTAAACAATGATGTTACACATATCTGGAAAATAAAATGAAATATACCCCAATTGAAAGTAACTATTTGTCTTTTGAGTTTTTTATTGATACATGACTTCAAAGCCAAGAGCTTCAATTTATTTATAGAGCAGCATGTGATACTGTCATTGTCTTCTATTCACGAAGACATTGGATTCTATACAGTTGTGTGATCACATTCATTCTTTTGGTACTATAATGCTCTTAAGCCTTACAAGCTAGCATTTATATGTCAAATAAAAGGTTTCTCTGCATTTGAATGAACTAAAACTAGTGCATGTATAAAATAAACAAATCATTAAAAACCCACTTTTAAAAATCTCCCCAGCATTCTTTGAGTAAGTTCAAAAGCTGTAGAGTCTATTGATCTGTTTTGATCTATTTTTGTCCTCAATTATATACCTATAAGTAATACCATTCATTGTCTTTGTAACATAAAAATAATTCATTGTAATTTCCTTCATTAAACAGTAATCTTAGAAAACTTGTAAAAAATCATAGATTCTTTGGACATATGTACTTAAATAATGCTTTTATTTTTTGGAGATCAGCATTCCCTTTTTACTGAGATTCTGCTACATTGATGATCCTTAATGATTTCAGACTAGCTTTCTCTTATCTACCTAATAATTACATTATTCCTTCTTTATATTATTCAATGACTTTTCAGAAAGCACTGATGTCATCTAAGTACACTAATACTTCTGAATAATTTACATCTCCAACTGTTTTCTCTTTATTAAGCTACTGGAAAGTGACAGGTGCCCAGAAGTTACTTTGACGCATATACTTACCTGGGAAAAATCAACTGGGGCAGATGAAGGGTGACTTCTCTTTTTTATTTTCTATTATAAAAATTTAATTTTAAAAAATGTTCTAAAGACAAAATTGAAAACATTGATACCTAACATACAATTTAGGAAACTTTACACACTTTACTAATTCTGTATTTATGAAATTTAATTATTTTATTCAGAATCAGATAATTCACCATCTTCTTAGCTTCTCAAATTCCTTAAAACTATCAGTATAGGAAGTATTTATGGGCTTCTATACTCTGAAATAATACTGTTAACCAATATTTCAAAATTTATCTTCATGAGAATTCATAATTTCTCACTCCTACTGTCCCCAAATTAATCATAATAAAAAAATCAAAGAAAACATTCATAAAATGATATGCATAATCCTACCAAATATAATTTCCACAGTGAGTATTTCCATGATACATGTTTCATTCTTCATGTTAAGTACCTCACTTTTTTATGGAGGTACTTTTTTCTTCACTTTCCTAAATCATTATTTATCATTGCACTGATATGATGACCAAAGTCTTTCAAAATTTTTTTCTCTTCATAATATTCGTTCCATGTAATAAATTGTTCCCCTAGTTCTACTTACTTCACTTTGCATCATTTCCTTGAAAAGGAATGATCTGGAGGACTTTAAAACATTCTTGATGAAAAAACCAGAACTGAATAGAAAATTGGACATTCAGGTATAAGAAGCATGAAATTGTAAACATGGAAAAGAATTCATAAGGAGCTTATCAAAGTTGAACTATTTACATGCCAACATGGAAAAATGATAATTGTAACTTATGAAATTGTTCTCAGTATGAGGATAGTTTAAGGGAATGTAAATATGAATATAAATATATATACATATATATGTATGTATGTATGTATGTATGTGTATATATATGTATTTATACATACACATATGTCTATATAGGAGGATTTATGTGTGTATGAATACATTTGTGAGAGTGTTCATATATATGTACATAGACAGGGTGCAGGATCAGTTGAATAGGATGGGATAATATTTTAAAAGATGAAAAAGATGAAATTGAGAGGTGGGAGAGGAATAGTAAGAGAGGAGGCAAGGAAAGACAGAATGGGGTTAATCCTCTCATATAGAAGAGGCAAGGGATAATTGTTACAATGGAGGGGAAGACCAGGAAGGCAAAAGGGAATGAGTCAACATTACTCTCATTGAAGCTGGCTTAGGGAAGAAATGTCATACACTATAAATTTGGTATCTTGGCCTACAGGAGAATAGGGGAAAGGGGATGAGAGGGGGGAGGATAGAGGGAAGGGCAGTTTGGAGGGAGGGTTGTTAGAAGCATACACTTATATAAAGGGGCAGGGACAAAGCAGAGAATAGAAGAAGTGGGGGGTGGAATAGTAAGGAGGGAAATATACACTACTGGGATAGGGAGATCCATCTTGCCGTACCAAAAAGTCAGAGGGGTGATGGGGGGGATATAGGAGAGAGCTGATTGGGGGAAGGGGGTATACAGTGGGTAGGGGAAAGATGGGGAGAAAATTTGCAAATCAAAATCTCATGGAAATGAATAAAAATAAACAAAAATTTAAAAAAGAAAAGAGGAAAAAATAAAATAAAATATATGTGTGTGAAAGTATGTGTGTTTATGTGTGTAAAACACATACATACATATATCTTAGCAACTCCCCTTGGGGTATTGTATACCTATATTAGAATGCAAAGTCTTTAAATCAGAGACTGAAGGTGGCAGACTACAGGGAGCAACTCAGAGGATATCCCTCAGTCTCTCTCTCTAAACAACTTTAAAATAACACGTCAAATTGAATTCTAGAGTGACAGAGCCAACAAAATGTTGAGGTAAAACATTTTTCGAAGCTAAGAGAACTTGAGAAGTTGGCAGGAGAAGTCTGTGACACTAGTGTTTGGAACAGCCACAGAAGTAGGGCTTGAAAGCAGGTGTAAGAAGAACAATAGTGGTTTCAGGAGCTCACAGTCCAGAGAGAGTAACAAGGTGAGACAACTGGTCAGATAGAGATTACAGGAGACTCTTTACTGGCACTGGGTATAGCTGGTCCTAATTAGCAAATTTATTGCCCTGCAATTCTATGTTGTATTCCTTTTTTGTTTAAAATTGATTTGTTTATTTACTTTTAGTTTACAAAATATAGTTCCAGAATGCCTTGTTTCTTCCCTCCCTCTTCCTCCCCTCGCCACTGATGGTGGCATACACATGCAATCAAGTATAGGATCTGCAAATACTTCCACATTGGACATTAGTCTGGTTGTATAGAAGGGTGGTAACCAATGGAGTGAACAATGGGAAAAAGGAAACAAATCCAAACATGGAAAAGAATGATAGCATGTAGCTTGCTTCAGTCTCCATTTAAACTTTCTTTTTTCTAGATCTTTATCTGAATGTAGATACCTCCATCCATCCTGAGACTTGTAGAGTTGTCTTATAACTGTGTTGCTGAGAAGAGTCCAGTTTATCAAGGTTGGTCATCACACATAAAATGTGTCTGTGTGTACATTTTTTTCCCGGTTCTGCTCTTCTCATTTAACATCAGTTCATATAAACCTCTCCAGGTAAATATGAAGTCCATCTCCTCCCCATTTCTTATAGCACAATAGTATTCCATTACATTCATATGCCATAGCTTGTTTAGCCATTCCCCAATTGATGGGCATCCCCTTAATTTCCAATTTTTTGCCACCACAAAGAGAGCTGCAATAAATATTTTTGTACATGTGGGTCTTCCTCCCACTTCTATGATCTCTTTGGGATACAACCCCAGAAGTAGTATTACTGGGTCAAAGGGTATGCAATTATTTATAGCCCTTAGTTCCAGATTACTCTGCAGAATGGTTGTATCAGTTCACTGCTCCACCATCAATGAATTAGTGTTCCAATTTTTCTCCATCCTCTCCAGCATTTGTCATTTTCCTGTTTTGTCATCTTAGCCAATCTGACTGGTGAGGTGTGTACCTCACAGTTGTTTAGATTTGCTTCTCTCAAATCAATAGTGATTTAGAGCATTTTTTCTTATACTTATAGATATCTTTAATTTCTTCCTCTGAAAATTGCCTGTTCATATCCTTTGACAATTTATCAATTGGGGAATGACTTGTATTTCTACATATTTTACTTAATTGCCTGTATACTTTAGAAATGAGGCCATTAACAGAGACACTGGTCATAAAAATTCTTTCCCAGTTTCTGACTTCCCACTTAATCTAGGTTACACTGGCTTTGTTTGTACAGAAACTTTTAAATTTAATGTAATCAAGATTATCCATTTTGCATTTTATAATGCTCTCCAATTCTTCTTTGGCCATAAAGTCTTCCCTACTCCATGAATCTTACAAGCAAACTATTCCTTGCTTCCCCAGATTACCTACAGTATCAGCCTTTATACCTAGATCATCCACCCATTTAGACTTGATTTTGGTGTAAGGCATTGGATGATGGTCTATGGCCAGTTTCTGCTATACCATATTCCAGTATTCCCAGTAGGTTTTGTCAAATAATGAGTTCTTAACCCCAAAACTGGGGTCTTTGGGCTTATCAAACTGTATATTACTATAACTATTGACTACTGAGTCTTTTGTACCCAATCTGTTCCATTGATCCACTACTCTATTCCTCAACCAAGTAGATTTGATGACTGCTGTTTTATAATAGAGATTAAAATCTAGTACAGCTAGACCACATTCCCTAGCATTCCTTTTCATTAATTGCCTTGATATTCTGGACCTTTTATTCCTCCAAATGAATTTTGTCACTATGTTTTCTAGCTCTATAAAGTAATTTTTTGGTAGAATGATTGGTATGGTACTAAATGTGTAACTTAATTTAGGTAAAATTGTCATTTTTATTTTATTAGCTCAGCCCAGCCACAAGCAATTGATTTTTTCAAATTAGTTAGTTCTGATTTTATTTGTGTGAAAAGTGTTTTGTAGTTTTGCTCTTATAGGTATATATAGGTTTATATAGGTTTGTTTTGGCCAGTAGATTCCCAAGTATTTTATAATGTCAACAGTAACTTTAAATGGGGTTTCTCTTACTATCTCTTGCTGTTGTATTTTGTTGGAAGTATATAGGAACTGTGAAGATTTGTGTGGGTTTATTTTATATCCTGCAACTTTGCTAAATTTATTTATTGTCTCAAGAAGTTTTTTACTTGATTCTCTAGTATTCTCCAACTATATCATCATATCATCAGTAAAGAGTGATAGCTTAGTCTCTTCTTGGCCTAATTTGATTCCTTTGATTACTTTTCCTTCTCTAATTGCTACTGCTAACATTTCCAGCACCATATTGAATAAGAGGGGTAATAGTGGACACCCTTGTTTCACCCCTGATCTTATTGGAAATGCTTCTAGTTTATACCCATTGCACATAATACTTCCTGGTGGATTTAAATAGATGCTACCTATTATTCTAAGGAAAACTCTATTTATTCCTATACTTTCTAGTGTTTTTAAAAAGAATGGATGTTGTATTTTGTCAAAAACTTTTTCTGCATCTATTGAGATAATCATATGATTTCTGCTACTTTTGTTGTTGTGATTGATTATACTGATAATTTTCGTGATATTGAACCACCCTTGCATTCCTGGAATAAATCCTACCTGATCAATGTGTATTATTCTCATGATGATATGCTGTAGTCTTTTTATTTTATTTAGAATATTTTATTTAGAGATTTTGCATCTATATTCATAAGAGAAATTGATCTGTAATTTTCTTTCTCTGTTTTGTCTCTTCCTGATTTAGGTATCAGTACCATAGTTGTCTCATAAAAAGAATTTGGTAGAACTCCTTCTCCAATTTTCCTGAATAGTTTGTAAAGTATTAGAGTCAATTGTAATTTAAATGTTTGTTAGAATTCACTAGTAATGCCATCTGGCCCTGGAGATTTTTTTCCTAGTGAGTTCATTGATGGCATGTACAATTTCTTTATCTAAGATGGGGTTATTTAAATAGTTTACTTCCTCTTCACTTAGTCGAGGCAACTTGTGTTTTTGTAAATATTCATCCATTTCATTAAGATTGTCATATCTATGTGTGCACAATTGTGCAAAATGATTCCTAATTATTGTTTTGATTTCCTCTTCATTAGAAGTAGATTCTCCCTTTTCACTTTTGATATTTGTAATTTGGTTTTCTTCTTTCTTTTGTTTATCATATTGCCTACAGGCCTATCAATTTTATTGGCTTTTTCACAATACCAACCCTTAGTTTTACTTATTAATTCAATAGTTTTCTTGAATTCAGTTTTATTAATCTCTCCTTTGCTTCTCACTATTTCTAATTTATTATTTAATTGGAGATTTTCAGTTTGTTCTTTCTCTAGCTTTTTCAATTGAATGCCCAATTCATTGATCTCCATTTTCTCTAATTTATTCAGGTTCACATTCAGGAATATAAAACTTTCCCTAAGTACTGCCTTTGCTGCATCTCACAAGATTTGGCATGTTGTTTCATTATTGTCATTCTCTTGAATGAAGCTGCTGAGTTTTCCATGGATCTTTATTACACATATTTTTATTGCATCATGATCTGCGAAGGATGTAGTTATATTTCTGCCTTTCTGCACTGAATTGTGAGACTTTTATGCCTTAGTACATGGTAAATTTGTGTGTGTATGTGTGTGTGTGTGCACGTGTGTGTGTGTGTGTGTGTGTGTGTGTGTAAGGCTGAAAAGAAGGTATATTCTTTTTAATCCCCATTCAATTTTCTCCAGAGGTCTACCATTTCTATCTTCTCTAATATTCTATTTACCTTCTTAACTTCCTTTTGTTTGTTTTGACATTAGAGTTATCAATCTCAGAGAGGGGGAGATTGAAGTCCCCCACTATTATAGTTTTGGTATCTATTTCTTCCTCTAGCATCCTTAATTTCTCTTTTAGGAATGTAGATGCTGTACCACTTGTTGCATAAATGTTTAGTAATGATATTGCCTCATTTTCGATGGTGCCTTTTAGCAAGCTATAGTTTCCTGCCTTATCTCTTTTAATTAGATCTATTTTTGTTTTTATTTTATCTGAGATAAGGATTGCTATCCCTGTTTTTTTTTTACTTTAGCTGAGGCATGATATATTTTGCTCCAGCCTTTTACCTAAAGGTAAAATCTCCCTTTGTATCCCCCTTTTTCAGATGTGTTTCTTGTAAACAGCATATTGTAGGATTATGTTTTTCAATCCATTCTGCTATCTGCCTCCATTTTATGAGAGAGTTCATCCTGTTCACATTCACAGTTATGATTACTATCTGTGTCTTTCCCTCCATCCTATTCCCTCCCCTGTTTATGCTTTTATTTTTCCCCTTCTCCCTTCCCCTTCTTAAGAGTTTTCCTTTTGAATGCTGCCCTTTCCCCCTCCTACTGCCTGTAAGATATGATAGATTTTTATACTCAATGCTGTATGTTATTTCTTCCTCAAACCAAGATTGATGAGAATAAATCTCATGCAGTACTCCTGTCCCTCCCCTCTTTCCCTCTACTATGATAAATTTTATGTCTCTTCATGATAGAGTCCTATATATAACTGGTTGTGTTATTCTCTCCTTGCACCAGAACCAGTGAGGGAAACGCTCATATAATGGTCACCTCCCTGCTTCTTTCCCTCTACTATATTGTTTTTATGCCTCTTTATGTAGCATAATTTATGTTTTACTGCTTCGTTCTTTCCTCTTCTTCCATTGCAGCACCTTAATAAGTATTTTTACCATCAATTTGCATAATTTATATCCACACCCTCTATATATATCTATATCCCTTTTAGATGTTGCTGTAGGTATAGAGTTCATGATATTAACAGGTATCAAGTTCCCATATAGGGATGTAGACAGTTTGCTCTTGTTAAATAACAAGTTATGTGTGTTTGTGTTTGTGTGTGTTTGTTTTCCCTTATTTGCCTTTCTATATCTCTCCTGGATCTTGTAATTGGAGGTTGAATTTTCCATTGAGCTCTGGCTTATCCATCAGGACGGTCTGGAATTCTATTATGTCACTGAATGCCCATCTCCTTGTCTGGTAGATTATGCTCAGTCTTGCTGGATACATGATCCTTGATTGTAACCCAAGCTCTTTTGCCTTATGAAAAATTATATTCCAGTTCCTCCAGTCTTTCAATATTGAGACTGCCAGATCCTGTGTGATCTTCATTGTGGTTCCATGATATCTGAATTGTTTTTTTCTGGCTGCTTGTAGCATTTTCTCCTTTACCTGATAGTTCTGGAGTTTTGGATATAGTGTTTCATGGACTTTTCAATTTGGGATCTCTTTTAGGAGGTGTCCAATGGATTCTCCTGATTTCTATTTTACCCTCTGGTTCTAGGATCTCAGGGGAGTTTTCCTTGATGAGCTCTTGGAAGATATTGTCCAGAATCATTTTTTTACCATAATTTTCTTGTTGACCAATGATTCCCAGATTGTCTTTCCTGAATCTGTTTTCCAGGTCAGTTATTTTTCCATTGAGATATTTTACCTCTTTTTCTAAATTTTCAGTCTTGATGTTTTGTTTGACTGATTCTTGGTTTGTCATAGAGTCATTGGCTTCAATTTGGTTGATTCCAGTTTTTAGCAAATTATTTCCTCAGTTAGTTTTTGAATCTCCTTTTCCATAGGCTCAGATTTCATTCTTAGTTCACACATTTTATTTTTTAAGGAGCTATTCTCTTCACTGTAATGATTTTTTCTAATTTTGTAATTTTGCTTTTATAAGAGGTGTTGATTTTATCTTCTACCTGTCTAAGCCAGATTTCAAAGTTCTTTTTGAGCTCATCTAGGAATGCTCTCTGTGCCTGAGACCAGGTCATATTACCTGTTAAGGCTTCAGCTGCAGGTGTGGAGTCAATCCTCTCTCCTTCTGAGTTTGATTCCTCCCTTTCACCATAATAGGATTCCAGAGTCTTTGTCTTTGTCTTTGTAGCCTGCTTTCTTCCCATTTTGAGGCAGGGCCTTAGCCATGCCCTTCCTCCAGGGTTTCTAAGCCTTTACTTAAAATTTTCCTCTGGGGCAATAATTACTGTGTTTTCTGGACAGAGGGGGAGTTTGGAGCACCCAGGGGTTCACTTTGCCATCTTGGCCCCTGGAAGGTCAGATAGGGTTTTTTTTTAATTTCCAGGCTGTGGATAGGTAGTCCTGAGAGTAGCTGCTGCCTCTGCCATGGGCCCTGCCTTTGTCTCTTAACTAGCTCCCTCAGATCCCTGCCCTGTGGTGATAGGCATGGGAATGGCCTTTGTGGTTGGTGGATCAGCAGGCCTCATCTAGGAGCCTCTATTTTGTATTGCTACTGCAGAGAAAAAAACTTCTGGTTGATCAGAAAAGGAGACCTAGTCATAGTTTCAGGGAAAATAATACTGCTTGTGGTCAGTTTATCACTTGTTTATAATTTTCTCTCTTTTTATCTTGCCCTTACTCAAAAATCTGTTTTGCGTCTGATCACTGCCTCCTTTAATCTTCCCTTCTATTAGCACTTCCTCCTTCTCTTCACCACCTATGAAGAAGAAATTAAGACAATTGTTAGGAATTAATTTGTCCAATTATATGGCAAAGAAATCTGACAATCTAAGTGAAATGGATAAATGTTTCCAGAACTATAAATTTCCCAGAATAACAGAAAAGGAAACAGAATTTTTAAGTAGCCCCATCTTAGAAAAAAGAATTGAACAAGTCATAAATGAAGTCCCTAAGAAAAAATCCCTAAGACCAGATGAATCCACATGTGAATTCTAAAAAGCATTAACCAAATCCATTTCAATAATATATAAACTATTTGGAGAAAAAGAAGGCCAAAATGTCCTACAAAGTTTCTTTTGTGACACAAATATAGTGTTGATATCTAAACCAGGAAGAACCAAAAAAGGAGAAAAATGAAAGAAATTTTAAAAAGATAGATCAATTTCCTTAATGAATATTGATACAAACATTTTAAATAAAATACTACTAGGGAGATTACAATAATATATGATCTAGATCATTTACTATGACCATATGGGTTTTAAACCAGAATGTAGGACTGGTTTAGTCTTAAGAAAGCTTTCAGCTTAGCTGACTGTATCAGTAATAAACCAACAAAAATCACATGATTATATTAATAAATTTATGAAAATCTTTTGACAAAACACAATACTCATTCATATTAAAAGGACTAGAAAGCATAAAAATAAATGGAATTTTCTTTAAAATAAGTAGCATCACCCTAAAATTACCAGCAAGCATTATTTAGAATAATGATAAGGCTTTTCAATAATATGAGGAATGAAGTAAAAATTAACATTATCATGACTATTATTTAATATTGTACTAGAAATGCTACCTATAGCAAAGAGACAAGAAAAGTAAATTGAATGAATTAGAATATCCAATGAGGAAATGAAACTATCACTATTTGAGAAGATATTATGGTATACTTAGAGAACCCTAGAGAATCAACTAAAAATATATTTGAAACAATTATAAATTTTAGTAAAGTAGTAGGATATAAGGCAAACCCATATAAACCATCAGAATTTCCATATATGACCCCAAAAGTCCAACAGCAAGAATAAGGAAGAGCTTATTCATTGAAAATACCTGCAGGCAATACAAAATACTTGGGAATCTGCCTGCCACGAGAAACCCAGGAACTACAGGAACACAATTGCAAAACCTTAACACAAATAGATCTAAATCTCTGGAGACATTTAAATTGCTCATGTGCATGTCAATTCCCCCCAAAAAACATTTAAGTTCTACCTAAATTTATTTAATGTGTTCCATAGCAATAAAATTACCAAAAATATTTTATAGAGCTTGAAAAAAATACTAATAAAAGACAACAGGAAGAAGAAAGTGAAGAATTTCAAGGTAATCAGTTTTAAAAAAATTAAGGAAGGTGGACTAGCAGTACTAAACACCAAATCTCAAACTGTATTTCAAAGCAGTAATTTTAAAAACCATCTCTACTGGCTAAGAAGGGGCAATAAGGTAGCATAGTGCATAGCATGCCTGGCTTGAAGTAAAAAAGACTCATGTCTCTTAAGTTCATATCTGACCTCAGTCACTTATTTCTTGTGCCACTTAATGCTATTTGCCTCATTTTCCCCCAACTATAAAATGAACTGGAGAAAGAAGCAGCAAACCACTCTAGTATCTTTGCCTAGAAAAACCCAAAAGGGATCAAGAAGAGTCAGACACAACTTAAATGACAAAATAACAACACTGGCTAAGTAATAGAGTGATGGGCATTGGAATAGATTAGATAGTAAATACGGTATAGTAGTAAATGACCTTAGAAATCTGGTGTTTAATTAATAGAAAGATGCAAACTTTTTGGGCAAAAACTCACTATTTGATAAAAATTCTGGGAAAACTGGAAAACAGTTTGGAAAAAACTAGGTATAGAAAAATATCTCACACTGTATACCAAGAAAAGATTAAACAAGTCCATGATTTAAACAACTAAGGTAGTATCATAAGCAATTTAGGGGAGCATGTAAAATTTTACTTTTGAATCCATGGATAAGGGAAGACTTTAGGACCTAACAAAATATAGAATCACCAAAAGTAAAATGGATAATTTTGAATAAATTCAAAATAAATTTTGAACAAACCAAACCTATGCGGCCAAGATTAGAAGAAAAGAAAACTGGGGAAACATTTGTACAGGAAGTTTCTCAGAAAACGTCCTCATTTCTCAAACATATATAGAACTGAGTCAAATTTATAATACAAATCATTCTCCAAATTATAAAAGGTCTAAAGGTATGAACAGGAAGGTTTTAGGCAAAGTAATCAAAGCTCTCTATTGTCACATGAGAAATGCTCTAAATTACTCTTGTTTAGAGAAATGCAAATTAAAACACCTCTAAGGAACCACCTTACATTTATCAAATTGATGAATATGGCAGAAAAAGAAAATTGAAAATATTGCAGTGGATGTGAAAAATAAGGATACCAATGTATTTTTGGTTGAGTTGTGAACTGATTCAACTATTCTGGAGGACACCTTGTAAGTAGGCTCAAAGGTCTATAAAACTATGCATATCCTTTCAGCCAGCAGCACCATCACTAGGGCTATAACCTAAAGAAATCAAAGGGAAAAGGAAAGGACCTTTATGTGCAAAAAATATATATTTATAGCAATTATTTTTGTAGTGGCAAATAACTGGAAATCAAGAGGATACCCTTCATTTGAGAAATGCTGAACAAATTGTAGTATTTGATTGTGATGGAATACTATTTTGCTATAAGAAATGAAGTGCATGGGTTCAGGAAAAAAACTGAGAAGACTTACATGAATTGATAAAAGTAAAGTGAGTAGAGAAAAGGAAAACATTACACACGGTAACAGCAAGATTGTATAATTAACAACTGTTAATGACTTAACTATTTTCATTAAGACAATGAATGATCCAAGACAATTCTGAAGGACTTATGTTAAAAAAAAATCCTATCCACTTCCAGACTCCAGCGATGGTGTCTCAATAAAAAATGAAGCATAATCTTTTTTACTTTATTTTTTCTTACTTTTTGTATACAAAATAGAAATTTTGGAAAAATGATTTGTTGGATATCAAATAATCTATATCACACCTCTTACCTTCTCAGTGGGAGGGAGTAAATTCAGAAATCAATTTTATTAAGTGAATATAAAAAATAAGAAATTTTTAAAAAATTTTAATCTGAAAAAAAGATCAGAGAATTGTTTTTTTCTAAAAATTATGTCCTTAGCCTATAGCACAATTGTAGTGCATTGTAAGATCCAAATAAATGTTCTAGCTAACTAGCTGGAAATCAATTTCTTTTTTTAGTCTCCTTTTCTCTTAGACCCTCTTCTCTCATTAGAGTCTCTTAATTTTTAACCAACTTCTCCTCTTTTTATAAGGAAATAAATCCCATATAAATCTATTTCTCATTGCTATTCACTTCTTTTAACATTTCTGGTATTTTTCAGTGATTTAATAGATTGGGTAATTGATAGAATCCTGACTAAACCAACTCCCCCGGCTTTATATTTTTATAAATTGTCTTGCACATTCATAGTTCATTGAACTTTATTTTCAGTATTTTTCTACTTAAAAAAAAATTCTGAGTTCAACCTGAAAATAGATTTCCACAAATTTATATACTGAAAGAAAAACAGCTATAACAATAAATTAGTATTTAGTCAATCAATAATGCTAAATTAATAATTAATTATATAGTCTATAAAGTATAAATAAATTGTAGTCAATGAAATTATTAGGTAAAAAAATAACAATGAAGTAAAAAAATTACTGCCATTAATTTTTAGGAGCATAATCAGGTTAGCAGCATAACAATTATTTCTATAAGATAATATATGGCAAAGAAAAATGTGTGTGTATGTGTTCAACAATAGTAAATATAATCCTGAATATTTTATGTAGAGAGGCTTTTAATGTCCATAACCTGACTTGAGTTTCTGCCTCTATATATGTTGCATTTCCATATGTTCTTATAACTCATGATGAACTAGCTGCCTTTTCCTTTTCAAGGCACATCAGCTAATGAGATCATGGCCAGGTTCACCAGGTATATCTATCACATGCACCCCTATCACACTCATATGCTTTTTCCTCAACAACCTTTGAAAATGAATTCTACGATTTAAATTTCTGGGTTGGATACAGCATTTGATAGACATGTTTTGTCTCTTTTGCTACTTGTAAAACATTTGCATAACTGTGAACAGGATTTTCTCTGCTTTCATCACTAACATGAATTTCCTAATTTCTCAGGCTCCTAACTTAGACTTTTGAGTTTTAAAATATTTTCTGTGTGAATGTCTCCACATAGTTGATGCATTTGACAAGGTTTTCAGCTATGCTTCAGATGTTCTCTTTAAAATGATAACATTCCTCCTTATTAACCATTTAATATCTATACAGGTGCAGCTTTGCATCATCCCTTTAGCAGAAAGCCAATAACTATGACCTTGTCACAAATGTGTGTTACATCTGTGCCTCACTTCTATTATGGTCTAAATTCAAGGCTTTGCCTCTCATGAAGTGTATATTCATGGGAAGGAGTGAACCAGTTTCTTAGAAGAAGGTTTTGTATTAAATACTTTCAATATGCTATCTGAGAGTAGTAATAGCTACTTTCTGGGTTGGGAAATGCTAGTTTCTTCTCCTTTTTATCCTTTTCATCCTCCTCCTTTTTTCTTCCTCCTTATTCTCCTCGTGATTCTGTTCCTCCTTCTCTTTCTTCACCTTCTCCATCTTGTTCTCCTCTTCCTGCTCCTGAAATAACTTACTTCTGTCCTGTGTAGTTTCTTTTTTGAATTCTTGAAATATAGCTCTGAAAAGCAGACTTTTTTTTAAAGCCCACTATGTTTTAAATGGAGCTATTTGACTATACTTTTAAACCAAAATTAGTCTGGCTTTCATCTAATGGCCACCTGTAGCCACAGAACAAACCTCTATGATTAATTGTTTAGGAGATAATGGCTTAGAATAAGCATAAATTATTTTCTTGTATGGCCAGAAACTCTGAGGGTCTTCCCCTCCAGAGTGATATTTTTGGAATTGTAAACTGGGCCATCTTTTATCTCAATTCTTACCTACCTCTAGTTATTGAATGGACGTGACTTCAGACAACCCGGATCCTAGGGAAGACCTTAGTTTTCAAAAATGACAAGGCTACCCATTGCATCTTGGGCCATTGCAGCTCATCTTGAGCTTTGTTTTGCCACTGAACTCCAATGGCTCTGAAGGAGAGAGTGAGGCTAAGAAATTTGTGCAGCTTTGCCTCATTCAAATCCAACTCATGCACATCAAGATATCATACTCATGATGGCAATGGTCCTCTGAAAACAAAGGATGAATAATAACAACAACCATCAGCCAAGATGGTCTTTTCTTCATAGGATTGGAAATAAGTTTTGTATTAAAGTTCTAGTGTTTATTTTCTTTGAACATCTCTTTTATTTCTTTTTGTTTTTAAGAAATGGGTTAAATTTTCATGGGAAAATTCTAACATCTGTTAGATTACCCTCCTGACATGTCTTTTTTTTTTTACTTTATTTTCTCCTGTGAACTGCCTCTTCTTGCCAACTTCTAAACCATAGTTTGAATTTATCCTCTCTTTTCATATAATAAAGTCTTAGAGAAAGCAGAACTCTTAGACATCACATAATTCTGACTCCCTATTTTTCAGATGATAAAACTCAGTCCCCAAAAATGTAAGTCACCTGGATGGGGTCACACAAGAAGTATTTGTTAGAGCAGAAACAGTTTTTTTTTCACTCAAAAGATATCCCTTGGCATTGCTAAATGGCACAGTGAATAGAGCACCTGCCCTCCTGGAGTCAGGAGGACTTAAGTTCAAATCTGGCCTCAGACACTCCACACTTAACTACCTGTGTGACCTTGGTTAAGTCAGTTAACCCCAATTGCCCTGCCTTCCCCCCTTCAAAAGAGCAAAATAATAAAAGGCATTCCTTTTCCACTGAGGTATCTTCACATGATTTCTTCTAGTCTCATTTTTTCTGCCTTTAGCAATCAATTTTATATTGACAAACCTCCTTAATCAATATTTAATCAAAATGACAATATGCAAAGACCCCTGACTAGAATCTTCAAAATTCTCATGCTTATCTATTTAAACTTCTTTTCACTGCAGCTACTGCCCAATTTTCTTATTTCTAGAAAGGTTCATTTTAATCAAATGATGATCATAGGATCTGAGTTCCAGTGACCTCACAAGCCATCTGCTTTAATTATACTCCTGTGAGGGATAATTTATAGTGAAGTTTCCCTATTCTGAAAAATCAAATATAGAATGGCTTCAGTATTCACTAGGCCTAAGTTTAGAAATCAGCTGGCCTTCCAGCAATCTGAGGCTTAGAGCAATGGAGACCCTCCCCAGGGCCACCTCAGCACAAGATATGCCAAATAAGGTTAAGACCACTTTCACTGGGCACCCACATGTTTCCGGGTCCTTTGTCTCAGAGAGATTCCTGTGCTTAGGTTGTGGGTCAAGCCCTTTACAAATGAGAGTGAGTCAGTTGGGGGGACTGGGTATCTGCATTAGAAGATTATATAACCATAGACTGGCTTCTACCTATTGCTCTCTCCCTGCAGATGCCAAGTGGGCAACAGGGGCAGAGTCTTTTTGATGAGGTGTAGGCTCTGGGACCCCTCCCCCCTTTTTGACCTCTCCTTGATTCTTTGGCTCTGGGAAAGTAAACCTTTCCAGGGAAGACATTTGCCTGCGGCCATGGGCCTTGAGATGCGGCTCTGCCCAAGTCCTTAGCTTGCTTTGTTCCAATAGTTTCCCACCCTTGAATTGGCCTGGCCCACCATTGTCCATGGTCTCCAGGTAGCCTCCAGCAACTTCCCACCCTGAACCACTCATTACTGGAGTCTGGCCTCATCTGACTCCTCCTGAAGACACTCCTCAATCTCCTCCTCTGGACCACCCCTAGACTCCTCCCACAACCTTATTGTATATAGAAGCCCATCTTCCCTCCATGGTGTGAGAGCGCCTTAGAATGCCTTAGTAGAGACCTTGCTCAGTGAGAGCCCTGTAGAATAGCTTAGCAGAGACTTGCTCTGTGAGAGCACCTTTAAATGGCCAAGCACCCCACGTGGCGAACTTGAACTTCCAATAAACTTTACTTTTTCCTTGGCTGAGAAGACTTGAGTGGAATTCTTTCCGCAGGACCCAGTATGTTGGTATTTTGGGGTCTTAGGCAGCCCTAACCCTCTTTGGGCTCCTCTTCATTTTCTCATGAGAAAGAATAAGACCTTTTCTGACTTCAGATGCAGACTCTGAACTCTTTCATCTCACACACTCCTGAGCAGGAATCTCCTCCACTGTATCTACACCATTTATTATCCATTCTTCATTTGAAAATTCTCATTATCAGTAAAGCAGTGTGATCAGGAAGACAAAAAGCTAATTCTATCTCTTAAGGCTCTCAGAAAAGAAGGCCTAGCTTTCAGGGATAAAGTGGTAATCCTATTATCCTTTGCCTTTGTTGGAATGCATCCAGAGTATGGTATTAAGTTCTGAGCACAGTAGCTTAAGAAGGACATTAATAAGCTGATGAGAAACCACAAGAGGGCAGTATGGAAGATGAAGGACCTTAAGTCCATTGCTTAAGAGGAATAGGTGAAGGAAAAACCATATTTAACCTGGAGAAGAGAAGACTAAGGGAGGAAAGGATAGCTGTTCACAGGTATTTGAATGATTTTCATGTGGAAGAAATACTGGTCTTTTTCTATTTGACCTAAGTGAACATAAAGAGGAGAATTGGGTAGATATTATCAAAAGATCAGGTTAGTCTTAATATCAGGGAGGAAAATAAAACCAAAACCCAAAACAAAAAAACAAACAAAAACAAAAATACCCTCAGTTGTCCAAAAGAGGAATTTCTATTTAAAGTAAATAATTACTTAATAAAGTAAAGTAATCCCAAAATTCTGGGGTTTATGCATAAAAGACCTCCTTCTATAGAGAATCCATTCCCTTTTCAACTAGCCCATACCATCTTTGGAAAGCTCTAATATCTTTTAGCAGTTTATTTTGGTTTTGCACAAAATCTACTTCTCAGTGTTGCAGCTTTTACTTTCTGGGGCCAATAAACAAGTCTAATCATGCTTATGATATGATAAAAAAAATATGATAGCCATTCATATGCTTGCAAACAGTTTACTTGTGCCCCTCTAAGTGGTGCTTTTTACCTTTCCCTATAACCCTTAAAGCACAGCACAATGTCTTCCATGTTGCAAATGTGTAATAAATGTGAATTAATTAATTGATTAAGTAAGTGTGGAGGTCAGCCTAGGAAGTCCCAGCTAACATAAGTTAAATGCAATGACATGATACATTTATCAGACTAGGACATATATTGATTGTTCACTCAGGAGGAGTGAACATGGCTCAGACACATCCCTAGGTGAAAGAGGAATTCTCTTTTAATAGGGTGAAATACTTTGTCATGCCCTGGGAACTTATCTGAAACTAGAAATTATTTCAGAACCAATGAGTGAGGTTCTGGCATCAAAGAGGAAGTAATGAGGACATAAACTGCTGACTCAGAAGAAATCCATAGCATAATAACAACTGTCAAAGAGAGAAACTAGGAATGGAGTAGTAGGGAGACAAAAAGAGCATTGGTCTTATGGGTTTCTCATAGCAGAAAGTTTGTGCTAGTGCTATCAATTGTCTGTTTGTCCTTGAGAAATAATGGAATTTCCAAGAATGCTTTGTCATTTCTCCAATTTCATATTTTGGCATCTATTAGAGGACATTACAAAATGATCTGCTGCTATAACCATTAACTTGAATTTTACCCAAACCATGAAGAGGTCTGTGGCTTAGCTAGAGATGAGTGTAAGTTCCAATTAAGTCAGGAAACAAAACATTTGCCTAAATATTGGTGATTTTCCTAAATGGTTGCTTTGTGTGACTGTACTCTTACCTTTTCATTTAATGTAAACACTATGAAGCTGCTGAAAAGGGAATCATATGGACATGTAGAAAATGTATATTTCCCTTAGTCTTAAAATAAGTTAACCATTGAAATAGGGTATGCCATTCCTAAAGCATGGTTTTGAGTCCCTTCATCAGAGGTATGCTAGAAAATGTTTTACAAACTTGGCCTTTTAAGTTCAATCTGTATTATAACATTTTTCTCATCATTTAAGTCTAGAGAAATAAAAGCTATCAAGCTGTTATGTACAGCATTTGTAAATTTCTTAAGTATAAATACTCACATTGGAAATTTAATAATCAACTTTCCAGATTCATTGCAAAGTGAATCCAGAATACCCCTATCTCCTTCCTATAAATTGTACTTGCAACTTGTCAATGAACTTTTGAACCTATAACATGTAGAATTGGCTTTGTTGCTCCAGATGGTGTCAGACTAAGGCAGAGAAAATAGAACTAGATCTTCCCTCATTTTTGACACTGATTTGCCTGGTGTAGCTTAACATGGTATTAACATTATATGTAATGATACACATCAAGCTTATAGTTCACTAAAAGCCAGTGAAGAGCCCAACTATAGACTTCTCCCCTTCTCTCTCTCTCTCTCTCTCTCTCTCTCTCTCTCTCTCTCTCTCTCTCTCTCTCTCTCTCTCTCTCTCTCCTCTCTCTTTCTCTTTCTCTCTCTCTCCCTCTGTTTCTCTTTCTCCCTGTACTATTAAGAATCAATTATTTTCACTTTTCCACATTACTGTGTTCAATAGAGTTCTCTCAATCTAAGAATCCACATTCATTACATCATCAAATAATTTCAGTGTCTTGAATAGATTTTAGTGGGATCTTATTTTAGTGAACAATTTGGAAGATTTGTGAAGTAAGTGAGAATGGCATTTCCCGTTCTATAATAAGATAACAGCATATTTGTGGGATGAGCTTAAGAACAAGTTGTCCTAATCCCATCCCCAGGTTGTCCATGATGTGATACACCTATGTAGGTCTAATGAAATTGCTTTAATTTGCAGAGAGCATGATCAATTCTTTTGATGATTTCTAGGACGCAGGTTGTGATGGCACCAAGGGGAGTATAGAGAAAGGTCACAGGAGGTCCACAGATATGCCAGTGGAAGTCTGCCTGAAGAGATTGGTATTCTAAAAAGGTCACAGGGATCAGGTTAACATCTGATTCTAGCAGCAGAGAATTAAACAGAGGAAAGCTTTGAATAGAAAGGTCCCAAAGCCAGGTTTTATTAGTTCAGTTTGCCTCAAATGGTACAAGCTGATCTCAGCTAATGTATTTCAGTTAGAGAGAGGAGCAGTCTTTGGTAGATAAACTGATCCTTTTCCCTAGAGTATTTAGAAGACAGATTCCTAATACCAGATGAAGTAATCCAATAAAAACTTGCGATATAAAATGTGCTTCACTACCATTTCTTAGCATTAGTAGCAATATGGTCTGTAAAGTTTTGTGCTATTTGTTGGTTCCCTGTGATTTTCATCATTTGACCATATCTTACCTCATTACACTGGTGATATCATTAAAAACATCTATTTTGGTTCACCACAAGCTGTAAAATGCATCAACAGAAGGATATGAATACAAAGAAAACTAATGGAGACCCATTCAACATAAACAGAGGCATAACTTCTAATTTTCCATTCATTAAGTGCCTACTATGTGTAAGGTATCATGTTATTTGCTAGAATACCTAAAGATAAAATATCAAAGAGTTCTTGATGGGTGGAGACAAGATGGCGGTGGAGAAGCAGCAAAGCATCGCAGCACCCACACAAATACGCTAAAACTCGTAAAATCAGATTCTAAGACAGATTTTCAAGCTCCAAAACTCTCCAAAAGACAGAAAACACATCTGTTGCTACAGGCAGCTCAACTGGTGGGGCTTTTCACAGCAGTCTGGAAGCCACAGCCAAAACCCGGCCTGGCCAGGCACCAGGGCATCAGGAGGAGCCCAGTCTATAAGAGAGCAGATCACCTGAACTGGAGGAACAGTTACCACATTTATCAGGCCAGAAGAAAAAAAAAGGCTAAGAGAAAGGTCAGTGGATTTTGCTAAATTTGGGGAAGAGCGGGTCTTGCCAAACTGTTCCCAGGGCAAGGAAGAAGTGGGAGGCGGCTGTAGCAGCAGGAACAGCTGAGAGCAGCAGCGGCCTCAACTGGGCTGCTTCAGAGCCCATGGCCTGCAGATAGCAGGGGGGCTGAGGCGATCCATCAGGGCCAAGGGCTCTTGCGTTGAGCAGTCTGGATCTGGATCGTGGTCTTGAGTGGTGGTACTGGGGTGTGCTTTCAGTGAGCCAAAGCTGGGGGAGGCTGCAGCACCCCACTAATAGCTCCAGCAGTTGTGAAGGTCCCAGAGATTTGGGACAGAGCTTTCCCCCTCCAGGAAGCAGAGTTCCACAGAGCTAAAAGTCTAAGCAATTACTAGACTGGCCAACATGAGGAAAAGGAAGCAAGCTAAGAACAGCAGTAAAACACTAGAATCCTTTTTTGTGGACAAAATAGATCAAAGCATGGAGCGGGAAGAAGACAACTCAGTCAGAATTCGCTCACCAAATGCATCCAAGACACTGGAAGATTGCCTACTAGCTATGGATCGACTTAGAAAGGACTTTGAAAATCAAATAAGAGAAGTGGAGGAAAAATTGGAAAGAGAAATGAGAATGATGTGAGAAAGTCATGAAAAGAGAATCAACAACCTGACTGACGAAAACAATACCTTAAAGAGCAAACCAACTCAGATGGCAAAGGAGGCCCAGAAAGCCAAAGAGGAGAAGAATGCCTTAAAAAGTCAAATTTGCCAGATGGAGAGTCTCAAAAGCATTCTGAAGAGAATAATTCCTTCAGAATTAGAGTGGGAAAAGTGGAAGCTAATGACTTTATGAGAAACCAAGATACTATCAAACTGTTACAGAAAATGAAAATATAGAAAGCAATGTGAAATCTCTCCTTGAAAAAACCACGGACCTGGAAAACAGATCCAGGAGGGACAATTTGAAAAATCATTGGTCTACTTGAAACCCATGACAAGAAAAAGAACCTGGAAAGCATCCTTCAAAAAATCCTCAAAGAAAATTGCCCTGATGTTTTAGAATCAGAGGGTAAAATAGAACTTGAAAGAATTCATCGATCACCTCTTCAAAAAGATCCCCAAAGAAAACTCCTAGAAATGTTATTGCCAGGTTCCAGAATCCCCACACCACGGAGAAAATATTACAGGCTGCCAAGAAAAAACCATTTGAATACTGTGGAAGCACTATCAGGATAACCCAGGATCTGGCAGCTTCTACACTGAGGGATTGAAGGGCCTGGAATATGATATTCTGGAGAG
>CM053593.1:338925008-338953112 GCA_028646575.1 Pseudocheirus occidentalis | reverse complement strand
CATTCCTTTGTTAAGTGATTGATTGGATCTCTGATTTGATTGATTGAATCTTTAAGTGTTAAGCTGGTTTCTCTCTTAGGGAAACCAGCTGATTCTTCTTTTGTTCCTTGTTCTAAATATTGTGTCTTTCTGAAATAAGATATAATATAGAGACTTTCCTTGTTCTGAAGGTTGTATATAATATTGTGAACTGTTGAAACTGTGAACATTGTACTGAATAAAGATTTGTAATGGAATAAACAGAGTGTTCACTAATACTGTGTAATCTGAATCTTAAAAGCTCTTCACAGTAGCATTCTCTCAGGAATCTACTGCTGATTGGCTTTACACCTAGTAAGTTCTTTCAAACATTTAAAGAGCATTTGATTCCAATACTTCACAAACTATTTGGGAAAATATGAGGAGTCCTACTAAAATCTTCTTATGACACAAATATGGTACTGATATCTAAATTGGGAAGAGACAAAATGGAGAAAGAAAATTATAGCCAAGTTTCCTTCATGAATATAGATGCAAAAATTTTAAATAAAACATTAGCAAAAAGACTACAGCAACTTATCAAGAGAATAATACACTTTGATCAGTAGGATTTATTTCAGGAATACAAGAATGGTTCAATATTAGGAAAACTATCAGTATGATTGATCACATCAACAATAAAACTAGCAGAAACTATATGATTATCTCAATAGATACAGAAAAGGCTTTTGACAAAATACAACGCCCATTCCTATTAAAAACACTGCAGAGAATAGGATTGAATGGAGTCTTCCTTAAAATAATAAGTAGCCTCTATCTAAAACATCAGCAAGTATTATATGTAACAGGGATATACTAGAAGCATTTCCAGTAAGATCAGGGTTGAAACAAGGATGCCCACTATCACTCCTCTTATTCAAGCTGGTACTACAAATGTTGGAGTAGCAATAAGAGAAGAAAAAGACACTGAAGGAATCAAGTTATGCAAAGAAGCCAGTAAGCTATCACTCTTTGCAGATGATATAATCATATACTTAGAGAATACTAGAGAATCAAGTAGAAAACTACTTTAGAAAAAAAATAAATTTCACAACCTGGTACAGGATATAAAAATAAACCCACACAAATCCTAGGCATTCCTATGTATTTCTAATGAAATCCAACAGCAAGAAATAGAGAAATTCCATTTAAAGTTCCTGTAGACAATATAAAATATTTGGCAATCTACTTGCCAAAACAACAATCTACTTGCCAGGACCCATATGAACACAATTATAAAACACTTCACACAAATAAAGTCAGATCTAACTAACTGGAAAAACATCAATTTGAGTCAATTTTGTCCCCCTCTGTGTCTAGCATCCTTCTAATAATGAAGGCCCCATTCTCTGTGGAATGGCTCTTCCAGAATAGCCAAAAACCCTCACACCTTGGCCAATATGACTCTCAGGCTTCCTCCAGAGGGCTACCCAGAGGCCCCCAGATCCTAATGGGGAATCTTTTTTCAAGGCGCCCTGATACCTCAGTGTCAGAAGGCTCTTCTCTGAGTTTCCAGGCCCCAGAAGTACTCACCACCACTGTTGGAGGGTCTTCCTCAGTCAAATCCAGGTCTCTGATAAAGGAGGCTTCCCCTTAGGTCAGCAGTGGCAGTTGGGGGTCATTGGAGTGACCAGGCCCAGAGCCCCATGGCCAGGGGTCTTGGCAGGGCTTTCACAACCAATCATATCAGCACTCTGGAGAGCTCCTTAGCCCTTCTACTACCTGGGCACTGCAGAGAAGTGCAAGTTGGTGGGAAAGATGTAACTGTCTGAAGTTCAGATAAAAACCTGGTTCCAGATTCACCACATAAAGCTGAAGCGCCAGGTGCAATACCTGAGGTGCCCCTGACAGTCTTCCAGGCCTCCACCTCTATGATCACCTGCTTCTGAGCTTTACACCAGTGGTACCACCAGGCCTGCCCTGAGTACGTGTACCCTAGCTCACTGCAGCTCACAATCCACAGCCTGGTCCAGGAACCCTTTGCTGGGGGCCTGGACCTCTGCCACCTTTGTCTTTACCCTGCAGCTCCTGCAAAGTGATCCCTCCTGAAATCCCATTGGTGTTGGCCTTTCTGCTCAGTGGTTGCCCAAACCAGGCTTCCTTCCTGAGGGCATTGTGACATTGGAGGCCTGTCCCACTTTGGGAGGTGACATTGGTACTGAGAAAATAAAAGACAGGACCCCTCCAGGAGACAAAACTTGATGAAAGTTCTCTTTCCTCTGGCTTCTGCCCCCTTGGAGGGCCTCCAAATATGAACTCAATGTATATATTTACACATTTTTGTTGAAGTATATTATGTACAGAAAGAATTATTTATGTAAATATTAAAGAATAGTCACGTTAAAAAAAAGAAAGAAAAACATCAGTTGCTCATGGCTGTTTCAAGTTAATATAATAAAAATGACAATTTTACCCAATTAAATTATATATTTAGTGCCATACCAATCAATCTACCAAAAAATTACTTTGTAGAGATAGAAAAAATAGTAACAAAATTTATTTGGAAAAACAAAATTTCATAATATCAAAGGAATTATTGAAAAGAAATGCTAGGGAAGGTGGCCTAGCCATACCAGATTTTAATCTGTACTACAAAGCAGCAGTCATCAAGACTGCTTGGTACTGGCTGAGGAAGAGAGTAGGGGATCAGTGGAATAGACTGAGTACATGAGACTCAGCAGTCAATGACTTTAGTTATGTGCCCTGCTACTAAGACCCAAAACTATGTAGTAAATATTCTCTTTTTCACAAATATGAGTTGTTATTTTATATACAACAGAGGAGCCAAGATAGCAGAGAAATGGCAGGGACTCATCTGAGCTTTCCTCCAAATACCTTTAAACAATGGCTCTCAACAAATTCTAGAGCAAAAGAAGCCACAAAAGGATAGAGTGACACAATTTTTCAGCAGAAGACAACTTAGAAGTCAACAGTAAAGGTCCATTGGAAAAGAGTGAGAGTAGAGCACAAGTGCAGACCATATCACCACAGACCTGTCCCAGAATTTCAGAAACAGGCCTTCAGAAACAGGTGATAGAATCAGTAACCACAGTGGCAATTTCTGATCCTCTCAGTCTATAAATGGTGAGGGTGTTAAACAACTTTTTAGAAGAAGATTACAAGGATCCCTTTGCTTCACTGGGGGCAAGACTCTGTTGTATTCTCCATATTTAAATCTGGGTCAAAGTCCTTGGGTTCAGTCTCAGAGGAAGGAGGAGAACTATCAGAGCAGAGCTTGTGGCTTCAGGGAAGGAGGGACTTTGGCCACAATTTCGGTGTGGAAAAGTGGTCACTCATAGACAAGTACACAGGCCAGGAGAGTAATAAACACATCTTTCCCTAGATCATGCTTCTGGAAACAGCAACATACAAAGCCTGAGGCTTGGGACAGTGTCTCCTCCACTCCAGAAGCAGAGCCCCTCTTTATCATGAAAATTAAAATTCAAGAACTAGTTTGGAAAATGAGCAAACAGCAGAAAAAATATTTTGACTATAGAAAGTTACTATGGTGACAGGGAATATAAAACATATACTCAGAAGATGACAACAAAGTCAAAACTCCTATACCTGAAGCCTCAAAGAAAAATATGAATTATCCTCAAGCCATGGAAAAGCCTTAAAAGGATTTTGAAAATCAAGTAAAATAGGTAGAAGAAATATGTGAACAGAAATGAGAATGATGAGAGAAAATCATGGAAAAAAGTCAACAGATTGGTAAAGAAAGCACAAAAAAGTACTGATGAAAATAATTGACCAAGCAATACTACTACTAGGTCTTTATCCCAAAGAGATATTTTAAGAAACAAAAAGAAACATACACAGCATGTACATATATATGTGTGCGCACATATGTATACACATACATATATGTACATGTGTATGTCTATAAAAATACATTGTATGTGTGTGCATATATGTATATGTGAATGTGCATTGTTTGCATGTGTGTATGTGTATATGTATATGTATATGTCTCAGTTCTTTTAATGGTGGCAAAAGACTGGAAAATTGAGGGTATGCTTGTCAATTGGGAAATGACTGAACAAGTTGTTGTATATGATTGTAAAAATTATGAGTGGGCACCCTAAAAAAACCCTGGAAATATTTACCTGTACTGATGCAAAGTAAAATGAGCAGTACCAAGAGAACATTGTACACAATAACAGCAATATTGTGTGATGATTTGCTGTGAAAAAATAATGTTAGATATCCTCAATTATACAATAATGCAAGAAAATTCTGAAGGAATTATGATGAAAGGTGCTGTACATCTTCAAAGAAAGAACTGGTGGACCTTGAATGCAGATCAAGGGTACTTTTTTCTTTATTCTTCTTGGATTTTTTGTGTTTTCTTTCACAGAATGACATATGGAAATTTGTTTTGCATGACTGCACATGTATAACCTATTTCAAATTGCTCACCTTCTTAATGGAGGGAGACAATTTGAAACTCAAAATAAAAAAAATGAATGTTAAAATAGCTTCCAGGGGGAGAGGAGTCAAGATGGCAGCATAGAAGCAGGAGAATTCTGGAAGCTCCCCCCATATGCCCCTCAAATACATATTAAAATATGACTCTAAAGAAATTTTAGAGCTCCAGAGCTCCAGCTCACAAAGTGACAGAGAAATAAATCTCCTGCTGAAGGCAGCCTGGCAGGTGGACAGGAACGGTCCATTGCAGAATTCTAGGAGCAGAGACCATTCCACCACAGTTTTAGCCACAGGGTGGCGAACAAAAGGTGGGGCTGGAGCATTTGGGAGAGTGGATCATCCATAGCTGTGGCAGTTTCCAGAATTATCAACCCATAAATACCAAAGAGAAAATGAAAGGTCAGTGGAACTTAATTAAATTTGGGGGAGATGGAGGAATTGTTCTGGCCATCTGCCCCAGAGCCAGAAGTGGTAGAAGCAGGGAAGTGGTGGCCCTGAAGGTGCTGCAACATGGATGCTTCAGAGTTCTTGGCCTGTAGATGTCAGGGGGACCAAGTAACCATTCAGAGGCTAAGTGCTCTTGCCTTAACCTGCCTGGATCTAGATCATGGACTAAAGTGCTGGTCCTGAGGTGCATGACCAGTGAGTAAAAGCTGGTAGGGGCTGCAGAGATGGTGGCTTCCTAATAGCTCCAACAGCTGCAAAAACCCCAGTGATTTGGGACAAAGCTCTCCCCTTGGAAACAGAGTTCTACTGAGCCCAAAAGTCAAGTAATTGACTGGAAACATGAGCAGGCAAAGGAAGCAAATCAAGAACAAAAACCCAACTTTAGATTCCTTTTTTGGGGGACAAAAAGGATCAAAGCATGGAATGGGAGGAAGACAACACAGTCAGAACTCCTGCACCAAAAGCTTCCAAGAAAAATGTAAACTGGTTTACAGGCCATAGAGGAGCTTAAGAAGGATGTTGAAAACCAAATAAGAGAAGTGGAGGAAAAATTGGGAAGAGAAATGAGAATGATGCAAGAAAATAATGAAAAGAGAGTCAACAACCTGAGTGAAGAAAATAACATGTAAAAAATAGATTAACTCAAATGGCAAAAGAGGCCTAAAAAGCCAACGAAGAGAAGAATGCCTTAAAAAGCTGACTTTGTCAGATGGAAAAAGAATCTCAAAAGCTCACTAAAGAGAATAATTCCTTCAGAATTAGAGTGGAGCAAACTGAAGCAAATGACTTTATGAGAAATCAAATAGTAGTAACCAGATTTTAAAAAAATGAAAAAATAGAAAGTGATGTGAAATATCTCATTGAATAAACCACTGACTTGGAAAATAGATCCAGGAGAGACAATTAAAAAAAATTATTGGACTACCTGAAAGCCATGATCAAAAACAGAACCTAGAAATTACCCTTCAAGAAATTTTCAAGGAAAATTGCCCTGATATTTTAGAACAGTGGTTCTCAACCTTCCTAATGCTGTGACCCTTTAATACAGTTTCTCATGTTGTGGTGACCCCCAACCATAAAATTATTTTTGTTGCTTCTTCAAAACTGTAATTTTCCTATTGTTATGAATCGTAATGTAAACATCTGATATGCAGGATATGTTTTCATTGTTACAAATTGAACATAAGCCTCAGATTGAAAACTGCCATTTTATAACGAGAGGGCAAAATAGAAATTGAAAGAATTCACCAATTACCTCTTGAAAAAGATCCCAAAAAGGAAACTCCTAGGAATGTTATAGCCAGGTTCCAGATATCCCAGACCAAGGAGAAAATATTGCAAGCTGCCAAGAAGAAACATTTTGAATACTGTGGAAACACAATCAGGATAACCCAGGATGTAGCAGCTTCTACATTAAGTGATCAAAGGGCTCAGAATATGATATTCTTGAGATCAAGGGAACTGGGATTAAAACCAAGAATCACCTACCCAGCAAAACTGAGTATAATCTTCCAGGAGAAAATATGGTCATACAATGAGGTGGAAGACTTTCAAGCATTCTTGAAGAAAAAAAAGGAACTGAATAGAAAATTGACATCCAAATACAAGAAGCATGAGAATGTAAACAGGGAAAAGAAATCATAAGGAACTTATCAAAGTTGAACTATTTGCATGCCTACATGGACAAATGATAATTGCTTTTCATGAAACTTTTCTCAGTATGAGGAGAGTTGAAGGTAAAATAAATGTATGTAAGTATGTGTGTGTATACACACACATACATCCATACACACATCTCTCTCTCTCTCTCTCTATCTATCTATCTATCTATATATATATACACACACATACACACATGTCTATATAGGAGGGCATATATGCATATGAATACGCATGTGAGTGCATTTTTATATGTGTACACAGAGGGCACAGGATCGATTGAATAGGAAGGGATGAGATTTTAACAGGTGAAATTGAGAGGTAGAAGAGGAATAGAATGAGAGGAGACAGGCAGAGACAGAATGGGGTTAATCATGTCATGAAGAAGAGGCAAGGGGCAATTGTTACAATGGATGGGAAGAACAGGAAGGCAAAAGGGAATGTGTCAATCTTACTCTCATTGAATTAGGCTTAGTGAGGGAATGACATACACTCTAAATTGAGCCTCTTGCCCTACAGGAGAATAGGGGGGAAGGGAATGAGAGGGGTGAGGATGGAGGGAAGGGCAGGTTTGGGGGAGTGTTGCTAGAAGCACACACTTCTGTAAAGGGTCAGGGACAAAGTAGAGAATAGAACAAGTTGGGGTTGGGATAGGATGGAGGGAAATATAGCCAGTCTTTCACAATATGTCTATTGTGGAGATATCCTGTGTAACTACACATATATGGCCTGTATTGAATTGCTTGTCTTTCCATTGGGGGTGGGTGATGAGGAAGAAAGGGAAATAATGTAGAATTTAAAGTTCTAAAATGAAATGTTTAAATATATAATAATAATAATAATAGTAATAATAACAATAATAATTATTATTTACATGCAACTGGGAAATAAGGTATACAGGCACTGGGGTAGGGAGATCCATCTTGCCCTACTGGAAAATCAGAGGGGTGATGGGGGAGGATATAGGAGAGAGCAGATTGGGGGAGGGGGAATACAGTGAGATTAGTGTTTTGGCATATTTCTCCATACAAATATGGAGAAAATTTGTAATTCTAAATCTCATGGAAATGAATGATGTAAATTAAAAATAAACAAAAAATTTTTAAAAATCCCAAAAAACAAAAAAATTGCTTCTATATGTAAATTGGGAAAATAAAACATTAAATTAACAGAAAAATATGGTTTTATACATCCCAATTTATAACTGCTTTGTTTTGGTTTTGAAATAGAGATCCTAATGCCAGTACCAGACAACTGCTTCTTCCCTCCAGTACACATGACTCATTGAGGGTTATGATCTAGAAACAAAGTGAATTCTTATACATGTAAAAAAAGGTGTGATTTGTGGGGTTGTTTTGTTTTTGCCCATGTAGGTTATGTTTGTCCACATGCGTCTATCTAGGTTGGGATCACAGAGCTGCAAGAATAGACAACTCTAGCATCTCCTCCCTCCATCCTTTTCCAAGAGAAAATTTGCTTCCTTCCAGGAAAGAAAATAAGAGGTTTAGTCACAGGCTAACCACTCTCTCCTGTGAGAGGGGCAACTGGGATAAAATTGTTTCCATCAGCACCCTTAAACATTATTAATCTAGGAGGTTTTTTAGGTAAAAGTCACCCTCTTGATTGATTGCTATTCTTTAATTGGAGAGTCCCAAGGTATATATTTAAAGTCATGACTCCCTGACCACCAAATACAAGTTTAACAAATAGAAAGTAAACTTATTTTCCAAGTCAATGGAAAAATAGATGTCAGAAAAATATTCTCCTATTCATTGGACAATATATGCCAATAATTCAAAATGATTGAGTTCTCCAATTAGGATTGAGATATCTCAGCTTAAACAAGAAAGAAAATCTCTGCTCTCATCTAAGAGGAAATTCTTCATAGTAACTAGTACAGCAAGCTTGAGTTGGGGACATACAAAAGACTTAGTTTCTCTATATTTCTGCTTCTTCTCAGTCATTCTCCCTTCTGATTTGAAGAAAGATTGAAATCACACATTCTCTCATTGTAGAGTGGAAGCTAGAAGAAGCTAAATTTCTCTTCTCTTCATCTTTTGCCAATTCCACTCCTCACATAAGTGTATGGATTGATTCTGTAATCAATCTTCATTGTTGAGGAGAGATACCTTTGTAATTCTTTCTTTGACCCAAGGGTTACATATGCAAACCAGAAAAGTATTTCCTCAATATACGTAGTCTGAAGATCATCTCAATTGGCTTGAACCAAGGTATAACATCTTTACTCACACAGTCAGTGTCTTTTGTGAATGATATGGCCAAGGAATTGGGCTACTAAAGAGGCATTATACCAGCTCATATATTGCCAGTGCCTAAGACAGACCTTTGCTAATGCCCAATAGAAGCTTTGTAAATGTTTATTGAGACATGTTGTTTTCAGATATCCAGGGCAAGGGGATAGGGAGAAAAGCATGAAGCACACCTGAAAGTTCATCCCATGTGATAGTGTGGGGTTTCTGTTAAAGCAAATGATAAAATTCTGTTCTGATTCACTGGACTACAGAGTACGTTTATATTGTCTGTGATTGTTGAGGCCATTGCTCAACTCTTCTAAAACCAATCTCTTGCAAATAAATAACTTTTCATCAATTCTTAGGAGTTGAGTTATTCTTTTACAAGTCTAATTAACTTTTACAGAGTCTAATGAACAAAAAGTCTGTTAAGTCCTTAACAAGACTTCTGGCATCATGTATCCTGAATCAGAGCTGTAAATGGCAGTTTTTGTGCAAAGGGAAGGAAGCCCAAATCAAACTTTCTTACTTTGTTGTGTATGCAGAATCAGTGATACAGAAGGATTGAGTCAGTGGTCTGAATAATATGCTTGGTATACTTTCTGTTATGAAAAAGACACATTTCTGATAACATCTCCCCCCCTGCCCCATCCTTCCAAATTAGGTTGATATTTCTGTGCTTCTGAAGAACTATATGCAATGTGAGCATGCTCTAAATTTCAGTGTCTGAGAACAAAGGTCCATTTCTCCTCTGGTCCCTCATCTTCACTGTCCCTTTCTCCCATCATTCCCACATTGCTGAATTATAGCTCTGGTTTTTCTCCATATTCTGAAAAGTGAAATCTACATATTTCATTTGCTTGAATTAACCTTCTAACTACATGAGGTGACTACCTAGGGAGGTTTTCCTAGGAAGTTACTTAAAGGATAAAGAAAATAATCATCATAGAATTTAGTATTCCATAAATTCAAAAATAATGTATCAGCATAGTACAAGTCTCTGAAGAAGTAAGAGTATACTATTCTAGAATTAATTTTTAAAATACCAATGGAAACTAGGAGAGAAGGTCATAATACCATCCCATTTCACAAATGAGGAGTCTGAAGTCAAGAGAAGCTGAAGTTCACACAGAAACCTTGAGGTCATTATGATGTTAAGAAATCTAGCTCATGAAGTCAATAAATGACCCTGTGTTCATATATGTTGTTTATAAGGATCCAAATAGATACTTTGACTTAATGTTTGATGGGAGCTATCAAATATTTCCCACTTTTATGGCGAAAAGCAGTGACTATTTTACTTGCTGGAATATTTAGTGTTATTAATATGTGCTTGTTTTTATGACTAATTGACTACATTTTCTCAGTCAGAATTGGCTTGCTATATTGCTTACTTCTCCCTCTGGAATTATTGTATTGTCATTGAACACTCAAACCACACAAGAAATTGATCAGGGTGCATAAAAGAAATGTTTGAATTACCAAACTTTTGTAGTGAAAAGGCCATGGAAAATTTAGTCAAACAACATGTGGTTCAAACCTATGTTTACTTCATCCATCCTCTATGACCCTGGGGAAGTTTCTTCATATCTTTAGGTTTCCATGGCTCTCACATACAAAACAGAGCTGTTCTTATGTTTTGTTCCCTTTAGTACAAAAACCTATGCACTCATGAGAAATTCTGTGTAATTCAGTGGTTAGTTAAAGTGTCATGTCCTAGAAGAACCCTTTTTATTCCCTCAGTTATTGGTGCCACCATTGCAGATGATTTGTATATATTTTGTATTTACTTATTTGAATTTTTTGTTTCCCCAAGTAGAAAATAAAGTCTTATACTTCAGGAATGGTTTCAATTTGTTGTCTTTTTATCCTTATTGCGTAGCACATTCTAGGCACGCACATGTATACATACATACGCATACAACAAATTGAATTGACTTCTACACCAGGGTTAATTGTGTCAGTACACTCATTTGAAGATTACATTCAAAATTTAATGAAAGCTATGCCAATGAGTTTAGTAAACACTTATTTCTAATATGTCCAACTGGCATAAAGTTTTCATAAGTCAGTTCTTACTTCATCATCCAAATTCCTTTATTTTTAAGAAGGCTATTTGAAAATTCAGCTTTGGATAATATAGCTTCTTTTATAGAGAAAAGCAAAAGCATTTAAGTATTTGCCTTTGGAGAAAAATAACCAGAACATACTACATACTATGCCTATTTTATTTAGTTATTTCTTTATTTAATGTGTATATTTGCTTAAGTTGGAGCTAACCTATTGTGAAGAGACAGAATTGGGATTAAAAAAATTTGATTTCCTATATCTATTTTTGATGAAAACCCAATATAGTTTGAATCAAGTATTAGGCCTGGAATTATTCAGGGTGATCTAATCTCTTTAAACCTTTTGAGCTCTACAGACATATCAAAATCCATTTCTATTTCAGTTTCTGACACTTCATCTTTACTTAGATCTCTGAACCCTTCCCATTTTTCAAGTTGATTGCTTTGCTGCCATTATTATTTTATTTATGGTTTTCCCTCTTTTCAAGAAAGCTTTCAGTTTTAAAATACATTCCTTTTTCTTTCCCAAATTCAAGTAAATGAATACCAGTGAAGCAAAAAAATGTTAGTTCAACATTATTAAATACTTGAAAACCTTCATTTTTTTCCCCTTAGACTGACAAAAATGTACTGATAACCAATTCATGGCATTTGGAAAGTGCTCGCTTTTTGCTTCTAGAAATGACTTATTTTCAAATGTCATAACAGTGGTTGAATTATGTTACCATGTGGTATTTGTCTCCAAGAAGAAACACCTGCAAAGATTAATTAATTGACAGACTATTGTTTCTTGTTTGTAGATAACTCATTAAAACCTAGAAATTATTGCAATGATATAAGCAGAGGGGACACATGGAATATGTTCACTATTTAGTCCAGACTCATCGTCTCTCACCTACTGAAGTACCAAAATTTCAAAAGGTATCAAGGAGTCTGATAAACTTAGTGCCTGAACAAGTGTAGATAAGTTGAATGGATATGAATATGAAAACAAGCAAAACAAAAACAAAAAACAAAAACAAAACCTTACCACTTGTGAAGAGATGAGAAAATTCATGTATTTATTTTTTCTAAAATTTTTATTGATGCATTTTGTTTTTACATTAAATTTATAGATAATTCCCACTTTGAAAGAGGTCTTTTGCAGCATTATAAAACAGCTAAGAAAAATCAATTATTCATGACCTCATTACAAACAACATGCAACATTTTGGTGAGCAAGTAAATTAAATATAAGTTGTATTGTCACCTTTATAGTATAATCCCACACATTTATAAACAACTAATATTTGTCTGATTATTCATGTCTGGCTTTATCTCCATAAACAGTGACTTTTACATAGTTGTTTTATTTATCTTGGTGGGTAGACTCTCAAGTATTTTAAACTTTCTATATCATTGAATTTTCAAGAGGTAGAGAAGTATGGGTGTGGTATATTGCATACATTGCCTGAATCAACTGATACTCTAGTTAGTGTTGCTAAACTATCTATTTTAAAAATATTTTATAATAAATAATAGATATTGGATATAGAATAGAGCAATAAATTTTGGAAATGAAAATTTTATAAAAAACATATCAATAAAAATTTTAAAAACCTAATTCAATAAGCATTTATTGAGTAACTACAATGTACAAGGCACAGAGTTACATGTATAGGGTCAAAGAAAAAAAATTAAATTGACCCTATTTAAAGGACTTGTATTTGACTGGAGAAATAAAATTTGCACAGATAAGCAAAAATAAAGAAATTCATGACAGCTGAATGAATGGATAAAGAAATAAATGTGCATGTATTATACACACATTAATATATACATAGATGAATAAATACACCTTTATATGCTTAACATTACAAATATGAACTTATAAAATTAAACATATGCATGGCCCAGCAGAAGTGAAGAGAGGAGTAACATATGGGAGGATAGAGAGAGGTCTCCCAAGCAGCCCCTAAGATCTCATTTGAAGGATTCCACCTTTCAGAAGATAGGAGGCAAATAAAGAAAATAGGCATAGGGTACAGCCTATGTGGAAAATAGAATGTTATGAATATGAAGCAGGCACATTTGGCTGCAAAGTTGAGTGGGGGTGGAAGTGTGTATGGATGGCATGTCAATTAGTCAAGGAAGATAATTTGCAAGTTGATTGTGAGAAAGGTCATAAGTTCCAGGAAGAAAAAATGTTTTCTTTTTATACTAAAGGCAATAGGAAGTCACTGAACTTTTCTAAGCATAGAAGTCATATGTTCAGAAGTATTTTTATCAAATATTTTATTTTTTCTAGTTACATGTAAAAAATTAATTCAATTTTAAAAATATTGAGTTCCAAATTGTCTCCCACTCTCTGTCTTATTCTCCCTCATTGAGAATTTGATACAAATTACACCTGTGCAATCATGCAAAACATCTTTCTATATTAGTCATGTTGTGAAATAAAAGGGAACAAAAAAAGGAAAAAGAAAGAAAATGTATGCTCTAATCTGCATTCTGACTCCCCCAGTTCTTTCTCTGGAAGTGGATAGTATTTTCATCATAATTCCTTCAGAATTGGTCAGACATATTTTAATTAAATGCATACTCTTTGCCAGGTATTGTGCTTTGCATAAGAACCATAAAACAAAAATAAAACAGTCCCAGTGCTCAGGGAGCCACATTCTATCAAGGGAGACAATGAATATGCATATACAGACATATATGCCTCAGGAATATAATTTTCTCAAATGTGTAGAAGTGGAATTTAGAGAAGGGAGATATTCAAAGCAAAGAGTTCATTGGGTGTGCATTTGAAGACAACTGGCAAAGACCTGATCTAGACTGTTGCCGTATGAGTGAAGAGAAGTTTTGTATGATAAAAATATTGACGTGGTTGGACTTGACTATGGTGAGTGAGAATGAAGATTTAAGCATGACTTTGAGGTGGTGAAGCTATGTGACTGGAAGGACAGTGGAAGGAAGGCTGTATTTGTCACAATAAGAAAATTAGGAAGATTATATTTAGGAAAGGATAATGTGCTCTGGTTTGGGCATGTTATGCCAGAGGTAATGGGCCGCTAGGTGGTGCAGTGAATAGAGCCCTAGACCCAGAGTCAGGAAAATCTGAGCTCAAATCTGACCTCAGATAGTTATTAACTGTGTGACCCTGAGTAAGTCACTTATACCTGTTTCTCTCAATTTCCTTATTTGTAAAATGAGCTGGAGAAGTAAACAGCAAACAACTCCATCATCTTTGCCAAGAAAACTCAAAATCGGGCCAAGAAGAGTTAAACACTGGCCTTCAAACTAAAGCTCAAAGCAACTTCAAAGTCATCAAACCTATTGAAATTATCCTGGGAGTTAGAAATTATTACCAAAGAAGTCAGTAAACCTGAGAGACATGATTTTTTACAGACACAGATCAGTTTTGAGTGTGGAGTAGCAACTATTAAGATCAAAAGATTTTCCACTTCCTGTTTATGACATATTAAGGTTAGAAAAAGAATGTGGTCTTCTTCATTGAAACAATTGGAGTCTTCTGTTGTCACAAGACTTTTTTGCCTGTGTCTTTGTAGTGTATTTCCAGAATTTTAAGGTAGAGTTGTATATACAAAGTCTCCTGGAAAAAAAAGTTGTGATCTAATATCCACACTCACCTAAGTAGTATTTCTAATTGATTCAGCATTTTAGAAAGAAGACTGGGAATGTCTGGTAGCTTCCTTATAGCTGTGGAATTATCTGGTTTCAGGAAACATATAGTTGATTAAATAAAGAACACAATATCTTGGTGATCCTGGTGAAAGTATAGTAATGGCAGATTAGCCTTATTTTAAAAAGCAAACAATTTTCAAAGAAATTATTATGTATAAGGTATTCTATTTTATCTAGGTCATGCAGTGGATAGAGTATCAGGCCTAGAGTCAGGAAAGCCTGTGTTCAAATCCATCCTTATTTATTAAATGTGTGGCCATAGAAAAGATACCAAACCTCTGTTTGAGTATCCTCACCCATACAAATGCAGATAATAATAGCACCTACCTCTCAGAATTATGGTGAGAATCAAATGATATAATAACTGTAAAGTACTTAGCACAGTGCCTGACACAAAGTAAGTGCTATATAAATGCTAGTTGTTGTTTTATCTTTTTTGGAGGGGGAAAGGCAGGGCAATTGGGGTTAAGTGACTTGACCAAGGTCACAGAGCCAGTAAGTGTTAAGTGTCTGAGGCCTGATTTGAACTCAGGTCCTCTGACTCCAGGGACAGTGCTCTATTGACTGGGCTACCTAGCTACCCCTGTTGTTATATAACGTTGTAATATTACAAATGTAGTGAGTGGTACCAAGATGGTGGAACAGAAGCAGCAACTTTTCTAACATCCTCAATGAATCCAGTCATGAAACTTTAAAAAGTGAATCTGAACAGATTTTAGAATAATAGAATCCAATGGGAGACAGAACATAGCAGAGTCACAGCCCAGGAAACTTCCCACATAGATCTGGGCAGGGAAAACAAGGAGTGGGAGTGGAAAAGGGGATGGAACAGTGCAGACCAGAGAGCAGACCACAGCAGAGTGAGAAGTAGTCCCAGTCAGCAGATTCACCCACTTCAAGGGAGATTTGTAGCCATCTCACCACAGAACACCAGAGGATCAGTTAAAGCTGGGTAAGAGAAAATGCAGGGCCCCCAGCAGCAACAGCAACTTCTCCTTGGGCTATCAGCCCACAGCCTGGAAGTTTAAAAATCATCTACCTGAATTTCCAGAAGCCAAGGTGGCAACATAAACCCTGGCTGCTCTGATCTCCTCTCCTTGACCCAGAAAACCCAGAGATAAACGGTCCCACTCAGTAAAATCCTGAAATAGTGGAAATAGCCTCAGGCTTAGGAGTCACTGAGAAAGGGTGTAACTGAGGCAGTAAGGAGTCTGAAGTGAAGGATGGTAGGCATCCAAACAAATCCCACCTCACCTGACTAGCAGGAGCTCCCAAAGTCCAGGGTGGTAGAGAAAGCAAATATTAACAACACTAGCCCTGACGGACCTTATTTCCACCATGAGAATCTGCAGATACCAACTCTGCTGGCTACCAGCTGCTGAGCCTGCCTAAGCTGTAGCCCAGGGGCATAGAGGCAGAAATCTGAAGAGGCCACATATTACTCTGTGAACTATATTACTCCCCCACATATTACTCTGTGAACCTCAGGGTAACTCAGGGGAAACACTAAGAATCTTGGCCTCGGCCTTATCTAGACACACAGAGGCTACAGCACACAAAGTCAACAACCAAGTCCTTAGCTCTCTACCTGAGAAATCAGGAAACAGAAGATCACAATGAGAAAGAAGGAAGCTGAGAAAGCAAAAGCAAGAAAATGGATTTGAGCTAATTATACCAAGCAAGAAAAATACAGAGGACAACAGAAACTCTATACTCACAACTGAGACCACAGAAGGAAATATAAACTGATCTCAAGCCCAAAAAGCATTATTGGAAGAACTTAAGAAATATTTTAATAGCCAAATTAGAGAGGTATAAGATAAATTTAAATCCACAGTAATCAAATTGGAAAAAAAAATCTCACTGAAGGAAACAAATCCTCAAAAAGTAAAATTTATGAACTGCGATAGAGGTATCAAAATCTAACTGGAGAAAATACCTCCCTAAAAAAGGAGCTTCAAAAACTAACTGAGGAAAATAGTTCACTAAAAATTAGAAACACAGGGTAGCTAGGTAGTGCAGTGAATAGAGCACTGGTCCTGGAGTCAGGAGGACCTGAGTTCATATTCGGCCTTGGACAGTTGACACACTTACTAGCCTTGTGACCTTGGACAATTCATTTAACCCCAATTGCCCTGCCTTCCCCCCTTCAAAAAGCAAAAAAAAAATTAGAATCAGTCAAATTGAAGCTAAGGACTCTATGATGCATCAAGAGTCAATCAAACAAAACATGAACATAGAAAAATTAGAAGAAAGTGTAAAATATCTCACTGGAAAAACAACTGACATGGAGAACAAATCCAAGAGAGATAACCTAAGAATTATTGGTCTACCAGAAAGCCATGATGAAGCATCCTGGGCAACATCCTCCAAGAGATTGTCAAAGAAAACTGCCCTGAAATCCTAGGATAAGAGGGTAAAATAATTATGGAAAGAATTCACCAGACTTCTGCAAGAGATCCCAAATAGAAAACTCCAAGAAATATAGTAGCTAAATTAATGAATTACAAGGTCAAGGAGAAACTACTGCGAGCAGCAAAAAAGAAACAATTCAAATATTGTGGAATTACAGTCAGGCTTACACAGGACCTAGCAGCTTCTACATTAAAAGATAAGAGGGATTGGAATTTGACATTTTGTAAGGCAAAAGAGCTAGGACTGCAACCAAGGATCAACTACCCACCAAAACTGAGCATAAATTTTCATGCAAGGGGATGGTGATTTAATGACATAAGGGACTTCCAGATTTTCCTGATGAAAAAAGCCAGAGCTCAATGGAAAATTTGACCTCCAAATACAAGACTCAAGAAATACATAAAAAGGTAAACAAGGAAAACACACATTCTCACACATACAAGCTCACATGCACATAACTTGGGATTCAATAAGAGCTAACTGTTTACATCCCTATATGAGAAGCTGATACCTGTCAGTACTGAAATTTATATGATTATTGGAAAATTTAATAGGGATATACATAGATAGAGAGTGTGGGTATAAATGAACTACTCTGATGATAAAAAAAGCCTCATTAAGGGGTTCAAATGGATTGTCATGGGAGAAAAGGAAAGGATGAGGCAGAAAAAGGTAAAATATGCCACATGAAGAGGTATAAAAAGATACTGTGATAGAGAGGAAGGAAGGAGGGAGATGAACATCATATGACTTTTATTCTCTTTGGATATGGTTCAAAGAGTTATCAACATAATTAGTTAAGTTTAAGATTCTAACATGAAAAAACACAAAAACTCAATATAATAGAGGGAGAGGAGGGAGAAGAGCACTGCAAGAAATTTACTCTAATTGTTTTGGGGTCAAAGAGGGAATAACATATTCTGATAAGTATAAAAATCCATTGTACCCTATAGGCAGGAGAAGGGGTAAGGGGAGGATAAAAAGAGAGGGGTTAAAAGGGAGGGAAACAGTAGTAAGGGGAAAAGTCAGGTAAAGAAGGGGGTAACAAGGAGGGAATATTGAGGGAGGAAGTGGTCAAAAGGAAAACTTTTAAGGAAGGGAAGGGAGAAGGAAGAAACAAAAAACATAAACGGGAGGAATACGATGGAGGGAAAGACATGGATAGTAATCATAACTGTGAACGTAGAAAGGAAGAACTCTTCCATAAAACAGAAACAGATAGCAGAATGGATTAAAAACCATAATCCTACAATATGCTCTCTAGAAGAAACACATTTGAAACAAGGGGATACGCACAGGGTAAAGGTAAAAGGCTGGAGTAGAATATATTATGCTTCAGCGAAAGTAAAAATAGCAGCGTTAGCAATCCTTATCTTAGATAAAGCAAAAGCAAAAATAGATCTAATTAAAAGAAATAAGGAAGGAAACTATATCCTGCTAAAAGGCACCATCAAGAATGATGCAATATCATTACTTAATGTATATGCACCAAGCAGTATAGCATCCAGATTCCTAGAGGAGAATTTAAGAGAATTAGAGAAAGAAATAGATAGCAAAACTATACTACTGGAGGACCTCAATGTCCCCTTCTCTGAAATTGATAAATCTAAACTCAAAATAAACAAGAAAGAAGTTAAGGAGGTGAATAGAATTTTAGAGAGTCTAGATATGATAGATTTCTGGAGAAAACTGAATGGGGATAAAAAGGGATATACCTTCTTCTCAGTGGTACATGGCACATATGCAAAATTGACCATGTCCTAGGGCATAAAAACCTCACACTTCAGTGCAAAAAAGGCAGAAATATTAAATGCATCATTCACAGGTCATGATGCAATTAAAGTCATACACAATAAAGGGCCATGGAAAGATAGACTTAAAACTAAATGGAAGCTAAATAATTTAATCCTAAAGAATGAGTGGGTCAAACAAGAAATAATAGAAACAATCGTAACGTCATTCAAGAGAATGACAATAATCTGACAATGTATGAAAACTTGTGGGATGCAACAAATGCAGTTCTTAGGGGAAATTTTATATTGTTGAATGCACATGTGAATAAATTAAAGAAAATGGAAGTCAATGAATTTGACATGCAATTGAAGAAGCTAGAAAAAGAACAAATTTAAAATACCCAACTAAATACTAAATTAGAAATGATGAAAACCAAAGGAGAGATTTATAAAACTGAAAGTAAGGAAACTATTGAACTTATAAATAAAACTAATAGCTGGTTTTATGAAAAAAGAAATAATAAAATTGATAGACCCTTAGTCAATATGATAAAAGCAAGAAGAAAGAAAGAAACCAAATTATAAGTATCAAAAATGAAAAAGGTAAATCTACCCCCAATGAAGAGAAAACCAAAACAATAAATAGGAATTATTTTGCCAAATATCTGCACATAAGTTTGACAATCTTAGTGAAATGGATGAATATTTACAAAAATATAAGTTGCCCAAACTAACTGAAGAGGAAGTAAATTACTTAAATAACTCCATCTTTGAAAAAGAAATCAAACAAGCCATTAGTGAACTCCCTAGGAAAAAATCTCCAGGGTCAAATGGATTTACTAGTGAATTCTATCAAACATTTAATGAGTAATTAATTCAAATATTCTGAAAACTGTTTGGGAAAATTAGGTAAGAAGAAATCCTACCAAATTCTTTTTATGACACAAATATGGTACTGATACCTAAGCCAGGAAGAGATAAAATGGAGAAAGAAAAGCATAAACCAATTTCCCTCATGAACATAGATGCAACAATTTTAAATAAAATATTAGCAAAAAGACTACAGCAACTTATAAAGAGAATAATGCACTTTGATCAGTAGTATTTATTCCAGGAATGCAAGATGGTTTAATATTAGGAAAACCATCAGTATAATTGATCATAACAACAACAAAACTAATAGAAACCATATGATTAGCTCAATGGAGGCAGAAAAGGCTTTTTGACAAAATACAGCATCCATTCCAATTAAAACATTATAAAGTATAGGAATAAATGGAGTTTTCCTTATAATAATAGGCAGCACCTATTTAAAGTCATCTGCAAGTATTATATGTAATGGGGATAAACTAGAAATATTTCCAATAAGATTAGGGGTGAAACAAATATGTCCACTATCACACCTCTTATTCAAACTGGTACTAGAAATGTTAGCAGTAGCAATTAGAGAAGAAAAATAAATCTAAGGAATCAAATTGGGCAAAGAAGAAACCAAGCTATGTCATGCTGATATCATGATATACTTAGAGAATCCTAGAGAATCAAGTAAAAATGTCTTGAGACAATAAATAAATTTAACAAAGTTGCGGGATATAAAATAAACCCAAATAAATCCTAAGCATTCCTATACATTTCTAACAAAGTCCAACAGCAAGAGATAGAAAGAGAAATTCCATTTAAAGTTACTGTAGATATAATAAAATATTTGGGAATTTACCTGCCAAAACAAACCCAGGACCTGTATAAACACAACTGCAAAACACTTTTCACACAAATAAAGTCAGATCTAACTGATTCGAAAAACAATTGCTTGTGGCTGGGTTTAGTTAACATAATAAAATGACAATTTTTCCTAAATTAAATTATATATTTAGTGCCATACCAATCAATCTCCTAAAACATTACTTGAGAGAGCCAGAAAAAATAGTAACAAAATTCATTTGGAAAAACAAAAGGTCCAGAATATCAAGGAAATTAATGAAAATAAATGCTAGGGATAGCGACCTAGCCACACCAGATTTTAACCTGTACTAGAAAGCAGCAGTCATCAAAACTACTGGGTACTGGCTCAGGAATATAGTGGATCAATGGAATAGATTGGGTGCACGAGACTTAGCAGTCAATGTCTACAGTAATCTACTGTTTGATTAACAAAAGACCCCAATTTTTGCAATAAGCTCTCACTATTTCACAAAAACTGCTGGGAAAACTGGAATATAGTAAGGCAGAAACTGGGCATAGACCATTATCTAACACCATATACCAAAATCAATTCCAAATGGGTGCACGATCTAGGTATAAATGCTGATGTTGTAAGCACTCTGGGAAAGGAAGAAATAGTCTATCTGTCAGATTTATGGAGAGGGGAAGACTTTATGACCAAACAAGAATTAGATAGCATTATAAAATGCAAAATAGATAAATTTGATTACATTAAATTGAAAAAGTTTCTGTACAAAGCCAGTGTAACCAAGATTGAGGGAAGTGGAAAATTTGGAAATAATTTTTAAATCAATGTCTCTTATAAAAACCTAATTTCTAAAATATACAGAGAATTGAATCAAATCTATAAGAATACAAGTCATTTACCAATTGATAAATGGTCAAAGGATATGAACAGGAAGTTTACAGAGGTAAAAATTAAAATATCTAGAATCATATGAAAAAATACTCTAAATAACTATTGATTAGAGAAATGCAAATCAAAACAATTCTGAGGTACCACATCTTACCAGTCAGATTGTTTACGATGATAAAACATGAAAATGACAAATGCAAGAGAGGATGTGGAAAACCTGCAACAGTAATTCATTGTCGGTCAAGATGTGAACTGATTTAACCATTCTAGAGAGCAATCTGGAACTATGTTCAAATGAGTATAAATAATTTCATACCCTTTGACCCAGCAATACCACTTTTAGGGTTGTATTGCAAAGAGATCATAGAAGTGGGAGGAAGACCAAGATGTACAAAAATATTTATAGCAGCTCTTTTTGTGGTGTGAAAGAACTAGAAATTAAGAAGATGCCCATCAATTGGAGAATGGCTAAATAAGTTGTGGCATATGAATGTAAAGGAATTTTATTGTAGTATAAGAAATGAGGGACAGATGGACTTCATTTTGTCCTGGAGAGGCTTACACAAACTGATACTGGGTGAGAAGAGCAGAACCAGGAGAAATCTGTCCACAATTACAGATACACTGTATGTCTGATGACAAACTTTGATAGACTGGACTTTTCTCAGCAATTCAAGGTTATAAGTCAGCTCTAAAAGATTTATGATAGAGAGATATGTCTACGTTCAGAGAAAAAACACCTAGAAATAGTAGAGTTTGAATACAGACTGAAGCAAACTACCTGCTCTCTTTCTTTTTCTTGTTTAGTTTTGTTTTTTATTTCCCATAGCTCATTCCATCTTTTACAATCCTTTATAACCTGACTATTGTCTAATGTGAAAGTAGTTGCAGATCCTATAATTGATTGCATGCTGCCATGGGGGAGGGGGAAAGAGAAGGAGGTGGAGAAAATTTGAAACTCATGGGGTTGTGGAACTGAATACTGTAAACTAAAAGTAAACAAACAAATTAATAAAGAAAAAAAGAAATTACAAATGTAGTCTCTATAAAAAGGAACTTTATTTTTCAGACCATAACTATATTCTCATACATTTGGGGGTCTAAACTTACCTAATATAGGGAATTGTGAAGCTGAATAAATGTGGGAGGGAAAGTGGAAGATGATTAACCTAAAGTATAGCTATAAGAGGCCACACTGCCTTTATTCTCTGGCATATCATTGAAAAGAGACAAAATGTGTCTGTGATTCTTTCCAGCTTGACTTGTGTGGGAGAAAGTGGATGAGCTTTTGTGGAGCAGGGTGGCAGTCAGGAGGGGGAAGGTTGACTAAGCTTTTTTCTCATCCAGAGTCATCATGAATCTGAGATTGTTTGGCCTTCCTTTTGCTTCTGTCTCTACATTCTTTCTTACCCAACCCCTCTTAATTCTAGGGTCTTCCTTCAATTATTTAGTTATTTACTACTTGTCTGTATTTACATATATATGCTTATATATATATGTAAATACACATACATATATCTATATCTACATCTTGTTTTGTATATACTTATTTTTATCTTCCCTTCCCCATTATATTGTAAGTTCCTTGAGGGTAGAAAGTTGTCTTTTGCCTCCTTCTGTATCCCAAAACTTAGCATAGTGACTGGCATATAATGTTTAATAAATATTTATTTCTTGATTGGATTTATGTGAAGGAGATTGGAGATGGCCATAAACCTGGGAAATTCAAAAAGTTAGAAAGGTGAATAACCAGAAGTCTGGTAGCTGGAGTCCACTCTGGAAATTGTTAATAGTCAGACAACAAGAGGCAAAGTACTGGTAGACAGACAATCCATCTCAGCAGTGGTAGAGATGTGAACTCATCCATTCATTTGTCTTGCTACATTTGGTAGTGAACTTGGTGTAATGCCATGCAGAAGCAGCTTCCCAAAAGAATACTATTGTGAACAGCTTTTAAGGTTCTGATTACACAGTATAGTGAACACTCCATTTATTCCATTACAAATCAAGGCAAAGATTCACAACAAATCACAATGTAATATTCACAACATTACATCTTATTACAGAAAATCACAATATAGTGTTCACAAAAGCTTAACATTAGAATAGCCACATAGTTTTCACCAAAGTGTTCATGGTATTTAGAACAAAGAACAAAAGAATAATCATCTGATATCCCTAAGACAGTTTGCCTCCTCACTCAGTCATTCAGTCATCTCACAATACAATAATCTATCTTCCACTCATGGGGCAATTATAGATTAACTTAATCAGCCACTTATCTAGAAATCAGTCACTAAGTGTCATTAATCAATAAATATAATCATTAGAAAATTACACAAACCCTCCACCCCTTGGTATCTAGTAAACTTCAATTGCATCACAGCATTCAATATCCAATGAGAGGCCTTTTCTTCATCTTGATTCAGGGTGGTCTCTTAGCTTCCCTGGATCCCCTTCCATGGTCCCAGCTCATACTTGAATCCACCAAACAGTCAACTGGATTCAGAGGCCCAGGTTCTTGTCCAGTCCTCTGGGCCATTCTCGCTACACACTAAAGTTCACAGGATCCAACACATCTCAAAACCTTCACAACTTCTGTTGCTGGGAGCTCAAGGATCAAGCAAGCCACCAACAAGCAGAATCTTATCCTTGTCATGCTTCTTCAGTCCTCCAGCAATTCAGCTGGCACTAGGACCCAGACGAAATCTCACCCTTCCAGGCTGAACTTCAGCAATCATCAGATTCTGGTCTCATAGAAAACTCCAACTCAGTTCTCAATCCAGTAGCAGCCCAACTCCCAGATGCTGGGACAATTCTGCTTCCTCCACCAGGAATAACATTTGCTGATTCTGACTGCCTCTCTCTTGGGTTTTTCTTACACACACACACACACACACACACACACACACACACACACACACACACACACACACTGGCTTCCTGTCTCAGCCAACCTCTTCCTGTTATGTCAGCAACAGGAGATAGAGTTCACTCCTGTTTCTTTCACTGATACTTAGAGGGATAACTGCTACTATGTCTAGCATGCTAGAAGTGACCGAGTTGGTGGTTAACTTCATTAGTATCAATTCTTGGACCCTCACTAGTATGTTTCCCATTAACAACCAGCTAGTTGTCAAAGTAATTTAGCAAAGGTATTTGCTCAAATGACACAGCAAGAATTGGACATACAAATATTCCCCTTTAATACCGGGTCATATATCCTCCCAAATAAATCTTCCTGAGTTCAAATCTGGCCTCAGATACTTACTACCTGTGTAACCCCAGGCAAGTAACTTAACCCTTTTGCCTTAGTTCCTTATCAGTTGGAAAAAAAATAAGCCAAAGAAGGAAATGACAAATCAATCCAGTATCTTTGCCAAGAACCTGCCAAATTAGTCATGAAGAGTTGGACATGACTGTAATGACTGAATAACAGAAACAAATTATTGGTTTTGCACATATGGTTCTTTTTCTTCTTTCCTTGGTCTCTTCGGGGTTTAGACTTAATAGTGATATTGCTGGAACAGCAGTTGTTCCCAGTTTACTATCATTTGGGGCATGATTTCAAATGTCTTTCCAGAACACACTCCCTGATCCTTTCCACTTTTTTTTTCAATATCCCTCCCTGACATTCTTGAACTTCCATTCTTCCAGATGAATGTTGTTAGATGTATTTTCTTGTTCTATAATGTGCTCTTTTGTTGATTCTATTGGTACTTTACAGAAAAAGTAATTTATCATTTTAGTTATGTTTACTTGACCTAACCACGTGTAATGAATATTTCTTCAATTATTTTATCCTTCTTTATTCATTTATAGAGTCTTTTCTAGTTTTACTTATAGAACTTCTGGCAAGCCCCATTGCCAAAATTAATATCTATAATTATTTTAAATAGAATTTTCTTTTCTATATCTTCCTGCTAGTTTTGGTTGATAATATGAGACATGGTGATTCGTGTGATTTCATTGATATCCTAAAACTCTATGGAATATATATTTTATTCAAATGAATTTTTCATTGACTCTCTAGGATACTCAAAGTGAAATTAATCCACCATATTATGTGCAAAGTATAATAGTTTTGTTTTCTCTTTGCCTATGCTTATTCCTTCCTTTTCTAGTTCTTAGGTTCCCTAACATTTCTAGCACTAAATCAAAGAGTATAAGTATTAATGGATATTTTTGCTTTATCCCCTGTATTATTAGAAAGGACTTAATTTATAACCATTACATGTAATGGTGGTTCTTGTTTTCTTTTTGATAAATATTACTCAAAATATTAAGGAAAAATCTCACTCTTCCTTTGAATTGTCTTACCTATCTTTTCAAAAACATTTTCTATGTCTATGATTTCTATTAAAATTTATTTATAAATTTTATTATGTTATTGGTTATCATAATATAAAAACAATCTAATGTTCCTGATATAAATTCAACTTGGTTATAATTTATAATTTTGGGGCACTTTTGTTTTAGTATTATTAATATTTTATTTAAATTTTTGTATAAATATTAATTATAAATATATACTTCTCTTTTTTACTCTCCCTGGCATGAGTTTCAAGACTGTATTCATATCAGGGGGAAAAGAGTAAGGACCCTTATTTTCTCACTGAAACAAATTGTTCCTTAAATGCTATGCCTGTAATTTATTTAGTTCCCAATTGCATTAGCCTTTGAAAACTTGTTTATGGCCTGTTTAATTTCTTTTTTTGGAAACTGGGTCATATGGCATCCTTTTTTATTCTTTTATGAGAGCATTAAATATACACACATATGTACATATATATTAAAATATCAACCTTTTCAGAAATTTTATCTAAATAGCTTTCTTACATTTTAATTGAGTAATACCCAGAATCTTCTGTGATTTTTTTCAATTATATTAGAGTGGATAAAAACCATTAAGAGTAACAAATTTAATGAATTACATTTCCTAGATCATATTTCATATTTCATCATTTAGTTAGCTAAGATCTTAGAAATTTTGAAAGATTTACTTTCAGCAATTTTGAATAAAATTTTGAAGGATTTACCATTCAATAATTCAATTGTGTCCAACTTTTTGGGACTCTGTGGACTTTAGTATGCCAGGCCTTCTATCTTTTGCTATTACCTAGTCTGTCCAAGTTCACATCCATTGTTTTCATTATACTATTCATCTCATCCTCTGCTATCTCCTTTTCCTTTTGACTTCAGTCTTTTCCAACATCAAGATCTTTTACAATGAGTCCTGTCTATTAATCATGTAGCCAAAGTATTTAAGCTACAGCTTCAACAGGAATATTTGACATTCCAGTGAACAGCTTGAATTAATTTAAGTTTTGATAGATTTCTCTTCTTGCTATTCAAGGAAATCTCAAAAGTCTTTATTAGTACCACAATTTAAAAGTGTAGATTCTTTTTTAAATAAGTTTTTAAAATTTGTTTTCTTGTTTACATCATTCATTTTCATGAGATTTTTGAATTACAAATTTTCTCCCCATATTTCCCCTACCCCAACCACAAAACAGTGATCCCACTGTAAAGCCCCTCCCCCTGATCTGCTCTCTAACTTTCTGGTAGGGCAGGGAGGGTCTCCCTACCCCAGCCCCTGTATATCTTAATTCCTAGTTGCATGTATTGCAGAGCTTTAAATTCTAGATTCTTTCAATTCCTCCCTTGTCACCAACCCCCTCTGGAAGGACAAGCAATACAATACAGGCTGTGGATGTGTAATTATACAGGGCATCTTCATAGTGGACATATTGTGACAATGATCATATGTCCCTCCTTCCTATCGCTCCCCCTTGTTCTGTTCTCTACCCTGTTCCTGTTCCTTTACTGAAGTGTGCGTTTCCAGCATCCCTCCCCCAAACCCTGCCCTCCCCTGCATCATCCCCATTACCCCTACTCTCCTGTGTGGCATGATGCCCAGTTTAGAGTTTATGCCATTTCTTCCCTAAGCCAAATTCACTAAGAATAGATGAAAGTAAAGTTGTAACAGTTATCCCTTGCCTCTTCTATATGGGATGATTAATCCCATTTTGTCTCTCTCTGTCTCCTGTCATTCTAGTCCTCTCCCACCTCGGAATTTGACCTTTTAAAGTATCATCCCTTCATATTCAATTGAACCTATATGCTCTATATTCACATATACACACATGCTCAGATATATATTCATACACATATATAGCCTCCTATATAGACATATGTATAAGTATACGTACAAATATATAAATGTATGTATGTATGTATGTATACAAATTTGTATTCCCTTCACCTATCTTCATACTAAGAAAAGTTTCATAAGTTACTATTATTGTTTTTCCATATTGGCATGTAAATAATTCAAATTTGATAAGTTCCTTTGTGATTTCTTTCCCATGTTTACCTTCTTGGGCTTCTTGTGTTTGGTTGTCAAATTTTCTGTTCAGTTCTGGTTTTTTCAGGAAGAATGCTTGAAAGTCCTCCACCTCATTAAGTGATCATATTTTCCCCTATGCTCATAATAATAAGAATAATATGCTCAATTTTGCTGAGTAGCAGATTCTTGGTTTTAATCCCAGCTCCCTTGATCTCTGAAATATCATATTCCAGGCCCTTTGATCCCTCAGTGTAGAAGCTGCCAGATCCTGGGTTATCCTAATAGTGCTTCCACAGTATTCAAATGGCTGTCTCTTGGCAGCCTGTGATATCTTCTCCTTTAGGTATTCTGGAACCTGGCAATAACATTTCTAGTTTTCTTTTGGGGATCTTTTTGAAGAGGTGGTCGGTGAATTCTTTCAAGTTCTATTTTGCCCTCTGATTCTAAAACATCAGGCAATTTTCTT
>CM053593.1:338908352-338924508 GCA_028646575.1 Pseudocheirus occidentalis | reverse complement strand
GACTTTTTAAGGCATTCTTCTCCTCATTGGCTTTCTGGGCCTCCTTTGCCATTTGAGTTAATGTATTTTTTAAAGTGTTCTTTTCTTCAGTCAGTTTGTTGACTCTCTTTTCATGATTTTCTCACAACATTCTCATTTCTCTTCCAAATTTTTCCTCCACTTCTTCTATTTGTTTTTTAAAGTCCTTTTTCAGTTCATCTATAGCATCTGAGAATTCTCCAGGTGTCTTGGAAGCATTTGGTGTGGGAGTTCTGACTGTGTTGTCTTCCTCCCATTCCATGCTTTGATCCTTTTTGTCCACAAAAAAGGATTCTAGAGTTTTATTGCTGTTCTTATTTTGCTGCATTTCCCTCATGTTGGCCAGTCAATTAATTGGTTGGTTTTTTTAGCTTTGTGGAACTCTGCTTCCTGTGGGGGAGGGGCGAAGCTATGTTCCAAATAGCTGGTGTTTTCCCAGCTGCCAGAGTTATTGGGGGGTGTTTCAGCCCCCACAAGCTTTGGTTTGCTGAAAGTGCACCACAGGACCACCACCACAATCTAGAGCCCACAATCTAGAGCCAGGCCACTCAACTCAAGTGCACTTGGCCCTGACCCCCTGTGTGGTCTGCAGTCCAGGGGCTCTGAAGCAGCCCAGTGGTGGCAGCTGCTGGTTGCAGCATTTCCTGCCCTTCCCCCACTGCTTCCTTGACCTGGGAGCAGATTGGCTGAACTGTTTTCCTCCCCCAAATTTAGCTTGAACATTTCACTTTCTCTGACCTTATGTAATCCTGGCTTCATTGATGTGAAGATCACTCCAGGTGCTGTAGATCTTCTCTGTAGTAGATTCACACTGCTGATTGGGAGGCTCTGCTCCACCCCTTTGCCGTGGTGCCTGGTGCGTTTTGGTTTTGAGCTGGGCTGGCCTGGGCTCCCGGCCTGCCACAATGAGCCCCTCCTTCCAAGTTGCCTTCAGTGAGAGATGTGTTTTCTGTATTTTTGTGAGTTTGGGAGCCCTAGCATTTGTTTAGAGTTGTATTTTATGGTTATTTAGGGTGGCTGTGTGGGAGCTGTGGAACTTTGCTGCTTCTGTGCTTCCGTCTTGGCTCCAAAAGTGTAGATTCTGTGGTATTCACCTTTCCTTATTGTTTAACTCTCACAACCTTGCATTGCTACTATAAAAACAAACAAAACAAACAAAACAGCATAGCTTTAACTAAACAGACCTTTCTTGACAAGGTGATGTCTCTGCATTTTAGTATGTTGTTTAGATTTGCCATAACTTTCCTTTGAAGGAGTAAGCATGTTTTAATGTCAAGATTGCAGTTGCTTTTTGCAGTTATCTTTGAGCCAAAGAATATAAAATCTGACACCGATTCCATTTCCTCTTCCTCTATTTGCTAGGAATTCATGGGATCAGTTGCCAAAATCTTAGTTTTTTTTATGTTAAGCTTCAAACCAGCTTTTATTCTCTCTTCCTTCACAATCATCAAGAGGATTTATTTACATTTTCCCAAAAATATTTTTTCTGAAGATTGTGATTTCATCAATGTGGGAAATTCATTCTATTGAATTCATGCAAATGTCATCTCATCCACAGAATTCCATCCTGCATAAGTCTTGCTCATGTCGTATCATAAATTTTCCACAGTGGTTCAATCTAAAAAGCTAGAAGACCTCCCTAACAAGTTTAGAAAGTTGAACAAGGCTTTCTTGTTAGCATTAAATACAATAAAATATTCATATCTACTCTCCTCTTAATAGTTTGCAATATGCTTTAAAAAAAAAAGAGCCTTGTGGGGAAGGTAGTTCTAAGTCTGTTTCAGTGTTTTAAGTATGGAAACCAAGGTTTCCAGAGCCATGGTCAAATAGCACCTAAATAATGAAGACTATGTGAACCACAAATTTCTCTCCCCTTCAGTATCCTTTTTCACTAACATATACTGATTCTGTCTTAAAACTGTGCCTTTTCATGAAAGTTATAATTAGCTACGAAAAAACCCTTTAGTATTATTTACTTTGGCAACTATGTTGAGAACACAGTTTTGAAACTCTTCTTTAATGAGTCATTTCAACTCTTTTTATTCCTTCTGAGAATTATATTTACATATACATTTATTTTTAGACTTTCAGAACTCAATAAAATAGTTTGGAATATTCATGTGTAAAATGGTATACATTTAGATGTAGGATTAAAATGTTTTTTCTTATTTACAGGCATATATAATAATGTGTATTCAAGATTCTTGAGGGAATTCATTTCCATTTGTAACAAACTTTCATCTATATTTATGAAGAAAAGCTCTGAGCATAGCTACCATTTCCCTAGATCCTGTAATAAGTCAGGCCACCAAAAAGGAAATGGCTCTCCCAGCTATGTTATGGAAGAGTTGGGCACAATAATTTCCTTGCAAAATTATTGAATGAATGATTTTACATTTTCCTTTTATGCAACCAAGTGTAGGTGTGAATTTCTAATTCATGTATATTTATCACATTTCGTTTTGGCTAATGAAGGACTTTTAAAAATGCAAAGACATTCTCTGGTTTGGAACTTCTTGTATTTCAATTAACTTCTTGCTATTATAAGTACTATTGTTAAAGCATAACTAGTTTATAAGAGGTTGGCCTGGGTAGACATTAAAATACTTGGTATCTCACACAAACCTTATAGATTATGTCATCAAGACACTCCATGGAATTGTAGCTATAGAAATATATTAAAAAATAAGTACAATACAGTCAATCCAGTTATTGGAGGCAATTTAAGGATCAATGCAAATCTCTGCATAATAATTTAATTGTATAACTATGGGCAAAAATCTCTAGCTCACTTCATTTTCTGCTTTTGGAAGGATCTATCAAGTATATCTAATATACTTACTAGTTATTTTTTGTCTAATTTGGTTAAGGACTTATATTAAAAAATAACTAGACCTAAAAAATGTCCATACCAATTGAAACAGAAATCCCAAGAAATTTCACTGGTAAGCATATGCCCCAAGAAGGTAATTAATAAAAATTGAGTCCATAAATGAAATAATTTTAGGCATTGTTTGTTCTGTAAAAGTACTAGGATGAAAGTAGACATCCATCAGTCAAAGAATGTGTAAATGATAGTGATACATGGATGTGTTGTACATCATGTACACTATTGTATTGTAGGAAATGATGAATATGATGAATACAAGGAAACATAAAAAGCAATCTCATATAAAGTTATACAATGTATATAAACAAAGTCAAGAGAAATATATATATAATCTACAAAATATATCAATGAAAAGAACAAATCACTAAATATTTTTTTAAGTATGGTTAAGAGGCAGAGCCAAGATGGTGGCATAGAAACTGCAAAGTTTTGCAGCTCCAACATAGCAACCTCAAATACCCATAAAATACGACTCTAAACAAATTTTAGGGCTCTAATACTCACAAAAATACAGAAAACACATCTCTCACTAAAGGCGGCTCTGCACAAAGGGCTCATTCCAGCAGGCTGTGAGCTGAAACCAGCCCAGCCTGAAACCACGGCATGGCCCCAGGGCAGTCAGGAGTAGCCACAGCTGGAGTCTTCAGGAGAGTGGATTGGCAGCATCTGTGGCAGTTTCCAGATTTATCAAGCCAGAAGAAATAAGGACTAAGTGAAAGGTCAGTGACATTCAGCTAAATTTGGGGAAGAAAAGCCATCTGATCAAACTGCCCCCAGGGCAAGGATGTGCCAGAAATGGAGGCCCTGCAGTGGCTTCCACTTGACTGCTTCAGAGCTTCTGGCCTGCAGACTGCAGGGGGGTCAAGAGATTGTTCAGAGCCCAAGTGCTCTTGCATTGAGCTGCCTGGATCCAGAATTAGAGTGGACCAAATGGAAGCAAATGACTTTAGGAGAGGCGAGAGGTTTCACCTATGAATTGTGCCTCAAGTGAAGCACAGTCTATTGATAGATGGTATGTAACTGTGTTCTAGAAAGAGAAAATCAAAATCAGACAAATTCCTTCTTTTATACTTTAGTGAAACAGATCTTTATATAGTGAGATGGACAGAATCAAGCTTCCTTAATGGCCAACCATATTTACTGTCATAGATGATCCCATTATTAGCCATGAGATTATAATATATCTGATCAATGCAGATTATTCTAAAACAATCCATGATGCTTGAAGCAAAGAATAGACAGGGAACCCTGATTATCCTGACATACTCATTCACAGTACTTCACAATATAATTTATCATATGCCATGGCAATCTACAAAATGATCAATTGTTTAGAGTCTGAACCCAGACTAGGGGCATGCAGCTGCCTAGGGCTTAGTGCATAGGGAGGCACAAGAAATGACACTTAAAAATATTACTTGTCAAAAATTAACTTATTTTCAGTGCCAGAAAATCTATTCCCCATTGAACATAGTATATGTTCAATGTGATAAGTCAAGTGGCCTGATCCAGTGAAATTTCAAAGCATCCTTTTATATACAGAAATAGTACAAATTTCAAGTGGACTGGAAAACAATTTTCAGACCCTATCTAAATGACACAAATGTCTTTCCTTGTAAACAAAACCACTTAAATCCTGATAAAGACCAATCACTTTCCACCTCCCACCTCCCCAAATTAACTGGGAACTAATTCTGTTCTCTTTTTACACATCTAATTCAAATTATTCAAATACCTTCAAAGCACTACCTGGTAGGTTTATTCGTTCTGTTTGCTAAGTTTTTCTCAAGTGTACCTTGTATCACACTGACATTTCTATTGTATTTGAGCATCAGTGACAGATTTCTTTCATACATTGAGCAAGACTGAACTGAGCAGTAGCATGAGAATGAAATAGTCATAGTTGCTTTGTTTTAAACCTTAAACTAAAATACACAAATCATTTTAGAAAACATGTATGGCAATTTCTGCATGTAAGTTAACAGCAGTGTTATAATCTCCATAGTGTTAGTATCACCCTAAGTTCCTGCCCACTTATTTAATGATATATTCAAACAAGTGATAAAATCACCATATAAGAGGATGATTCCATAAGGATTTTGCCACCAGACATGTGGTAAATCAATATAAAAAGAAAAACACTCATGTTATTTAAATATAACTTCTTTTTTGAATGAACCATAGTCATAATTCTTCAAATATATTTTTTAAAATTAAAGTTTAGTATTTTTGTAAATAGCACAATTCAACCAGCTTTGGAAATTTGTCAAAGGAAGTTTCCATGTTAATTCCAAGTATTAATGATTTCGTGCTCCTTTGATGTGGTAGTTTGCATTTCATTTCCTTTATTCATTCATACCATGTAGAGGAACAGACTTTAGTATAGCCAACAATTCAGTGGCATAGCCATTGAATTCATTGTTACACAGTGATATTGGGTAGATATTGCCAAAATGAGCATTAGTAGACTCAGTAGTAAGTATGTTCCTAGGACACTCATTGTCCTCATGTTAAAATAGTTTTGGGAATGGGGGGACAAAAATATTTCCAAATCACAATGTACAAAATGGAAAATAAAATGCCCAAGCCATTGTTACTCCATGTAAAAAATTTATGATAATCTCAGTGAATTTCATGGGAAAAACATCAATTCAATTTAATAATCATTTATTAAGTACCCCCTCTGGGCAAAATAATGTGATAGATTTTGCCAGTGTGTGTATGTGTTTGTGTGTCTCAGAGGTTGAGAATAGGAAAAATAGTCCATCAATAGCTTCTGTTTTTCAACCAGAAGAAAATGTCAGATGTGTTCTTGTATGAAATTGTGATAAGCACACCAAGGTTAGTAATTACCTGTAAGTTTTTAAATTTTGAACTGGCTATTTAGAATATATGAAGATTATTCATTTATAGGTATCTTTACTTCTAAAATTAAATCAATCTACTATGAATCCACCTCTTCCACCGACACGTTTGTCTACAAAATTAAATTGAATAAAAGAATACTGCTACCATAATTAACTACATTTGAATTACATACAGTTGATTTTTATTTATTGCTTTTATAAAAAATCTGGCAGTTTGGTGTGATTAAACAGTTTTTAATGTGTAGCATGTGGTAGAAGTTTGGGAAATTTTATAACTAAAGGTCACTGAAGTAATAATTTTGCCTTTATTCTTGAAGAATAAATTAAATGGCTAATTCCTCAGGGTCTGGTTTCTCCCCTCATCATTACTTTTTTCCCATACATAACTTCTAGAATAGCTTGAAGTTAAACAAATGGGTCACTACTTGGGTTACTCATTTGCTAGTCCCGTGGCCACTGGGCCTGTCTTTAACATTGCATTGTCAAACCTAGGTTTTCTATTGACAAAGGTATTGATTTCCTGATTAATGCACCACTCTTTTATTGGCATTTACTCCAGGAGACATAATTTTAATGTTTGTATGATCAATAGCTCTATCAACATTTAGAGATCCTACTGTTTGCCAGCATGGTCCTAACTATGGGGAGTTGTGTATTTCTTGATAAATACACCAAAGAAGTTGTAAACATTAGAGAGCCAAGGAAAATTGATGTTCCATGTGGTCTCTTATTGTATTTTACCCCTGAGAGAGAAAAAAAATTCAAGTAATTTTACATAGAGAAAGCTACCCTGCAGGGGATAACAGTTTGGGGTAGGATGTAAATGCATGGGAAGCAATTACTTTCAGAATTCTCATCTTCTAGCCCCTTCATCTCAAAATGTGTAAATACCCAATAACAAAAGTGTAAGTTGTGTTATTCACTCTTAGATTATGGAATTACATTTGAAATGCTCTTAGTCAATTTAATTAGAGTAATGGAATTCTAGGGTTGTCATAGATCCTTTTAGAATGACTACAGTCCATAAATTACAACAGGTACCTGAGGGTGGCTGTCAAAAATGTAGATAAAGCTGTGCTTGTCTTTGCATTGTAATAGACTTTAAAATTACCTGCATGTTGCTAAAAATATATTTTCTCTTGCTTTTGAAATGGTAAATGCAGTAACCTAAAAAGGAAATTTTCCCATTTTAAAATAATAAGCAACATAGCCTCATAGATTTAAGATCAGTTTAAAAAATGAATGGAAATGTTTTTGAGCTCTTATCTATTAAGTGAAATTCACAAAGAGAATTAGATTCAAAATGGGAAATGACATTTACATATTTTCCCATTTAACATTAGGAGAAACCAATATGATATCAGTTTGGAAAAACCAGATGATTCTCAGCTAGAAGAAAGAACCTTCTCCTTCTTTCCTTAATTTTTAAAAATTGCTTAGGTATCATTATGAGATATTATTGTAAAATAATGGCTCTTTAGTACTTGTAAGGGGAGGTAGGTTCCATAAATGCCCCCTGAGAATGGCAGTGGCCTTGAGGATAGGAACAGGCTATACAAACACAGTATCTTTCTGTATTGTTCAATAATTTTTAAAATTCAACTAACAAGTCAATAGTATCGGACTGAAATTCACATGTATGTTCAAGGGGACAAATAAGTTAAGTCAAGTGTTATCTATTATGTGCCCAACCTTAGAATTTATTCTGAAAAAAAAATAAATTATAGTTGAACATAGGGGGCTAGCTTGGTACTTACTGATCCTTGATAGCATTGCAGAGAGGGTGTGTGATTTGTTAAGATGCTTGTTTCCCTCAGAAATCTTAAACTCTAGATTGCTTAATATTTAAATGTATCTATTTTAAAATACAAATTTCACTTCATCCTTTCCTTAAAAATCAAAATCAAGTTATAAATAATTGATAGTTCAGTACTAATCTGGTATTTTGAGTTGGAGGAGTAATGGAGGCAGTGAAAAAACACCAAGATAAGACATTTGCCTCCTATGATGACTAGTTATATGTTATATCTTCAGTAATCACCTTCATCGTATTCATTTTCACATTAAATTTTGAGGGTAGTTGATTATATTCAGGCTAACATCTGATTATAGAGTGTTCTGTATGGCTGTTTCACATCTACAAAGTCTTGTCTCCCCAACTAAGGAATGTGTATCTCAAAGTCAAGTACTAGAAAATGACCTTTTTCCTTCATTGTCTAGCCCAATACCAAGCACATATTAACATATAAAAATACTTTTCCTAGAAATTGAAATGGTAAACTATCTTTAGTACTAATTCAGAGAAATTTGATGTTTTACAAAATCCAAGTACAGTGCAAAATAATAGGAATACAAAGTCAAAAAACAACAACAACAACAAGGACCTGGCCTTTAGAAGCTGGTATTCTATTTTTAAGGAAATAGCTTTTAACCAGGTATGTAAATGCAAAGTAATTTCAATATGTCAGGGAGCCGGAGAAGGCTCAAGTGAATAATTCATTAGAATTTTGTATTTATGTCATGGACCCCTTTGACAATGCTTAAAACTATGAACCCCTTCTAAGGATAATGTTTATAACTTCATAAAAATAAGATTATAGAGACTGCCAATTTTATTGAAATGGTTGCCATTTTTAAAAAATTTCTAAGACCCCAGGTCAAGAAGTAGTCAACAAAAAGTGATAATAGTATGTAGCAGGGATCCTTGACTTGGACCTTGAATAAGGCATTTCTTTCTTATGAGCACATTGCAAAAGAAAAAAAAATCTATATATAATCTCAATTTTTTCTTTAACACTGAATAATTCCTCAAAAAGCCTCTTGGAATCAGATCACTATTTATTAAGTTGTGTGAGATATACTTTGAAACATACCAACTCTCATATTTATTTTTGTAACACTGGTCAATATTCTCCACCTTTCTGCCCCAGTCTTCTCATCTCAGAAGTGAAGGGGTTGGAACAGGACATCTCTATGGTATTTGTCAGATTGATTTGAATCCTACAATCAGATAAATGAATGAAATGGTAAGGCTATATGATAATATTATGATATTTGGATACCTTTTAATACATCAACATCTTGACCCTAAAAGCATTGTTACTTGTTGATAAGGGATAGACCCAATGTAGGTCTACATCTTTCATCAATTCTTCCCCAACTCCATTTCCTCACAAACATCATTAAACAACAACAACAAAATTCAACATTATAAGGAACTGAATGACTCTTAAGCTCATAGGATTCTATTACTTGTTATTTTTCTTTACCAATATTGATTTTTGTAGTACCTGATTTAATTATTCTGCTTTTTTTCTTTTCCTGTTTATCTTGCTCTTTTGCAAAATGTAGAATTTTATTTTTCACCTAACATAGTTGTGTTTTTGCAGGCTTCTCTATAGACTATCCCTCAGAGAAATTCTTCTAGTACATGAATATTAAAAGAGTAATTAAATTCTATTCTGTTTAGTCTTTCTAGAGGTCAAATAAGTCATATCTGCAAAGGGTCTGACTAGACTTGACTTGGTTTTGCAATGAATAATGAATAACAGATCTGAGTATTCTGTAGCTACTGGTACTCATGATATATAGCTCAACTTTTCACTCTCCTCCCTAAATATGTAGGGGGAGGTAGAGACAGTCATTCAGTGGCAAAGTAGAAAGTTTGATTGTATTATAAGAGAAAATCTGTGTAGAGACTGGTATGAATATACAGGTATGAAAAGAAAAAGAATCAGCAAAGTAACTTCAGAGGCAATAACCCAGTCAATGATTACTTCCAATGAGATTTAACTATGAGGTAGTCCATACTAGGTAAGTATTGAAAAGAATTAAGTAATTATGTCACCAGAGCTTGTCCTTCATATTAGAAGATGTCCAAAATGACATCACTAAAACAGGGTCATTGTACAGTGTGTTCAGCTGTGACTGATCATATCAATATGAGTCCAGAAAGGTTTACTACAGATCAGCTTATAAATAGCCTAAATGAATAGCTGGTATATCACCAGTAGCACTGAGATGGAATCACTACTGGGGGAACTGTCTCAAAATTAACTTCTATGATAGGTTGGACAATTTTCTTATATATTTACATGTTTACATGATATAGTACTTTAAAATTTAATTAAACATTTAAATGTTTTTATTTTGTTATAATCAATATATAGAAATAAAAACAGGATGGCTAGGTGGCGCAATGAATAGAGCACCAGCCCCGGAGTCAGGAGGACCTGAGTTCAAATCTGGCCTCAGACACTTAACACAAAAACTAGCCGTGTGACCTTGGGCAAGTTACTTAACCCCAACTGCCCTCCAAAAAGCAAAAAAAAATTTTTTTTCAAAGGGCTTTCCTCACAATAACCCTATGACATAGATGGTGCAAATATTAGCATACTAACTTTTCAGATGCAAAAACTGAGACTAAAAGACATGAAATAACTTGCCCAGGGACACACAGTAAGTGGCAGAGTTATGACTTGAATTCAGATCTCTTGATTCCAAGACCAGTGCTCTTACTGTTATGTCTTATAGCCTCTAAGAAGAAAACAAATGAGTATCAAACATTTAAATCATATTAAGTAACTTTATTGCCATTCAGATGAAATGGTATCATTTCAGCACTTTAAAACAGAGAACATAACTGGTTGAAAAAGTAGCTTGTGTATGAGAGAATCTGAATATTTAATTCAGGCTGTTCTTGTGTATACATGCTAGAGGCTTGCTATGACTTCTACACCAACTGTCTCCTATCTAGAATGTGTTCCTTCTTTTCTTATTCTAGATATCCCTAGATTTCTTCAAAGCTCAGCCAGAGCCTTACCCCCTATTTGAAGATGTTTCTTATCCCCTCTGCAAAGAGGGTCATCCATGTGCCTCCAAAATCATTCCATATGATTTACTTTACATTTACTTTTCTGCCTACATGTTATTTCTCCCAGTAGAATGTAAGCACCTTGAGCTCTGGAAACTTTTTTTTGTCTCCTACACCAGCAAAAAGCATAAAATTCGCCACATGAGCACTTCAATAATACTTGTTTGAATAAATTAATGAACTGAAGTATGGCATTTTAAGAAGATACTATTTGTATTGTCATCTCTGTATGAGAAATAAAATAATTTCAGGGAGGAAAAGACCCTATACACAGGACAGCTCTGGTATATGAGTATTCTACCTTCAGAGATTCCAGATACCTCCTCAAATCTTTCTGATTTATTATTTGGATTTAGCAAAAGGGCAGCATATAGAATAAAGTAGATCTAGCTTATTCAGTTTGGGAGATTACACTGCCTATTATTCAGTTAAATTAATTATTTTCCATAATTGCTGAGATATATGCAGTACTTTAAAGTCTGCAAAGCACTTAACACATCCTTGCTTTATTTCCCTTTGATCCTCATGTCACTCCTATGAGGTATTGTTATCACTGTAACCCTTTCAGTAATTAGGTAATTTGAGTTAGGTGCATTACCTGACTAGCTTGTGATGGACATAATTAGCAAGTATCAGATGTAGTTTTCAAACTCATGTCTTTTCTAACTTGAAGCTCATCTTTCACTTCAATACAAGGCACTCCCCCCCATGGTACTGAAAGGCAAGAATGGTATCAGTAACTTCATAATACTGAGTTACCAATATTGAGCTGGTATTGATAAGCCCATAATAATATCCTAAAAGCTCTGAAGAGGTGGGTTTGTAATGGACTATATAAACTCATATGTGTAATTTTATATTTCTAAGGGTCAATGTCATTGTATGGGTAGATGAGTAGAATGTACAGTCAGATTGTAGTCTAATATAATGCCCAAAGCTACAGTGAACTAAAGCTGTACTAATAATATGGTGCCCTATCACTAGTGGAGCCAAGCAGTGGGGTATGAGGTACCAGTGAAATGAGGGTATATTCTTATTTGCATAACAAGGAGTGAGGCATGAGGGAAGTAGGACTATAATCCTGAGGTCAATTAATTCTTAGGACACATGTTTCCTTGGGAATGAGCCATTCACACAAGATTTACCGTATCACAAAAGACAAACACCACCACCACCATGAACAACAAACCCAACAATCCATTACAGGATGTTTTAATGGAAGGAGCTCTGTATATGATGTCAGAAAAAGTGGGTTGTAATTCTGGATAACTCACTTATTGAGTGAATCTGGACAAGCCACACCAATTTTCTGTGCCTCATTTTCCACATCTATAAAAATAAGTTGGAGCCAGGAGGTAAAGAAGTTGAGTCCTAGTAAGGTCATGTAATCCCACTCTTTCCAGTTCTAAAGTATCCTCTAATCTAAATCTATCAACTGTGAAATGAACAGTCAACAATCAAGTGGATAATCCATGCATACATAATTGTAGAAAGCCTGCATTGTACTCCTCGTGAATGAATTTGAATAAAAATATTGACACTTCCTTTGCAATGATAGATGAAGCCCATAAGGTATGTACTGATTTTACAGAAATAAAAAAAATAGCATGCATGTTATTCAAACCAGTTGTTCTTTCTTCTCTTCCTGTCTCTTTCTTTAAGACTTTGCATCCCCAAATATAATAAATTGGGCTGATTCCTTGGAAAAGTGGAGGACTCTAAGGAGAGAATATTTCATGTTGCATGCACTAGCAGATGTGGTTGCTGAATTGTTTGGCCTTGCTTACATATTTTAACAGTTTGAGGGAGGGGGATGATAGGGATGATCATTAAGTGATTGACATGTAAAATCACAAGGAATTAATAAAATTGTAGTTAAATAAAATTCTTGGATCAAATCAGAGCTTCTGTTTAGTTCATTTTCCATTCATTAACAAAAAATGGAATAAAATTAAATTGAAAGATTATTCTTGGAAATAACAGCCAGCATTACTTCTCTCCATCCACTGTCCCAAAGCAGATGATGCTAAGTGGATGGATAATTTTCTATCACAGGCAGGTTTTGTAAAGTATTGCTCTGTGGATGCAATGACTGAAAATAGGCTTTTCAATAGCAATAATGCATTTTCTTTGAGAAAGAATGTGGAGAACGTCAATATCACAACAGAATAGTGGGTCAATTTTTATTATTATTATTATAAGAATTAAACATTGTTTAGATGTTGATTGAATATTAAGTTCTATGATTGTCTTCACCTTGCAAAGTTGGCAACCCCAAATCTGAAATCCATTGTGTTGTGATAGAAAGTTCTAGGGAAAAATAAACAGCTGCACAAGCAAACTGAATTTGTGGTGCAACTTCCTACAATTGCAGTCAGAAATGTCCTCACTCCTCAAATCCCCAATACCCCACACTCACTCATCACTAGGTCATAAAAGTTCATTTTCTGTGGCAGTGATGAGAACAAACTCATAGTGTATTTAATGTGTTTGTGTTGAAGGAACAGACAATTTCCAAATAAATATAGAACAATGGGGCCTTCATGATCAAGCATTGTTGTTATTCAGTCACTTCAGTTTGGTCTTTCTTTTTGTGATGCCATTTGGGGATCTCTTGAGAAAGCTACTGAAGAGATTTGTCATTTCCTTCTCCAGCTCATTTTTTAATAGATGAGAAATGAAGGCAAGTTATATGACTTGCCCAGGATCATGCTGCTAATAAGGTTCTAAAACTTGATTTGAACTCCCAAAGATGAGTTTTCTGGACTCCAAGGCCAGAATTCTGTCCTCTGCTCTGACTAACTTCCCTAGTTATGAAGTTAGGTTAATGTTATTGAGTGATCCACAGAAAATGAAGTCTGACTGAGAATATGAGAAAGGATTACATTGACTAGCTGTATAGTAGGTATGGGACAGATGGAACAGATGGTCTTATATTGAGAAGTGAATTATAACAACAGTTCCCATTTTGAGCACTCTTAATCCAATTGCTTGTTCAGAAAGTGAGAGTATAAGGAAATATCTCTGGCTGTGGTTCTTGAGAAATAATTCCAAGATAATACATATAGATTGGATTTCTAGGACCATTCTAGGACAAGTAATCACTGTCTGTGGAGGTGACCAGAAATGATACAGGTCCTTCTTTTCTCTACAAAGTACTATTTTTTTTTGGAAGGGAGGAGATGGATGTTGTGGTGACATGGGCCTGGTTGATTAAAATAATTTATCCACACAGTTCTGAGCTCTGGTAAATCTCCAAATTGCATAAGGATACACAATTTACCAAGAGTGTAAATGTGAAAATCTGTGTATGTAGCACCTAGAAAGTGTTAAAATATCAATTAAAACATCGAATTATGCAAAAATTGTCACTGAATTTTTTATGCCCTTGACCAAAAGAGCATCTAACTAAGGTTATAACCAGAAATTTTCATATATATAAACTCCACCCTCATATAAGTCTCTTTTGGGGTAGCAAAAAACATGAATGCCTATTAACTAGTAACTTACTATAAAATATAATATTTTAAGAAACAAAAATTCAGATCAAATTCAAAGCTTTTAGAGAAAAATGGGAAATTTTGTAGTAAATGATGCAAAGTGGAGAAAGCAGAACCTAGAAGATTATGTACACCATGATTACAATAAATTAAAAGAAAATAAATCCCAAAGGGAATTGAGTTCAGAGTATTTTCAGTGTCTCAAAAGAAATATATTGAGCATACTTTCCTCCTCAAAGTAGAGAATTATGGAATATGGAATGTTGTATACATTATAAGATGAAGTTCCCTGTTGTTTTGGAACAATTGTTCTTTTTTGTTTCTTTTATTTTAAAGGGGAGCATCAATTGTGGTTGGGATATTAAGTTTTATCATGCTGGGGAAAACTCCATCAAGAATCACTCAAAAAGCCTTTATTGAGTGCCTTCTATATATCATGAGCTGTGTTTGTTTCTGGAGATACAGACAAATGTGAAAGCCACTGTCTTCAAGAAGTTTGCTGAGGAGGGGCAATTTATACATATATAAAATAGAAAAAAGATATTTTTAATGGGGCAAGTGGGGAAAGCACTAAAGGTTGTAAGAATAGAGAAATGAAAGTTGGTATTTCACATATGCCTTTAAAAAATCTAGGGATTCTAAGAGTAGAGGTGACAAGCAAAGATTTTCCAGACCCAGGGGACAACTAATGTAAAGACATGGATGAAGAATGTGATGCATCAGAACCAAGAAAAAAGCCAGTTTAGTTGAAATGTATCATATCTGAGCAGTAATATTTAATGACACTAGAAAAGTGTTTGAACCTGGGGTTATAAAGGGTGCTAAAAGACAAACAGAGGAGATTATATTGGATACCTGAGGTTAGAGGGCGCTGCTGTAGATTAATGGATAGGTGAGTTAAACAGTCAGGACAATATCTTAGGAAAATAATGTTAGGAGTCATTTGAAGAAACTCAAGGAAGGGAGATAAATCAGGAAACTGTTCTAATTGTTCAGAAGAGAAGTGTTGAGAGTTCTAACTAGTGTAGTGACTGAGTGAATGGAGATAAAGGGATGAATATAATAGATATATGTTGGAAGAAAAGATAAAATTTGACAATTGACTACTGGGTGTTAGGACAGTGAGAGTAAGGAGAAAACATTTTGTAAAATTGTTATAATTTCCAGAAATATTATGTATTTTCAAGTTCATCCCATGAATTTCTACAGCCTAATATAAAATTTGGTAGACTTCTGTAAAGCCAAGCATGAGCAGATTCCCAAAAGAATGCTACTGTGAGCAGCTTTTAAGATTCAGATTACACAGTAATAGTGAACACTGTTTATTCCATTACAAATCAAGATTCAGTACAATATTCACAATATAATATTCTCAATATTACATCTTATTACAGTAAGCCACCATATTTAGAACAAGGAACAAAAGAAGAATCACCTGGTTTTCCTAAGGGGGAAACCAGCTTAACACTTAAAGATTCAATCAATCAATTAAGAAAAGAAGAATAGCCTGGTTTCCCTAAGGGGGAAACCCTTCTCACTTAAAGATTTAATCAACAATTCACAATATACCAATCTTCCACTCATGGGGCAACCATTAACTTAACCTTTCACTCATCTAGCAGTCAGCCACTAAGCTAGATTCCCAATTACTAAATATCATTAGTCCCTAATACAATTACTGGAAAACCACACAAACTTTCCACCCCTTGATTCCCAGCAAACCTCAGTTTAGTCCAAGGGGAGGCCTTTCCTTCATCTTGACTCTGGGAGGTCTCTGATTCCCTGGATCCCCTTCCATAGTTCCAACTCCCTCCTGAATCTGCCAAACAATCACCTGGATTTAGAAGCAGACAGCTGCCAGGTTCTTATCCAGTCCTCAGGGGTAGACAGCTCCCAGGTCCTTGTCCCGTCCTCAGGGCAATCCCCAGCACACACTGAAGTTCACAGGGTTGAGCATATCTCAAACCCTTCACCACTTCTCTTGCCTGGAACTCAAGGATCAGCGAGG
>CM053593.1:338890337-338907852 GCA_028646575.1 Pseudocheirus occidentalis | reverse complement strand
CCTTCCATACTTAGCCCTAGGTTGATAAGTGCTAAGTACCTGATAAACTGATTACTATTACAACTTCCCAAAAGTCAACCGAAATTTCTGCAATTGTGTATTTGCTGACTGACCTGGTCTTATGGGGGAATATCATACCATATTGATTGATATATGGAGTATAATACCTTATGTTATGATTGTTCAATTAATGTTGCCACAGGATAGAACTAGATAGAACTAGAAATCAAGGAGATTCCATGAAAGAATGGAAAGGATAATGTTTCAGTTAGGGGTATATGGCACGAGTTCCCATAGGCAAGGAAGAATATTTTAACTTAAGACATTTTATCTTGTTTTAAAATAATATTTCATTTTTTTCCAGAAAATATTTTAGCATTTATTTTTACAGGACTTTGAGTTCCAAATTTTTTCCTCTTCTCCCCTCTTCTTAAAATGGTAGGCTATTTGATATAGGATATGTGTGAAAGTGTGTGTGTGTGTGTGTGTGTGTGTGCGCTGTCATGTAAAATATGTGTGCATATCAGACACAGTTTTGAAAGAAGAAGCAAATAAAACAAAAAAAAATTAAGAATAAAATAACTGAAAATGTGTGCTTTGATCTGCATTGAGTCCTTTTTTTCCTGGATGTGCATAGCATTTTCCTTCATGAATCCTTTGTGCTTGTCTCGGATTACTGAGTTGCTGAGAAGAGCTGATTCATTCATGGTTAATTCTGCAACAGTGTTGCTGATACTGTTTGCAGTAGCTGTATCATTCTCCACTCATTTCACTTTACATCAGTTCAATTGAATCTTTATAGTTTTTTTTCTGAAATCTGCCTCTTTATCATATCTTATTGTACAATAGCATTTCATTATATTCTCATACTATGGGTTTGTTTATCCATTTCCCAAATGATGGACTTCCCCTCAGTTTCCAGTATTTTTCCAGCACAAAAAGGGTTGTTGTACATATATATTTTTGCACATGTAGGTCCTTTTTCCTTTTTTATGATATTTTTGGGGATAAAGACCTAGTAGTGGTATTGCTGCATCAGAGGGTATGTCCAGTTTAGTTACACTTTGGGCATAGTTCCAAATTATTCTCTAGAATGGTTGGATAAATTCACAACTCCACCAACAGTGTGTTGGTGTCCCAATTTTCCAACATCCTCTCCAATACCACTTCTTTTCTTTGTTTGTTACATTAGCCAATCTGATAAGTGTTAGGGTGTACCTAAAAGTTGTTTTAATTTGCATCTCTCCAAACAAAATGATTTAAAGTATTTCTTCATGCACCTATAGATAACTTTTGTTTCTTCATTTGTCCTTTGACTATCAGCTGGGGAATGACTTGTATTCTTGTAAATTCTGTTCTCTCTGTATTTGAGAAATGAGACCTTTATCAGAGACTTGCTGTAAAGATTGTTTCTCACCTTTTTTATTTTATTACATTGGTTTTGTTTTTGAAAAATATTTTTATTCTACATTTTTTAATAATCTCTAACTCTCATTTGATCATGAACCTGTAAATCACTTAACTTCTCCTTTAAAATGTGGATGCTATACCACTTAATGCATATGTGCTTAGTATCACTATTTCTTTATTGTCTATGATACCTTTTTAGCAAAATTTAGTTTCCTTCCTTATTTCTTTTAATTAGGTCCCTTTTTGCTTTATCAGAGATCAGGACTGCCACCTCCAGATTTTTTTTTTTCTTCAGCTGAAGCATAATAAATTCTGCTCCAGTCCCTTACTTTCATTCTGTGTGCTTCAAGGGTGTTTCTTAAAAGCACCATATTGTAGGATGCTGCTTTTTGATCCACTTTTGTTTTGTGGGAGAGTACATCCCATTTACATCCACAGTTATCTTTACTGTGTATTTCCCTCCATCCTATTTATCCTCCTGTTTGTCCTTGGTCCTTTCACCCTTTCCCTGCACAACAAGGTTTTCCTTCTGTCTACTGCTTTACTCGGTCTTCCTTCCCTTCTGTCACCTCCTCCCCCAATTTCCTCTCCTACTTTCTTGTTGGGTAAGATAGATTTCTATATTCAAATGATTGTATACATTATTCCCTCTTTGAGCCAATACTAATGAGAATAAGATTCAAATGATGCCCATCACCCTCTCTTTCTCTTTTCCCTCCACTGTATTGTTTTTTTTTCACTTCTTCGTGTGAAATAATTTATCCCATTCTTCCTCCGCCTTCTTAAAGTATCCAATGTGCTCCTCTTTCTCATCCCTTAATTATTTTTATGTCATTCTCTCAAATCCACCTTGTGCCTGTACCTTCTGTCTATGTATATTCTTTCTAGCTGTGATATTAGTGGTAAAAATTTTAAGAATAACAAGTATTATCTTTTTTATGTAAGGATGCAAACAGTTCTGCTCCATTGAATCACTTATGTTTTCTTTATCTACCTCTACCCTCCGTTTTAGGCTTCTATTGGGTCTTGATATTGGAGATCAAATTTTTTGCTCAGTTCTTGTCTTAAGAAAGCTTAAAATATTTCTCTTTCATTGAATGAACATTTTTTTCTCTTGAAGTATTAGGTTAAACTCACCAGGTAGGTGATTATTAATTGTAGTCCTACTTTTTTTTGCCTTTAGGAATATCATGTTCCATAGCATCCAGTCCTTTATTGTTACAGCTGCTAAATCCTATGTAATCCTGATTAAGGTTCTTTGATATATTAATTATTTCTATTCAGTCACTTGCAGTATTTTTTCCCCTTGATCTGATAGTTTTGAAATTTGGTCATAACGTTTCCTGGAGTTTTTATTTTGGGATCTCTTTCCTGAGGTGATTAGTGTTTGCTTTTAAAAACCTATTTTGCTCTATGGTTCCAGGATTTCTTGAAAAGTGCTACCCAGAATCTCCTTTTATTAGGACTTTCAGATAGTACAATGATTCTGATATCATTTCTCCTGGATCTATTTTCTAAGTCAGTTGTTTTTCCTATGAGGTATTACACATTTTCTTCTATTTTTTCATTCTTTCAATTTACTTCATTCATTCTTGATGACTTATAAAGTCATTATCATCCACTTGCCCAACCATAGCTTTTAAAGATGTGTTTTCCTCAGTTAGCTTTTGCACTTCCTTTTCCCTCTGGCTAAGTCTACTTTTTGAACAGTTATTTTATTTTTTCCTACTGTTGACTCTTTCCCCCCCATAATTCTCTTGTATCCCTCTCATTCCTTTCCACAATATTTCTTCTACCCCTTTTATATGACTTTAAATATCTTTTATAAACTCTCCCATGAATTTTTTCTGGGCTTGAGACCCCTTCTCATTCTTCTTTTGGACTTTGCCCAAAGTTATTTTGACATTGTCATCCTTTTCTTAATCTTCCCTGTCACCATATTAATTTTGTATGGTCAGATCCTATTTTGTTGTTGTCATTTTTTCATTTTTGACCCTTTTTTCTTTCTGATAAATTTGAACTCTGCTTCTGGGGTAGTCAGGGCACTGTATCAGGCTTTTTGTGTCAGGGACTTCAGGCTTTATTGATTTACCTGGTTCTGCAATGATATTTCAATGAGTCCCACTGGCATCCCTCATGTTTGTTGTTGTGGTGAATGTGTATCATTGGGGTGTCTGGCACTGCTGTAAACTGTAGGTAACTGGCCTCTTACCTGGGGGTGAATTGGGGTGCTAGTGCTGGTATCTGGTGAATTCTGAGGTCTGTGGTGTGTTTCTGTGTTTTCCCAGGGCTACACACAAGTACATGGCAGTCTTACTGCTGGCAGCTATTTATTTGTCCAGGGATATGCTGAAGCACTGTGGGTACCCAGTGCTGACAGCTACCTGTTTGCTTAGGCACTGGTAGTGTTGGTGGCTGCTTGTTTGCTTGGGGCTATGCTGAAACATATGAAAGCTCTCAGTGCTGGAGTCTTCCCATTCCCGTAAATATGCTAAGGCACACGGGCAGTCCTCCTATTGGTATTTGCCTGTTCCCACTGCACTAGGGCTCAGGATCCACCACTTGTTTGCTGAGGTGGGACTTGCTGCTGGCTTATTGGGAAATTTCCTGTCCTGGACTGTGCTCCCCTTTTACAAAAGTTAAATAGACCCTACCTGCCTATTTTCTAAGTTTCTGCTGGCTCTGCTCTTCCATGTGTTTGTTGCTCTGGCACACTATTTTCTGGCTGTTTGGAGGTGAATATGGTAGTTACAGTGATTTACTGCTTACTCCTCCATCTTAGCTCCCAGAAGTCCCTGTAGTTTAAGGCATTTTAAACTGAAATTATGACTTATGATCATCAAGTGACTACATTAAGGGAATATGCTTTAGAATGAATAAGTAAGTAAGCACTCTGATTTTTTTATGACAATGAGTGAGCTATTCCAGGCCAAATTGGAAAAAAATGAGAATTAGGCATTATCACAAATCTATGCTGCTTTATAATTACCTAAGTCATTAATTGCTCTTCACTTTTCAGGACTTCATCCATCCCCTTGCCTAAATACAAAAAAAAAGACCCTGTCAATCTCTGTCACTCAAGTGGCTTCCTAATACCTAGAAATAAATATAAACTCTTTGGTTTAGTTTGTAAATTATTTTAAGATGTTGCCACACCCTATCTTTAAAATCTCAATGTGAATTATTGCCTCTTACATTCTCTATGATTCAGCAAAAGAGAGTTTGTTTCTCAAATTCATTGTTTCATCTACTCTTCCCATGCCTTTGACTAGGCTATTCTTCCTGCTGCAAATGGATTCCCTCTTCATCTCTGTGAAAGGCTCAGGTGAGAAGAGCAGAAATTTCCATATTACTGCTCACTCTTTCATCCCCTGTACTTTGGTTACTCTGACAAAAAGCACAATGACCTGAGTCAACTGATTCATCAAAAAACTTTTCTTTACACTAATCAATTTCCCCTTCTCTATAAGATTATCCATAAGTATTTCCAGCCTCAGGTTGCAAGAAGATGGACAGATAAGACTACCATCTGCATCAGTAAAAGGAAACTTCAACCTCTTGCTATATATGCCAATCAGATCTTCTGTTTCCCACAATTTGGAAAAACTTCCATTCAGAAGACAAATGACCTTCCCTCTGAACGTGGTCTTTTCATCTCCTGCTCTGACTATTCCCATAGGGAAGAGGAGAGGGAAAGTGGGTAGGGGGTGGGTCATCTATCTTATCTACTGCTTTGTAGGTTCAAGTTCCACCTACCATTTCATAGTTTCCCATCTTATCTTCAGTCTTCAGAGGGAAAAAATAAGTTGAGGGGCTTCCATCTATCTGACTATTGCTGATCATATCATACTGCACTTGTCTCCTGACTGATTTCTGGTTCCACTGAGATGGGTGTTTTCTACTCAGTGATGAACATAATCACACCTAATTTTTCCTTATATATTCCAGCAATTCAGAAGTAATGTAGACCATAGCTCAAACTTCATTCACTGTCTACCACTACCTAATTATTACCATTCCCCTCAACCTTTGCTCCCCAAAGTCTCAAGAAACCCCTTCCACTTTGCCCTCTTCAATGCCTGTTCCACAGGCACCAAGCTTCCATTCATTCTATATTTTTCCTTCACCCACTCTTTTCATCTCCTATTAGTCACTAAAAACTGAGTTCCTGCTGATGACATAGGCTTCTAGGCCATGTTTGCCAAAATTGCCTACCTTTTCACTCATTTCACTCTGCTCACCAGTTGAGTCAGGGAAATTAGATTACTTTTTGATCCCTTTACTATCACCAGATTCTTCCCCTACCTCCATCATTCTGTAACCTTTCTTCTTTTAAGGGCCACATCAAATCATTCAATTAAAATTCTTCAATAAATTTCATACTTGACTCACATTTTTTCTCATCTTCAATCCCTTCCCTCACCTTGAAGGATTTCAAAATTAATATTTATTATCCCTGAAACATGTTGATCACTGAGTTCCTGAACCTACTCTCTTCCCATGAGCTAATCCCCAAATCCACCGCAAGCACACAAAAAAATTGTTATATACTTGATCTTCACATTACCAAAACATACCCTACCTCTATGTTCAAGAATTCTGAAATCCCCCTGTCTTACCGTAATCTTTTGGCTATTTCTCCTTCTACCTTTCCTTGAAAAACACTACTCTGCATTCACAATGCAACTTCCAATAATTGCATCTCTCAGTTCTCAATCAGACCATCACCTCTGTGCTGGCAACAGCAACAAAACTATTTTAAGGAAGAAATGACCACTATGTCTCTGGAATTCAGATCCTATAGAACTTTGCTTTTAATCAATTAATTAATAATCATTGATTTATTACTTACTATATATCTGGCTTGGTGGAAAATTCTAGGGATATTAAGAAAAGCACAAAGCGTCTGCCTTCAAGAAGCTTACATTATAAGGGGGAAGAAAATTTTTGAATAAATAATTATGCATGAAATAGAATGAAGCAAAGATATTTCTTAACAGGTGGGATCTCTAGAAATCCTTCAGAAGATGGGTTTGAACATAGTCTTACTAGAAATTAGTGATTCTAACAAGTACAGTTAAGTAGGAAAAACTTTCCTTTCTTGAAATAAATCCAGCAGAAAGGCACAGAGACAGCATAAAATATTAGATGACTTGTTTATCTACATTTTTTTCTGATAGCATCAGGAACATACTTTTTTAAATTCTATATCATTATTTTGTACAGTTCTTGACTCAATATAGTTGCTTAGTAAAGGACTGTTGAACAAAAGTTTTTTTTTAATATTAAAAAGTGGGGGTGGCTAGGTGGCGCAGTGAATAGAGCACTGGCCCTCGAGTCAGGAGGACCTGAGTTCAAATCCGGCCTCAGACACTTAACACAAAAACCTAGCCATGTGACCTTGGGCAAGTCACTTAACCCCAATTGCCCTCCCAAAAAGCAAAAAAAAAAAGTGATAAGACATGCTGAGGTCTACTAACAATGATTTTTCTTATGTAGATATACACATGATTAAGGTGAAAGCAGCCTGACAAATTTGAGAATTAGTAAAAACTGTAAGCAGGTTGCTGAGGAGAAAATTTTTCTGCGAAAATAAGAAGTCAGAGGAGGAGGAACCAAGATGGCAGAGTAGAAGCACAAACTTCATATTGATTCTGGCTCCAACCATCTATAATATATGTAAAATATGACTCTAAACAAAATGTAGAGCTACAGAACCTACAAAGTGTCAGAGAGAAACAAATGTCCTGTTGAACCCAGCCCTGCAGGCCAACGGGAAAGGTCTTTCACAGCACTTGGATTTGAGCTCAGTCCCCCAGGAGCCCTGTGTTTCTGAACACAGGATGGCACCAACCAGCAGCAGCTGGAGAAGACTTCAGGAGAGTGAATCATCAGTATCTGTGGTGATTTCCAGACTTCTCAACCCATAAACGCCAAAGACAAAGTAAAAGGTCAGAGTGGAACTCTGCAGGAATTTGGGGGAAGGAAGACCACAATCTGGGCCCTGCCTCTGGAGCAAGATGTGGTGGAAGTGTGCCAGCTGCACCATGGGGCTGCCTCAGTAGGTCCTGGTCTGCAGATTGTAGGGGGACAAAGTGACCATTCAGAGGGTAATCACTCTTGTTTTAATCTGCTTGAATCTGGATTGTGGTCTTTGATGGTGGTCCTGAGGTGTGTGGCCAGTGAGCTAGAGCTTGTGGAGATTGTAGAAATGGTGCCCTTCAAATGGCCCCAGCAGCTATGAAAACCTCCAAAATTTGGGACAAAGCTCTCTCCATTCTGGAAGCAGAGTTCTACCATGGCAAAGAGCTCAAAAACCAAGTAATTGGCTGGCAACATGAGCAAGCACAAACAGACAATAGAATCCCTTTTGGGGGACAAAAATGACCAAGGCATGGAATGGGAGGAAGACAGTGAAGTGAGAACTCCTGCATCAAAAGCCTCCAAGAAAAATATGAATTGGTTACAGGCCATGGAGGAACTCAAGAAGAATTTTGAAAATCAAGTAAGAAAAGTGGAGGAGTAAGTGGGAAGAGAAATGAGAATGATGCATGAAAACCATGAAAAGAGATTCAACAGCCTGCTAAAAGATACCAAAAAATACACTGAAGAAAATAACACCTTAAAAAATGGAGTAACTCAAATGGCAAAAGAGGCCCAAAAAACAGTGAGGAGAAGAATGCCTTAAAAAGCCAAATTTGCCAGATGGAAAAGCAGTTTCAAAAATTCACTGAAGAGAATAACTCCTTCAAAATTAGATTGGAGCTATTGGAAGCTAATGACTTCATGAGAAATTAAGATACTATTAAATAGATCCAAACTGTTGGGGCTCTTGTTGGTAATGGGTTGAATTGGTCCTCAGCTAACAGGGGGCCCGTGATCACCTCGTGGCAGAATGTGAAGGTTGCACCTGTTTGCGATAAGCAGGATTATCTCTCTGCCTTTGGGATGATGCACGATTGGCTCACTGTGGTGAGGGCAAGGCCAGGGGAGGGGCCCAAAAGGGCCCTGGAGAAAGAACTTAAATACAGGCTACCTGGAGGCAGAAGTTCCAGTCCCATGCCAAACTTTGAGAATGAGAGGGAGTTCCAGCCGCACCAAGCCTAAGAGAAAGTAGCAAGAAGCAAGCCCTGTGTCTTAAGTTTTCTGTGCAGCTGTTTCTCCCGGAGAAGCCGGGAGCCAGGGACACCTGAAGCCTGTTGAGGAAGGGTATAGGTGAAACCTATACAGCCTGACCCCCAAAACCTGTAACACCAAACAAATGAACAAAAAAAAAATAGAAGGCAATGTGAAATGCCTCATTGGAAAAATGACTGACCTGGAAAATAGATCCAAAAGAGATAATTTTAAAATTATTGGACTACCTGAAAGCCATGATGAAAAAAGAGCCTAGACACCATCTTTCAAGAAATTCTCAAGCAAAATTTTCCTGATATTCTAGAACCAGAGGGTAAAATAGAATGGAAAGAATTTACCAATTTTCTCTTACAAAACATCCTCAGAAGAAAACTCCCAGGAATATTATGACCAAATTTCAGAGTTCCCAGGTCAAGGAGAATATATTGCAAGCAGTCAGGAAGAAACAATTTGAGTATTGTGGAAACACAATCAGGATAACACAAGACCTAGCAGCTTCTACATTAAGGGATTGAAGGTCTTGGAATATGATTTCCAGAGGGTAAAGGAGCTAGGACTAAAACCAAGAATCACCTACCCAGCAAAACTGAGTATAATGCTATGGGGGAAATGTGGTCATTCAATGAAACAGAGAATTTTCAAGGAGTCTTCATGAAAAAACCAGAGTTGGACAGAAAATTTTGTCTTCAAATACAAGAATCAAGAGAAGCATGAGAAGGTAAACAGGCAAAATAAGTTATAAAGACCTTATTGATGTTGAATTGTTTACATTCCTATATTGAAAAATTGTAATTGTCACTTAGGCTTTTTTCACTATGAGGATAGTAGAAGGGAATATAAATGTATGTGTAGAGACACATATATTAAGTATGAATAGGTTGGAGTGTCTGTATCTACATATATATGTAAGTGTGGGCATATTTATGTTCATGTAGACATAGGCAAGGGGCAAAGGATAAGTTGAATATGAAGGGACAATATCTAATAAATAAAATTAAGAGGTGAAAGAGGAATTTTTTTAGAGAATGAAAATGGGAGAGCTAGATTAGGGTAAATTATCTGATATAACAGAGGCAAGAGAAAACTGTTACACTGGACAGGAAATGCAGGAAGGTGAATGGGAATGGGACAACCTTACTCTGATTGAATTTGGCTTAAGGAGAGAATAACATGCACACTCAATTGGGTATCTTACCCTACAGGAAAGTGGGGGGGGGGAGGTCAGGGAATAAGAAGGGAGATGATAGAATGGAGGGCAGACTGGTGGATAGGGTAGTTAAAAGCAAACAGGGATAGGGTCAAAGGAGAAAATATAATTAGTGGGGGACAGGATAGGATGGAGGGAAATATAGTTGGTCTTTTACAATATAACAAATATGGAAATGATTTGGGTAACTACACATGTACAACCTATATTGAATTGCTTATCTTTCTAGTGTGGGTGGGTGAGAAGGGAAGAAGGGGAAAAATCTGGAACTCAAAGTTTAAAAACAAATGTTTAAAATAATTAGCTTTTATATATCCAACTGGGAAATAAGATATACAGACATTGGGGTATAGAAATCCATCTCACCCTACTAGAAAGTTAGAGAAGTAATGGGAGAGGTTATAAGAGAGAACATATTGGGGGAAGGGGTGTGCAGTTGGCTTGCTATTTTGGGGGTGGGGACAGGGTTAAGACAGGGAGAAAAAATGTAACTCAAAATCTTGTGGAAATTAATGCTGAAAACTAAAAATAAATAAAAACTAAAAAAAAACAAAAAATAAAAAGGCAGAGATACGGCTTTTCATCACAGTGAGAGCAGTTGGTAGAGATGATGTTTCCTTGTACCCATGGTAATGATAGCAAACGAATCCAAGTGATCCCAATACAAATTCACAGTGAGAGCACTAGAAAATATATGGCAACTATGGGGAAAGAGAGCATTGTCCAGAATACTATGAGCACTAAGCTGAACTTTGGGGATGGGCAGGTGGGAAGAGACTGCTAGGAAGATGATAGAATACCAACTAAGGTATCAGGAGCAGTTACCTCAAGGAAAATAGCAATTGGCAACAGTACTAGTATTAATGATTGGGTCAGTACTTGAGATATAATACACTGATTTCAACAGTGATCATGAATAGAGGGTCAAGGGAAACAGGCTGAACATAAAGAAGAAGCAACTCTTACTAATGTTGTGAGTTTATTCCACCTCTTGGACTGAAGGCTAAGTCCCATCTGTGCTATCATATGTATCCTTGGGACACTGTGAAAAAAATGAAGCAATTCTGAGTTTTAAATATTCTTTGGAATGCTGTGATATTTACTTAATCTTACTAGATTTGGTTTTGGAAAAACTCTTTCCATCTTGTACCTTCAATTGAGGAAGCTGTCATAAGATTAGTTAAGTTTACTACCATAAAGATTTGAATTCAGTTCATTAAATGGTTATTTGAGTCAGTTCATCCATTAATACACATGGTAATCAATTAGCACAACTATAGCCCTCATCACTACTATTCTAGACTATTTCAATAGCTTCCTTGCCAGTCTTCCTCCCTCTATCTTCTCCTGCTCCACTCTATCCTCCAATCATCTTCTAAGGTGTTTTTTCTAAACCATAGGTCTGTACATATTACCTATTCAATGTTTTCCCTTTACCTTCAGGATCAAAGAGAAATTCTTCTTTTGAGAATTTTTAAAATATTCTGTTTTCCTACTCTTTTCTGATCATGGTGTATCTTACCCATCTCTGCACTCTATGATCCCATGAGATTGGCCTGCCTTCAGATTCTCAAATACATTACTTCATTACTGTTCTCTGTTCCTTTGTACTGGCTTTCTTCTGTGTCTATGGTGTCCTCCTTTCTCTTCTCTACTGTTTAGTTCCCTTGACTTATTTCAAAATTTAATTTATATCTCACCTTCTTCAGAATATCATTTTTGGGGGAATCAACAGCTAATGTGTTCCCCTTTCATATTATCTTGTTCTTTTTCTTCTTCAACTCCTCCCCCTCCTGCCTCCTTATTACTACTACTTCTATTTCTACTTAGTCATACTAATACTAATTAGCTAGCAAGCTAAGATTTGTTTAGTAATTTAGTGTTCACAAAGCCCTTTTCATGTTGTATCATTTTATCCTCAAAACAACTGTATAAGTGCTTTTATTATCTTCATTTTAAAACTAAGGTAAAGAGATATGAAGTGACTTGCCTAGAATCATAAAGTTCCTATGTATCTGCAGAAGAATTTGAATTCAGGACTTCCTGACTCTGGGTTTAGCTCTCTATCTAGATATTAACTAGATAGTAACATGGTGACTCCACCATCAGACTGAGAGCTCTTAAAATTAGGGATTGGATTTTGTTGTTGCTGTTGTTCACCTTTGTATCTCTATGATTTAGCATTTGGAACATAATAAGCACTTAATCCATTATTTGTTATTAAATAGGTAGCTAAGCTCATAGAATTAAACATTCCTTCCAACAATCTACAACACAACCATGTCTTCCTGTCCTATATAGACCTTGTCCTTAAATTCCAATTCATCATTTCGTTGTTACATGAAGAGGAACCTGAGTTCTCCAAGATTTTACCAGTGGTTTAATAACTTAGAGTATGCTCCCTCATAATGTTTTTATAGGGATGAGAGCAAGTATAATAAATAAATAAATATGTCTTATCAGCAGTAGACTGCTCAACTAGTTATAGATTATGTGGCTTTGACAATGCTTCATATCCTCAAGTTGAAAAACTATAATAGTTGAGATGTAGATAGTAATGTAAATTTTGCAAATGGCTTTTTTGTTTCTTATCTCATTTGAGCTTTTCAGCAACACTGTGAGGTAAATACAATGGGGATAGTAATACCTCTATGATGAATTTTTCTATAGAGTTGGGAAGCTCCAATAGGCTATAAAATCCTTGAGGAAACTGAGGCTTATAGGATTTATGATTTTCTTGGGATTCAAAAACTCATAAGTATCAGAGACTGGATTTGAATCGAGGTTTTTCCAGTCCTCTCACCACTGCCTCTGCAAGTCATAGAGAAGTGAGAGACTAGGTAGTTAGGAGTGAGCCCTGTTAGTGAGGGTTATGCTTTTATGTTTACAAATGATGTCAAATGTATTTCTCCTACTTGTTCCTTGCCTTTGCTTTTAATACCTTATCCACACTGACTTAGCAGTGGCCTAAGAATCTATGATTAGAACAGCATGAATTTGATGAATATCTTTTCTAAGGGAGATTGACAAAGTACAGATCTTTTAGAACAGCATGACATAAGAAACAAGGGCACTTGTTGAAGGCAAACTGAAAAGGGTGTTGATTATATGAAAGGGGCAACTTTAGATTGCTTTCTTCTCTGAACTGGGGTCCCCAATTTCTACCCAGATGATGGAGATTGCTGTGCAAACTTGCAGAGGTAAACAACACTGAAACTTCTAGGCATGGCTTCCAATTACCTAGGAAACTATTTGCAATTAATTTTAAGCACCAACTGGTTTGTGACAAGCATGCACCCTGACAAAGGTTTTCAAAAAGCCTGCTTCACATTTCCTTTCCTTCAGAGAATAGTAGGGGTTTGTTTCAAAACCAGAGAAAGATAGAGAGGTAGCAAGCTGTGCATTGGCTAGTAGGTAAGATCAATCAGCTCTTCTGTGCCAACAAGAGAAAAGGTGACAGGAAAGAAAATGGTTTGCAAGCTAGTCACTTTAAAGTAGATGAAATTGAAGGTAGATAGCTCCTATTTGAAACCAACCTATTAACAAAGTAATGCTAATGCTTTGACTTCTTTACTAGACTGCAAAAACCATGAATTGTACTTTATAAATGACCACGATCACTCAGCTGCTTTTTGAGTATTAAAACAAAAGTAGTCCTATTACATTTTCTCTTAATTCAATCTTTATTAAAAATATGTATTAAATGTTTCATTGTGTGACATATCATTCTAGACACTTGAGATTTAATGATGAAAAATAGTATAATTCATGCTCTAAAATAACATGAAATTTACTAGGTACATAAGACATGTACAGAATTAATTACTGTGCAAGTTATAGTGGGATGAAATCTTATGACAGATAGGAGAGAAGTGAAGAATGTCAAAGACTCACAGATTTTGATAGATATGATTAGAACAGCTAATATTGTTCAGATAATGCTACAAACTGTCTCCACTGCTGACTTGCTTTGGTAATACCAGTTACAGATTTTTAAAAGAGTGTCCCTACCATTCTGGCCATTTGAATGGGAATACGTTTGGTAAAAGAGTTCGTCTTTTCCCAGTTAGCTCTACCTAACAAGCTGATTCTCCAGTGGATGCTTTTCAGTCATCAACATAGTATCAACGTCTCTCTATTCAGTACTGTGGACAGAGATGGGTATCAGAATCACTTCATCCTGAATTGATTTTTTTTTCCTGGTAAAGTCTCCAATGTGGATAGGCAATTCCTTATGCTCAAGGAAGATATAAAGACAACAAGGAAACTAATGTCATGCAATCTAGTTTATCCAGAAGTTTAGGTTTGGCAGAGATCTTGCAATTTGACCTTAAACCTTATTTTATGTTGTTATCTAGGAAATTGGCATTTAAGAGAACAGAGGCCTATGTAGAAGTGCTCCTATAAATTCTCCCTTCTCTTGTGATAGCCAGGAGACTGCTAAACCTTTTTATCTACTCACCTTGCTTGATGTCTAGGACTTTCTCTGCATTGAAATTGAGCTGAATGGCAATGAGTTGGTAATTTGAACAATGACTTATCAGTTTGTCTTTTTCTCTCTTTCTACTTTTCTTCATGCCCTCTTCCTCTTTTTTCTCTCTGCCTATGCATCATCAAGGATGATCCACTGGTCACAAACCTGAGGGAAGAATAATAGATCCCCTTTCCTCCTGCCTCTGTGTGTGTGTTTGTGTGTGTGTGTGTATGTTTGTGTGAGTAATCCCCAGTAGAAGGATGAGAAACACAATTGTAGACACAGAAATGTCTCAGAAGCAGCATCTAAGATTTTCTCCTGAATGTTTTTGCATGTCAGAGGACAGGACATGGAATGTGAAAGCATGAATTTTAGAGAAAGTCATGTAAAAGGAACAGTAAGTTTTCTAATTTGGATAGAAAATAGGATGTGTCAATGTAATGTTAATGGAATCATAAGATCTTCCATGCCCCTTTCTATTGGCACTTAGTAAACAGGCACTTAGCACCTCACTTCAAGTTAACTCCTTGGGAGTAGTTAAGACCTTAACAGGAAGGGCCAGAACAGAGAAGAGCTATACCATATATAAGGAAGAGAACCAGAAGAACAGTCAGATTTTTCTCTCAGTCATCATGTGGAGACTGCTCCTTTTTGCTGAGATCCTCCTTCTGTAACTTTTACTGAGAACTTCCAAGAACCAGGCTGAGGATCTATGGTGAGTGAGAGAGGGATCCCTGCTTGAGGGAGCCTGTTCTATTGTGAAGGTCTGGGAATGTGGGTGTTCACTGCATTAACCATGCATATTGACTTTGTGACCACTGTAATGACTTTGGCTTTCTGGTTCTGGGACTTGTCCTTCTGGTTCTGGCACTCAGTTTTCTGGTATCTGAATAAAGACTTTGGTTCTGCCCTCCATGTGGAGAGTTTGCTACATTTTGTGATACACAACTATACTAGTATATTCATAACCACTGTGGGTGCTGTGAATAATGCGTTATTGATACAGTCAAGAGGAGTAAAGTCCATGTTTTTAATCCTAGTTAAACACCACAGAATCTAGGAAATTAACTGATTGTAATCCATTCTAATTATTACCAAAGGAATAACTGTGTGATGTGTATGTTTTGTACTATCACTAAGGACTCTATTTTTATTTTGTAGAAGTAATTCTGCTATAAGGTGGTGCTCATTGAAGTCTCTTTGATAAATTTAATGAAAATACAGAGAGGTAGTCTGATTGTTTAGATAATGTGGTTGTTGACAAATGTTAAAAGTACTGTGGGAAAATTGGGACACTAATGCATTCTTGGTGAATTTGTGAACTTATCCAACCATTCTGAAGACCAATTTAGAACTGTGCCAAAAGAGTGATAAAACTTGGATACAGCAATAGCACTACATAGATCTATATACCAAAGAGATGATAGAAAAAGGATCTACATGTACAAAAATATTTATGATAGCTATTTTTATAGTATCAAAGAATTGGAAATTGAGAGAAATGAGGAAATTGGGGAATGGTTTAATAGGCTGTGGTATATGATTGTGATGGAATACTATTGTGCTATAAAAGATGATGAACAGATGCTCTCAGAAAAAAAAGAAACCTGGAAAGATTTACATGAAATGATGCAAAGTAAAGTAAGTAAAACTAGAACATATGCAGTAACTGCAATATTATCACCCTGAATAACTTAGCTACTCTAATCAATACAATGATCTAAGACAGTACCAAAGGACTCATAATGAAAAAATGTTATTCACTCCAGAGAAAGAACTGATTGAATTTGAATGCAGATCAAATGACATTTTTGAAGTTTCTTTGTTTTTCCTTTTTTTTCTTTTTTCTTTCACGTAATGACAAATATGGAAATATGTTTTGCACGAGTGTGTATGTATAACCTACATCAAATTGTCTCTCCTAACTCCAGGGCCAGCACTCTATCCATTACACCACCTAGGGGGAAAAAAGGAGAATCCTGCAATTGCACTGAAAATGAATAAATTTTGCAGAGAAGGTAAGGCACACATGTGCGCGCACACACACAGACACAGAAAATAACCCTATAGAGACATAATATAATAGGACATTTTCCACCAAGAATAATGGAAAATAAGAGAAAAGATAATGATACCTGCTTAGCTAATAGTATTTCGGTTCAAGCTTATTTTGTCATTTAAACTCCCCCTGCAGCTCTCCAAGGGACACCAATTTAGATTCATCATTTAAAACCCTCACCACACTTTCTTCCCTCCAACTGAATATCCAAGGGAAAAGGAAAGAAAAAAAAAGCTCTAGGGCTATTTTTAACCTGATATTTTATCAAACCAAGGGATATATAGATTGTTCCATGGAGCATTTAAACAATAAAGAATCCATTGTCCTTTAAAATTGGAAGTGTCTCCTTTCTCAGAGGAGTAACTTATATGCCAGGGCCTATCCTTGTTGACTTAATACTGTCACCAATAGAAACTTAGTGGGTAGATGAATTCCCAGTAAATAGATATATAGCCCCTAGTGAATTAATAGTGCCAATAATGACAAATAAGAGGATTATTTAGTGTCCTTTGAAATTAAAAAAAAACATACCCTTAGGGAAACACAGACAGAGACATAAACTGAAGACTTTCTCCCACACCCCCCCATTGGTAAGTCCTTCTTTTCACCTTTAAAAAAGTTCTACACACCATTATCTTGGAATAAAATACTATATTATCACTCAGGACTATCATAGAAGTTTTTTCTTTACTTCCACAGATGGAAATAGTAATTTGGGTAAAAATTATTTGGGAAAATGTATTATATCTGACAGCAAAACTGATTTTGCACCTCCATGAGACTCACTTAAAATTTTCTACCAATTGTCCTTTCTGTTTAGCTATACACTTTTCTTCTTATCTTAGTTACACTGTTGATGATGTCATGAGCCTTACAACTCAGAATTTTCCTTCCTTTGGGACCCATTGATTGGTTAGAGTTTACTCTAATATCCAATCAAATCTAACCATTGGGGGGCAGAGCCTAGATGGCAGCATAGAAGCAGCAAAGCACGACAGCTCCCACACAAACATGATAAAAAACTCATAAAATGGGACTTTAAACAGATTTTCAAGCTCCAAAACTCTCCAAAAGACAGAAAGCACATCTGTTGCTACAGGCAGCTCAGCAGGTGGGGCTCTTCACAGCAGTCTGGGCGTCGAGGCTGAAACTCCAGCTGGGTGGGGCCATGGGGCATCAGGCGGGGAGCTGCGTCTATAGGAGAGCAGATCAGCTGCACTGGAGGCAC
>CM053593.1:338870061-338889837 GCA_028646575.1 Pseudocheirus occidentalis | reverse complement strand
TGAACAAAGTTAGAGAAATTTTGTAAAATAATGACGTAATAATGACTTGGGTATTCTCAGCTGTATGATGATCCAAGACAACTCTGAAAGACTTATTAAGAAAAATATTATCCATCCCAAGAGAAAACTGATTATGTCTAAAGACAGATGGAAGTATACTTTTTTCTACTTTCTTATTCTTTTTTTCCTTTTTTTTTAAAAAAAGTAATAAATTTTATTTGTTTTCTTGTTTACAAAAAAAAATAAAGAGAGATAGTGATGCCAAGAGACAAAGTTGAATAGGGATTGTATTTCTCAAAATACCAGCAAAAAGGCTTGGAAGGGGACAATGAAATTGCATCTATGGAAACAGCTTGAATGTAAACCCATTTGCCTAAAATGGAAAATGAAGTGAAAGAAAAAAATGTGAAATCAGATGGGAATGGTAGATGGGAATAAAATTATGAAGGGACTTAAGTCACAGATCCTTATCCCTTCTCCAATTCATATTCCATCTTGTATTATTATTTTGTGTTATAATATCCTGCATTATAGTTATTTTCGTGCATCATATCGTTTACTGGATTGTAAAGTAAGGATCATGTCTTCAATGTCTTTGAATCTCTGTAATGGTAATGGGAATTTGAAGACCTTCCCTGCTTTGAAAATAAACTCTGCCCCCTAATAGGCTGAATATAATCACATGGAGCCTGTGGTGCAAGGAGTTTGCTAGAGGACAGAGCAGAGCTCACAGAAAGCTGGGAGTCAGAGCAAGCTTGATGGTTGAGAGGAGAGCACACATCACAGGGAGACAGATAGGCTTTTGAGTAAATACTGGTTTGAGGGAAGGCTAAAGGATGTTATGGCTCTCTGTGCTGTTGTAGCTTATGAACTTCTTTGTTACTAGGATGGAATCAGCCTACTGGTTTTGAGATTTTGTTTTCTGTTGTCTGAATATATTTATAATATAATATTTATACTATTAAATAGTATACTATTTTTAGTATTTATAGTATATTTATAGTGATCTCAGGTGCTGTATTGTTTCCCACAGTACTCAGCACAATATCCTTCACATAGTAGATACCCAATAAAATATCAATTAAATTAATGAATAAATGAGTAAAAGAATTTATGAATCGTAAGGGATCATTGAATTTTGTTCCCACAGGAATTATACAAAGCCTAATTCATGAAATCTAAGAAGTCATACTGATGGCAGCTGTTTGTGGTGGAGGGTATTGGGGGGATGATGATATCTTGTTAATCATCATATCTAAAAGCAGATTCCTCCTCTTTTGTCCTGCGTATCAAAACAACAACACCAATAAAAACCAACTGCCAGACCAGGCCTGTTTCACCAAGGAGGAGGTCCATTTACCCAGACACTTTCTTAGATAAGGGGACTCTTCTTATGGATATCCTGGGCAGAATCTTCAACTTACACTTTTGTCAACCTTCCTAGCAATCGAGAAAATTCCTTTCTTATGCTGTGGAGATCATAATATCTGATGTAGACAATATGAGATGAGACTAAAAGCATTTTATTGCTTGGCATTTCCTTTATTAAGTAAAGTATAAGGAAAATGAGGATGAAAAGGTGGGGGGGATTGAAATGCAGAAATGAGCAATGTAAGCTGGCGTGTAGGCCCACATGGAGTTTAGGTGCTTTTAGATAGCCTGTGAATCTTGGAATGCCTGGCCAATGGAATGCAAGGGGGGAGATGTAAATGGGGTCGAAATAATAAAACGGCTATTTAATTGTCTTGAAGTGTGCCTGCACCTGCTAAGTTATCCTTTTCCACAAGTGGATGAAGACCAAGTTACTCATCCTAAAAGATGTGATATAATAAAATCTTTCCTTAATTCACTGATGGCCATGTGGAGTTCTTTTGGTAAGATGGTTATTTCTCACATGAATGATACACATCTAAAAATATTAAGTTGTTTTTCACCAGCAAAGGAAATGCATGGTCTGAAGAGCCCCCATACGACTCTTCTCTTTGTATAGTGATTCCATGTGTTTCTGATCCGACTACTAGTTGTATCTTGTTAGAAATAGAGTGTTTTTAATACAAAATTAGTGAAGAATTACTGATGTTCTGTTATATCTAAATTGAAAGATGATAAAGACTTAGATGAGCAGTAGGGGACTGTAGTAAAAACATGGAATCCCTTTTGCTTTGCTAAGGACATCATTCAATTAGATTTTTATTAGAGCTTTAAAATTTTCATTTTTAATTTTTGCCTGGACAGAAATTAGTGTTCCATACCATAGATACTTTAAGTAAATTATCTATAAAGAAATCTAAAAATTAGTGTGTTGGCAGATTAATGAAATTAGCTGCTGAGCCAAAATATGAATTATCTCACAGTTTTTTGCCTCCAGAATTAAGAAAATGTGTGATTTTCATACGAACCTTAGAAATAATTTTAAGGGACTGTTGAAAAATTCTTTTTTTAAAAAAGGAAAAATATATTATCTCAGTTTTTTATTGAATTACATGAAGCTCATTTTTAAAGCATCTCATATAGGTATGCAGTTCTATGTATGTGTATATATAAATAAGTATACATATACATTACATACATATATGTGTATATAAATTTGAAGATAAATATTCCATCCTCCCTTCCACGCTCTCTACTCCCTTTTATACAATCTATGGCCCATCCTGCTCATATTCAGATACAATGTTCCATCTTTTTTCTCTGTGTCTTTGAAAAGTCAGTCACTTTGAAGAGTCAAAAAGCCTAGATAGACAGTATCCCTCCTTGCCTCCACCTTGTATCATCCAAAGGTTCCTTCAGTGCTCCTACCAGTCTCCAGCACTAGTGATTTTGAGAGAGCAATTTAAGTGGAGTAATGAGGTCAGAAGCTGGATTCTCCACAAAGGGGATGTAAAATTTTAATCTCTAAAACTCTTTTTTTCCTTAGGCCAAGCCCTACTTGATTAGTGTTTGAACTCTGGTTGGCTCAGAATGAATGCAAGTAACAATTGTTTCTATTTTGACCAGAAACCCTAAGAGGCTTCCCCCTCCAGATCTCCCTCTTTTTTTTTTTTTTAAAAAAAGGTCCTTCTTTGCCTCATTTCTTATTAAGCCTTGATTAGTGAATAGGCATTGCCCCAGTCAAACTGAGACCCCATCTCCAGTTGTCCTGATCTACACCTTGCCACTGGACAAGGTGTCTCTGGAGGAGAAAGTGAGGCTGGTGACTTTGCACAGCCCTCCCTCACTTAAATCCAATTGGCTCACATGTCATGGCATCCCCTTCCTGATGTCATGGTCCTTTTCAAGAACAAACGAAAACCATAACAGTGGCAGAAGCAATCTCTACCCCTTAGGTCAATCCTTTCTGATTCCCATAGGCTGCAAGTAGCACCAGATTATTATGGATTTCAACAGAATGGAAGTTTCTTGAGAACACGAACTGTTTTATATTTGTTTTTGTATCCAGTACCTTGTACAGACTTGACACATAGTTCCAGTTAATAAATGCTTCTAACTCAAGCCTTGACTGACACCACTTCCCTCAGTCTCCTGTCTCTTCGATTGGAGGGCTGGAGGGTAGCTAACAAAATCCTCCAAATGTCTTCTTTCATAAAAACCAGAAACTTGACTTTTTACCTCACTCCAGTTCGTATCAGCTTCTCAATCTGATTTCCATTACCTGAAACAAGGTGCCCTCTGGTCTTCCCCTCCCACTTCCTTCCTCCTTTTGTGTGTTGTCTTCCCCCTTTAGACTGTAAATTCCTTAAAGGTAAGAATTGTCTTTTATTATTATTATCATCATTATTATTATTCATTGTGTCCCCAGTGTTTAGCACAGTGCCTGGCATACAGTAGGTACTTAATAAATATTTATTAGATTAGATTAGTTTACACATATGTACATATAAACATACATGTACCTATGCACATTATCTACATATATACATAGGTACATGGATATATGAATGTATATTTCCAATATCTCCAAGTGGAATGCAAGTCTCTTGAGAGTAGGAATCTTTTTTTTCCTTCTATTAGTAAAATAAAAACAAACAAAACTTCTAGCAGCTGATATAGTGCCTCAAGATGGTAGACACTTAATAAAATGCTTGTTGATTGAATGATAGGTTGCCATGGGGAGGAAGCAGGCCCCTGGGGAGAAAACATGCCATTCCTTCATGAGAAACCCTAATTCCCCTGTACCCTGCCCCAACCATCAGCTAGTTATTACTCTGCCTGGGGGCTTAGGTAACAGATTCAGAAATCTACTCTATGACAAATGAATGGGATACATTTTCAGGGTAGATTTTCAATGAAGCAGCTACTGTGCTAGCCTCCCGGGCTTTATTCAAGACCTTTCTGTTTAATTCATGTAAGAAATAGTGCTCCTTCAGATTTCAGTGCAGTTTGCAGAAAAGTTAGGCATTTTATTTTACCTATATATATAAGTTACTGACTTTGTATTCTCAGTATTTCTGCCGACAGCATGTGTGATGAGACAGAATTGGAAAAGCAAAGCAAAGGCAAAGCTTGGCTTATGATGTCGTCCCTTTCTGGAAACTTTTAGACCCTGAAACACAAAAACAGCCTGAAAATTCATCACTGTTTAGGTTTGGCCTAAACCATTCAATATGACTTTAATTAGCTTTCAGAGTGTGAAGCTCAAATCAGAATGGTGGCAGAAATAAATTGTTTAAAGAAAAAGTACAGACTGTGCTGAACTGTATGGCCTGAGCCTCAAGAAATACTGTATTCTAAGCACAATCCGCTGCTGTCTTTGTATTACTTGAGTCTCATTTTGATTCAAAAACTTGGGTTTTTTTCCCCATTTTCTATAGAATATAAATAGCTTTAGAATATTAAGGTTAACTTTGAAAGCCATGGCCTATAGTATATTTCCCAGCAAGTTTGTGAACCAACTATTAACCATGTGAGGTGCTATTAGGTGAGTTGGCCTTGAGAAAAATCATAGATTTAGCATTAAAAGGAATCCTTAAAAGGGACTAAGATGCTTCCTCTTGCCCTACCTCACTCTGAGCTTCAAGTGCCTTTCCCTCTACATCTATCCTGTATCTGTTTTGTATGTGTTTTATATATCCCATATATCTATATGTTGTCACTATAGTTGGAATATAAGCATTCAGGAAGCAGGAATTTAAAAAAAATACCCCAAGTGCATAGTTCTGTTTAGGAACTTAATAAATGTTGGATTGCCTAATTGACCTAGTCTGACTCCCTCATTTTTTTATAATATTAACAACAATAACAATAATAATAGCATTTACATAACCCTTAAGTTTTCTAAAGCTCTAGATATACAGCAACCTTCTGTGGTAGTTTTGATTATTAACCCCATTTTACAAATGAAGAAACAGAATGAAAAATTAGGTGACTTGTACAGATAAGGATTGTCTGTGGTAGGATTTAAACTCAAGTTTTACTCACTCCAACTCCAGTGCTCTAAAACATGCATTAACATCTTACAAATAGTAATTGGCAGAATGAGTAATTGATCTGAAATATTTTGACCCCAAATTAAGAGCTGTTGGTTCTTTCTCATTTTGTTATCTGGCATTTTAACGTTTGAAATACTGCAATATGTTGATCTTTGTATTACCTATTGGACATTGTGTAGAGCAACCAGGTGTTTTGTTTTTTTGTTTTTGTTTTGTTTTTGTTTGTTTGTTTTAGCAAAGTAGAGCAAGAGTCTATTAAGAGGAGAGATATTTGCATAGAGGGAGGAGCATGAGAGTTGGAAAATGGGTTGGTGTCTGCACTGAAGTGTGGAATTTCAAGGATCCCTCCTTTCTTCAGAACTTCTTCTACTTAGGCAGATTATCATCAGCCTTCTATGCCTTTATTGCTAGACTGTGAAAGGAGAAGAAGGAGGAGGAGAAAGAAGAGGAAGAGGAAGAGGTGGTCCAGAGAGAGAGAGGAAGCACCCAGTGACTTACTTTCTGGTGTTGAGTCTTTCAGAACTTAGTAAGAGTTGTCCTCACACATTTTCAGACCAATACACAAAGCTTTTCAAATTTGGATAAGATATGTTGGAACCTGTGTTCTATTAATAAAATCCTAAAAAAAATTTCACTTCATCGCCATGGAGAGGCATCAACATAGGACTTCAATGAAATTTTAATATTAAATTTATTAAGTAATAGGGCTCTAAAATTTCCAACAACTTTTTTATGGAAACCCTGAGATAATATCTCTGTTTTACAATAAACTTACATTGAATTTAAATTAAATTGGGGAATATAATAGATGTAAAACAAATGTGCTTAAACAACTGATGAAGAATCTATCCTTAAATTGGAGGGAGTCCAAGGCTCAGGGACCCTGTGAACCAAGGCATAGAACTAGAGGGAGCAGTATGAAAAGGGCAGAGGTTGAATATTCAGTTAGTAAGTAGAATATGTAGAGAGAAGATAAATAAAGGAATATGGATTTAAATGCCAGGTTCAGCATTTGACACTTTATTTCAGTGACAATAGGGAGAAGAGGACTATTGTCTATTAAAGGTTGAGTACCTGAATTACTTGACCTGAGTAGTGACTTAGGAAGATTATGTAGGTGGCAGTGTGTAGGCTGAAGTATAAATGTGAAATCCTGGAGTTGGTACCAATTATCAAGATAGGATGATCGTGTAGGACAATAGCCTTCCAAGCTGGGTGCCCATACAACAATCAGGGAATGCACAAGATGATCCTTTGTACTGGACAAAGAAAAAAATTAGAAATGAGGAGGGTACGATGACTGTTCAGCATGCTTGCAGCGAGTGCGTATACCTGTGCTTCATCCTCCCTTGCCTGTCACTAATGCAACCTGGGTGTTTTCCCCCATTTAGGCACTGTTTCCCCTCTCTGACCCATCCCCTGACACCAGATCTCTCTATCACTGTGAATCTTGCCCCCGAATCTTCCACTCTCATCTCAAAAGAAATAACGATACTTTAAATTCCCTGAATCTGGCAAGAAAAAGGAAGACAGGGGAAGGGAAAGGAAGGAGAAGAGAAAGTAGAAGAGGAAAGGGGAAGGAAGGAAAGGGAGGGAGCACAGAAGGAGAGGGAAAGAGGAGGAGAGGAGAGTAAATGGAATTTAAGGACCTCTATTTTTAGGATAAATAACTAATCCTAACCCATAATTAATTTAAAAAATATATAAATTATTAAAACTTATGTGTCATAATTGTCTTTTAAATTTTTTCATTCAGGTTTAATAAAGCAATAATATATCAATACTTTGGGGCATGCATATCAATCAACCAATCAGCACTGATCAAGCAAATGCTTTGTACCAAAAGGTTCTGGGTGCTGGGGATACAAAGCCAAAGTGAAACAATCTTTGCCTTGAAGGAACTTGCTGTCAGTCTAGGGGACTCTATATGCATGCAGTCTGTGTGTGTGTGTGTGTGTGTGTATCAGACCCATATACATATATGCACATATTTGTTTTTATCTGTCATTTCTATAATTTATGGTTATCCTTCCACATCATGGGGGTTGAGGTCACAACAAACTCAGGATCTGGAAGATCAGTGTAAAATGTTTTGGCCCTCCCTTTGTACCAGAGAAGATGTTTGAATTATTATGATATAAAAAGATAAAATATGTTGATATTATACAATAATATACATATATTTTATGCATTTCTAAATTTTTTCTGAAATTTGCAGCTTCCTCAAAACTCCCCCAAAATTCCCATTTAATTTCTCATGCAGCCTAGGGATATAATCAAAACTGTGATGGGGAAAGTCACGATGGGGAAGGGATAACTGCATATCTGTCTATACAGATATGTGTATGTATATGCATATGAGCTCCAAGGACAAACAAAATACGTATATATACACATATTCAAAATAGCTACAAAATAGATATAAATTCATTTGTGGGTGAAGATACTAGTGAGGGGGAGAAAAAGTTGGAGATCAGTCAGGCTTTGGAAAGAAAGTGTCACTTGAGATGAACCTTAAAGGGAATTAGGGGTTCTTAGAGCTGTTTATGAGGAGGGTATGCATTCCAGGTGTGAGAGTGGAGTGATTGATTTTGCTCAATTCCATCCTGCTTAAAGTATGTGACAAGATACCCAATCAATCAATCTCACTCATAGTCCTTCAACTTAGTGTGAAAAGTCTTTGAAAGCCATTTGATGAAGTGAAATGATGCCAAACAGGAAGTCTGTTCCAGCTGACTGAGAGATTTCATGAGTCTTGTATAACAACACTGACATAGATGGAATCAGGAAGTCTACAGAGGCTAGATAAGGGAGGTTTCTAGCACACTGTGATGAGCAGAAAGTTGACAGAGCTATGTTCTTTGGGACAGGGAGAGATATGGATATTGGGGGATAATTTAATGATGTAAAGAAACAAAATATATCAATAAAATGTATGTGAAAAAACAAAAATGAAACAAAAAAAGCATTCACAATTTAGTCTTGACCAACTTTTCCAGCCTTATCACATTTTACCAGATTTGACTTATATTGGCTGTTCTTGATACAGGACATTTATTTCTCATCTGGAGAGAAAGATGGAGACAGAACTGACCTTCCCTTTGGGACTTCTTTGAAACCCTGATTTCTGCCCAGAACTGGAAAAAGGTTTTGACTATAGGTATCTGAAAGTGCAAGTTTGGGGTCAGGGTAAAAACCACTAAATTTATATAAATCGTTTTGTTTAACCATTCCCCAACCAGTGAGTATCTACTTTGTTTCCAGTTCTTTGCTATCCAGGAAGTGCTGATATAAATAATTTAGGTCTATATGGGGACTTTTTTTATTTAATCACCAGGCTCTGTAGGACATTAATATAGTAGGGGAATCACTGGGCCAAAGGGTCCATGATCAACTTACATAATTTATTTATATAATCCCACATTTCTTTACAAAATGATTGTACTTATTTAAAGCTCTATCAAAAAATTCAGTAGTGTGCTTATCTTCCTACAACCTTTATTTTTCCCCGTATTGTGTCTTTTTTTTTTCTTACCATTGTAATGGTTATGGAATTTGAAGAGGAGCATTTTTTTTAACTTGCTGACATAGTAGGAAGGGGTGGAGCAGGAGGAAGCCTGAGCCCAGCTGGAGCTGGCTCAGTGACTGGAAGCAGTAGTGGTTCAAACTTCTTTTTATTTTGAGCCAGCCAGAATTTCTGCTTAGGACTCCTACTGAGGACTGTTGGGGACAGGAACTGCTGGGGGTGGGGAGAGCTGCTGAGAGCAAGCCTTGTGAATGCTGAGCAGTTGCAGTGAGTGAGGAGAGGGGGATCTTTGCCTGACATAGCCTGTTCTGTTTTGAAGACTTGAGAATGTGGGTGTTTACTGCATTAACTATGTTTGCCAACTCCATAGCTACTGTGATGTCTTTGACTTTATGGTTTGGGGACTCAGTTTTCTTGTATTTGGATAAATGTTCTAGCTTTGTTCCTCATGTAGAGAGCCTGTTATATTTTGTGATTAATAACCATATCAGCATATTTATGGTTACCATAGGCATTATGAATACTTCATTGTTGATAGAGCCAGGTATGAGCAAAACCTATGAACAACTTTAAATAGGACTTCATACTTAATTCAATTACCAGGCATGTATTGGGAGTTTTTTTAATAAGTATATGTATATTGAGAGTATATTATTGAGGCAGCTAGATGGTACAGTGAATAAAATGCTGGCCCTTGAATCAGGAAGACTTGAGTTCAAATCCCCTCAGATCTGAAAAACTGTGTGAACTTTTGAACGTCATGTCATCTCTATTTGCCTAAGTTTCCTCAAATATAAAATGAGGGTGACAATAACACTTTTTTCCCAGTGTTGTTGCAATGATCAAATTTGGTAATGTTTGTGTATCATTTAGCATAGCACAGTACCTGGCATATATTAGGTATATAATAAATGCATCTTCCCTTTCCCCCAACACCCTTTGTATTTTTGGTTTATTTTTTTGGTCATTAGGAAAGCAACAGTAGAGACCACAGTTCTAGAAAATAACACATGGGGACCACAAATGGGGCAGGTTAAGCATTGGTAGAAAGGCAAAAGTGAATTTGAGAAATAGAACAGAACAGGCTCTGAGCAAAGATATGGCCTATGGGGTGCTTTCAGTCCACCAAAGAATTTCAGGTGCTCTCCTAAAAATGTAGGATTGCCACTGTGCACACTTCTGTTTGTCATGTGACACCATTGTCAGTTTGTCTCTAGTCTAACCTATCTGTGACCCAAAGAAGTTTAGCCCATTTTAATTTTGGCCCCTAATTTTGTTCAAGTTGTGCAGGTCTGGCATGGAGGTTGAATGGGCAATAATGATGAGTGATTGAATTTGAGAAATGGGCGGTCAAGGGAAAGAAATTATAAAGAAAACTTTTCTTGCCAGGAATCCTAGAAACCTGGTGTAACAATAATGCAGTATTCACAACACCCACAGTGATTATGAATATGCCGATATAGTTGTAAATCACAAATCTACCCTATGCCTCTGGTAATAGTCAAAAGAGGGGAAAGTCAGATAACAAATAGCAAGATCAGTAAATAATATTACATCCAGATATAACTGGGAGGCCAGGTCTGTTGATTTCCACCCCTATCATTCTAATCAACAGCTTCCTAGAAGCCACAGATTCTAGACTGTCATAGAGTCAGTCCTATCTTCTACAACTACAATGAAAATTAGTATCTGGGAGGAAGGGTTGTAAGAAACACACACTTTTGTAAAGCAACAGGGACAAAGTAGAAAATAGAACAAGTGGGGAGTGGAATAGGAAGGAGGGAAATATACAGGTACTAGTGTAGGGAGATCCATCTTGTCCTACTATAAAATCAGAGGGGTGATTGGGGAGGACATAGAAGAAATCTGATTGGGGGAGAGGGATATACAGTAGGATTGCTGTTTGGGGGTGGTGGGTAGGGGAAAGACAGGGAGAAAATTTGTAAGTCAAAATCTCATGGAAAGGAATGATGTAAACTAAAAATAAACAAAAGTTTAGAAATTTAAAAAATACATTTTAGAATTTTGAAGAAAAAAAAAAGAAAATTGGTATCCAAGCCAATGAGGTCCAGCAAGCTCTGAAGTGCCTTCTGAATCAGCAAAAGCAGGTTCAGTGATGGTCAGTCTTCTCCTAGTGTTGAGTGGATTTTATTGAAATCTAACTTTTTGGAAATTTGTAATCTGTGACCTCTGTGTTGTGATTCTTTTTTCAAACCACTCCACTCCTTGAGGATTATTGTAAATATTGAAATTTATGGCTTGTTATACTAATATAGTCCTGATCTCATTTTATCCGTACACATTATGGGTTGAGCAATGGTTATTTGACTTAGTTAAATGTAACGGAGGAAACAGTTTGTGTTGTTTTTATACTGCGATGAACCTATTCATGTGATGAGAGCTGTGAACTAGTAAAAAAATTCTAAACATCTCTACAAATTAAACAAACTGAACTTGAAAAAAAATCAGCTCTGATATTTTATTTGCTTGGTTTGGGGCAATTTATTAAAAATCCCAGGACCTCAGATTCCTTATCTGTGGAATGACAGTTTTAGACTAGAAAATCTCCTCTCTTTCAGCTCTAAATGTTAAGATGCCAACATTTATGGCTCACTCATTCATTTCTCCCCTCTATTTTGGTGCTGCTTATAATTAGATTGGGTGGATTTAATTCTTTGATTGTTGGATTATCTGTGATCACAAAGGAAATGAATCAATAAGAACTCCTCCTACCCTTTCTCACATCTATTTCTATTTAGCATGTTATCAGAGGTGTATTTGATTTCACTGAATATGCAGGAAGAACTGAGCTCTTGCAAAGAGGAAGCAAGAAGTTAAAATTACTTTTATAGACATTCTCCCTCAACCCCCTCCTCCACTGCCAGAGAGTGACTGTGCCAATAATTTAATAGTTTTTTTTCCTGGTTCTAAAATCAAATGATAGCATGAAGGCTAGAAAATTGTGTTTAAAAAATCTATTTACATAGCATATGCTAATCATATATTTTGAGCGCTCTGAATTGTACTATATTAGAGTCCCTACTTTTGGAATTCTTATTAGTCTATCAGAGTATTCAGTTCTTTCTGTCTACCTCACTAACTGATGAGACTCATAAATACTGAGCCCACATGAATTGTGCTGATTATAGTAACTGTGCTCAGAATTCTTACCGTTAATTAAGCAATGAGACTTGTAAATTGCAGGCCATGAATGTCCTGAGTCTCAGCTTAGAATTCTTATAAGCCAATCAGGTCACTTGATTTCCTCTTTTTACTTTAAAATGATTCATAAAGTAAAATACTATTGTAATCTAAATTTAGATCAGAGAGACATAAACTATTAGTATGCTCTCCATTTTTGTTATCATCAATACATTAATATGTTACAAAATAACTAGTTCTTGTTGGTTTATTTGACTTGATTATTTTTAATCTTGGGATACTTTGGGAAATTTATTAGGCAAGGAAGCTCTGGATTGCTCCTGATTTGCTATTCTGATCCAAGAAATCTTTTTCGATTAAAAAATATTGTCTGATGCCTATAATAACCTAACAATCTCAGGAGAAAAACTAATTATTGATTAACCTTAGGGCCTTGGAGAACAACTATGCCTCTGTATTCTTAATTGTACCCCTGCAGTCCTACATCACTTTTTTTTCAGGGTTTAGCTCAATTTATTTAGTGAAAGTATTACATTGTAAGATTTGTAGATAGGTCTATTAGACATTCATTAATTGGGTGACCATTGGAAATGTGGACTTGCCCAGTTGGGAAATGGTAAATTATAATGACTAATGTTTTTGAATGCTAACATTAATGACAACTCAGCATTCTCCCATTCATCTAGAGGAAAACAAATCAAAAAAACCATTTAAGAAAAAAAATAGATTCAGCTGAACTTGGAGTTTTGGTAGCACAAAGATAAAGGTTGCCTATTCCAGAGGGCTAAAATATAAATGAATGCATCATGGGCTCTCATTAAAATATGCAATATTTTTCCAGATAAGAAATATTTCATGGCAGGATTATAATGACTTTCTAAAGTTCAACATATTATAGTTTTCTATAATCCTGAGATGTTTGTGAGGTTTTTTTTTGTGGAAAAATACATATAATATTTTACACGTATATGCATTCTACATGTATATATCATATTGTTCTAATACAAGATTCTGAGTCTTTTATATTTAAAGGCCAATTGTTAGGATGGAATATATGTGTGTTTATAGAAACAGAATGAATACAATTACATGATATATATGTCTATTATATATGGCATACAAATTTATACCTATATGGTATATATGTGCTATATGTGTGTATATATATATATATATGTATATATATATGTATGTGTGTGTATGTGTGTGTGTGTTTTCATCTTGACTATTTACCTTCAAAATCTCAAAGGTTTAAAATTATGCTATTCCATCAATTATAAGGAAATGAGATGAAAGTAGATTATCCACAAAAACTATTTTTTTGGAGATTAACTATGAAACTGCAGAGTTTATTACAAGTTTTTGTTTCTTTTCTAAAACTGTACTCATTTGAGGGAGGGAGACACTGTTTCCTTTCTTGAATAATTTCTCAAACTGTTGTCTACTTTTAAGCTTAGTATTTCCTCCATGATATCCAAAGTATTCTGAAATTAATAGAATCTAAATATAAAAAATATGTATTTTCAGCTATGATTTTAATACTCCAAACCACCATGAAAATAACCCAAATAGGAAGTCTGTTAAAATATGAGTGAACTTAAAAGACATGGAGAGCATTGAGTTAAGTGCTTTGCGAAAAACAAAAGGAAAAAAAAGGTCATTTTTGAAGCAGTAACCTAATTGATGATACAGAAACACACAGAGATTTAGGAATAACTTACACAGCAACATATTGTTTAGAAAAGATTAATATAGAAACTCAAGAAATATTTTTTCCCTAAGATTATCTTGTTTAGATCCTGAAGCATTCTTTTTGGGCCCAATAGACAAAGTCTGACCCAATGACAAGTGGTGAGATCACTAAAGTTGTTCAGAGTGTTCTTCTTGTGTATGGACAGATTAACTTGTCCCTCTGTGTGTCTCCTCTTTTTGACGTCTTGTCATTTCGGTACTGTAGTCCCCATTCTGGCTAGACCTCATATCATCCATCACTCTTGTCTCATGGCCTATCCAGTGCCTCTTTGCACAAGAAGCTAATTTCAACTCATCTATGATCTATGGAATTCTATGGAACTCTGCATTTTTAAACTTAATTCAATTCAACAAACATAGAATAAAATATATATTATGTGTTGAATAACATGAAAAAGGGATATGATCATGTAGGAAGAGTCTATATATTGTTCTTTGGGGGAGGGGAAGGGGCATCATTTGATGTGTAAATTTCTATCAGACACATTGTAGAGAAGAATAGGCTTTCCAAATCTTCATGGACACCTCATCAATTGTCAGCATTTTATGAAAATATATTAAACTAATCCTCACCACAATGTGAGTTTTGTTTGTTTTTTAGTCAGTTTTTCATCCATTCAACCTACAACCCTTAAAAGTTCATGGGTAAGACAAGTATATCCTAATACTCCCTCTGTCTTGAATTGGTCTTCATAAATTGGACTCTTTGAGAAATGGTCATTGCTCCTGCACTTTGTTTTTATTGAGGTTAGAGTGTAATTTGGTTAATTTAGATACACCACGCAATTTATATGTCATCATTTTCAGATCTACGGTTTTATTTTCCAAGAAAGTCAATTTGTCACAAAAGTCTAACGTGCAATTGTTTTCCATCTATCTTAACTCTTTTACATTCCTGGAATCTGGAGAATATACCACAAATAACTGTGTATAACTTTAAGGTAGATAGTAATTCCTAGCAGAAATTCAAAATCTCAGCTTGGGAAAAGACCTGAAAAGACATTTATTCCAATCTGTGCCTGAAAAAAGTGTCTTCTGTACAAAATACCTCATACACAATCATCTTGTCTTTGAGGACCTCTATGGTAGGAGAACCTGCTACTCAACCACTTGCAAATAACTCTGATGATAATGAAATTATTCCTTAGATCAGATTGCCCAAATTACTCTGAAATTTCTACCTATTTTTTCCCATTTCTATTGCCTGGTACTAAGTACAACAACCATAATTTCTCTTCTACTTGCCAACCTTTCTGATGCTCAAAAATAACTATTTTGTAAGCTTTATGCATAGTCTAGGAAGTTAATCATTCTTAGTTTCTTCATCTACTTCCTATCTGATATGCTTATGAGAGCCTTCAACCTCCTAATTCTCCATAATTTGGGTACTTTCTAGTCTCAGAACTGAATACTATATTCCAAAGAGGCATAGAGAAGTTGGTGTACAGAAGAGCTATCGTCCTCTCCACTCTTGGATACTTTTCTTCTTTTATTTGTCAAAGGAAAAAAAATAATAATGTACTCTGTTTTAGGCAATAAAAAGATCTTTATTATGTCATATATGTCATAAATATATAATTATTGATTTAACATTATTCTAAATCTAAGCATTTCCAGCTTAGAGAGAAAAATGTGCACAGTGATATAGTCCCCAAGTGCCTTTGGACATCTTTCATATCCAGGACATTTTGACGTTTCATTTATAGGAAACTTGAACATGGAAAAGGTTATGATATGTTAAAATACAGACTGGAGTTAACATTCTCCATCCAATAGTCATTTTTCTTCTAAAACTACTCAATTTCTTCTTTGATTACTCCAGTTAATGATTCATAGGGATCCCTCTCCTATGATCTCTAATCTCTTCAGAATTAGGAAAGAGGTTACTGCCTTCAGGAAGGAGACAATTATCATTTATTCAAGGAATCAAAATGTCTAATATCTTAAATAAACCTGAGGTATGCTTTTTTGTGCCAAGTATGGTTATCACCTTTGATCTCTTTCCCTGGGGCCTTGACTTTTGTCCTTGACCTTTATTTAGTTTATTAAATGGAAAAGTCTCAGAGAGAGATTAGGATAGGAAAAATATTTATTTCTTAATAGTTATAATTTTGAATTAAGTTTTTATTATGTTTCTAAATAATGTAGCACAAAATTGCATTAATTATTTTTGGCACACCATTGAATCATATTGAAAAGTAAATAGTCCACCATAACTCCCTGATTTTTTTCATCCCAACTCTACCCCTTATGCTACAGTAGTACTTTAGACTTTTATATAAGAATATGTAGCCTATGTAAGCTCTTAAGAATTTTATACTCATTCCCACTCTCAAAGACAAGTCTCAGATTTAGAACAAAGCAACATGTTACTTTTGAGTTTCTGGGGGAGGGAGGCAGGGCAAAGCCCTGAGGAGTCAGAGGTGATTCTCTAATCTATTGGTTTAAGCTCCCATCAGTGTGCTTTCCCCTCTTGATTATCTGTTGAGAGTCATTCAGTCTAGATTTTAGAAAAGAGTGTTTAATAAAATGTTAAAGTATGAATATCTGACATAATGTAATCTCCTCACTTCTCCTCCTTCACCAGTATGGAATTCAGGGGAAGTGTGTTCAAGCTTGAGCTACTGGGTTGCTCAAGAATTTCCCCTTAGCCATGTATACTTGAACTATGAATCTATATCTTGTTTGTCCTCGCCACCTAATATTCACTGCTATCAGTTTATCTGAGGACACTGCTGAAATATTAAAAATCTTCATTACCTTTTGAATCTGGCAAGGTTCTCCTTTCAAAAAAATGGGACAGAGGGGATGTGGCCCAGTGTCATAGTGAAGGACTACCTTCCTCTTCATGTTCCTTTTCATAGTGTGCAGTTAGAATGGTAGATTCTTATATGCTGTGCCACTTCAGAGAACTTTAGCGCTTAAGCCAAAGCTCACTGACGTTGATTGATTGAAATCAATTCAAGTCAGGTGGGATAACTTGATTAAGTAAAAATCAACCACCCCACTCTTATAAATATGACTTAGATAGGGGTATAGATAAGTTATAGTATTCTTGATTTAGAGCTGAAGGAGATCCTGCAAGTTATCAAAGCCACCTCTCTCATTTTACAAATAAGGAAATCAAGGAAACCAGACGGGTTAACTGAATTGCTCAATGATGTACAACTACTAATTATGTGAGGTAAGATTCTATTCCATATCTTCCTGACATCAAGTTCAACACTTTTATAAATTGGTGTAGAGGCTACTCCCTGATGGAATACTTAACAAATGTTGAAGTGACACAAACTCAGTAGTGTTAATTAATACACTAGATAAAAGAATCAGGATCCTCAAAAATACTGGCCAATTAGAGAATTTATAAAATTTATAAAATTCATTTTCATAAAATAAATTTATACTTAGGTTCACACAGTAAACTTCAAAAGTACAAGATTAGAGAGCTATGGTTAGACAGCAATTTGCATGACACAGTGAGATGGCACAAGGGATAGGGAGCTAGGTCTGTTTTCAGGAAGATATGAATGCAGATATGGCCTCAGATATTTGCGGGCTATGATCCTGGGCAAGTCACTTATCACCCATCTACCTTAGTCTCCTCAGATATAAAATGGAAATTGTAGTAGCATCTAACTTCCAGTATTGTTGTAAGGATAAAATAAAGTCAGACCACAGCTGGAGTACTGTATTAAAAAATGTGTGTGTGTGTGTGTGTATACACACATTGAATATTGACTTCAAAACATGACTCATTCCTATGAGAATAGTGTGAAGAAAATTAAATCTTCAGATGAAGAGAAATTGGCAACAGATGTTAATATTAACTAAAATTCTTCCCTGCCCCTTAACTAAAAGAGGCCAATAACATAATGAATAAAATTGTGGTGGTGGTGGTTGAGATAGAGTGATTTAATGGATAAAGGAAGGAATCATAAAGAACCCAACAAACATTTATTTAGCCCATATTATTTGCCAGACGTCTGTGCTAAGTGTTTGGAACATAATGAAAAAGCAAAAACAAAAGGGAAAAATACTTAACTTTTTTGGGGGGGTGAGGTGGTCAGGGGGGTGTTAGATTGTTTTTAGACTGAAAAGAGCATAATAAATAGACATTTGAAATCCACAGTAAGAATGGAAATAATATTGACTGTTTCTTCAGTGCCTAGGACAGTGCTTTGATAGCACTAATTAATGTGCTTCTTCCTTCCTGTCTTCCTCCTCTCTTCTTCTCATCTTCCTTTCTTTCCTTCTCTTTCTTTCCTCCTCGTGCTCTTCTTCCTCCTCTTGCTCTTCCTCCTCCTCCTTAACTCCTCCTCCTCCTCCTCCTGCTCTTCCTTCACCTCCTCCTCCTTCTCCTCCTCTTCCCTTTCCTCTTCTATGTTCTCCTCTTTCTTCCCCACCTCTCTCTTCTTCACCTCCTTCTTCCTGTTGTGTCTGTGATTCATTTGACAAAATATTGATTAAAAAGCAAAATTCAAATTTTAATAATATTTCAGTGTAAGTAGGCTCTTAAAAAATGTTGCCTTGGGGGGGAAGAGTCAAGATGGTGGTGTAGAAGCAGCAAGGTTCTGCAGCTCCCACACAACCACCCTAAATACCCATAAAATATAACGCCGCACAAAGTCTAGGACTCTGAAACTCAGAAAAATACAGAAAACATATCTCTTGCTGAAGGCAGCTTCACAGAAGGGGCTCATTGCAGCAGGACAGGAGCCAAGGCCAGCTCAGTCCAAAACCAAAACATGTCCAGGCCAGGCCTCAGGGCTGCTGGGAGGAGCAAAGCAGAGCCGTAGCCAGTCTACAAGAGAGAAGATGTACTGCACCTCCAGCAACTCCACATTTATCAAGGCATGAAACCCAAGGATAATAGAAAGGCAGCTCAGCAGAAGGGGCACATCCAGCAGGCTGGCAGGATGGGAGCCAAGACCAGCCCAGCCCAAAACCAAAACCAAGGCCAGGCCCCAGGGCAGTGGGGAGGAGCCGAGGGTCCCAAGACACAGCATGAGTCTACTTCAGAGAAGATCTATTGCACCTGGAGTATTCTTCACATCTAGCAAGCCAGGATTAGAGGTCAGTGAAAGTGGAACTTTGAAACTTAATTTGGGGAAGGAAAAGCAGTTTGGCCAATCTGCCCCCAGGGCAAGGAAGCAGTGGGGGAAGGGCAGGAACTGTTGTAACCGGCGGCTTCCCCCACTGGGCTGCTTCAGAGCCCCTGGCCTGCAGACTGCGCAGGGGGGCTGAGTTAGTTGATCAGGGCCAAGTGCTCTTGTGTTGAGGAGCCTGGATCTGGATCTTGGTCTAGGTTGGTGGTCCTGGGATGCAATCTCAGCAAGCCAAAGCTGGTAAGGGCTGCAACACCCCCCTAATAGCTCAGGCAGCTGGGAAAACCCCGGCGATTAGGAACAGAGCTTTCCCCCCTGGAAGCAGAGTTCCACAGGCCTAAAAATTCAACAAATTAATTGACTGGCCAACATGAGGAAAAGGAAGCAAAAATAAGAACAGCAATAAAACTCTAGAATCCTTTTTTGTGGACAAAAAGGATCAAAGCATGGAATGGGAGGAAGACAACACAGTCAGAACTCCCACATCAAATGCTTTCAAGACACTGGAAGATTTCCTACAAGCTATAGATCAACTGAAAAAGGACTTTAAAAAACTAATAAGAGAAGTGGAGGAAAAATTGGGAAGAGAAATGAGAATGATGCAAGAAAACCATGAAAAGAGAGTCAACTACCTGACTGAGGAAAACAACACTTTAAAAAATAGATTAACTCAAATGGCAAAAGAAGCCCAGAAAGCCAATGAGGAGAAGAATGCCTTAAAAAGTCGAATTTCCCAGATGGAAAAAGAATCTCAAAAGCATTCTGAAGAGAATATTTCCTTCAGAATTAGAGTGGAGCAAGT
>CM053593.1:338833251-338869561 GCA_028646575.1 Pseudocheirus occidentalis | reverse complement strand
CATCAGGATAACCCAGGGTCTGGCAGCTTCTACACTGAGGGATCAAAGTGCCTGGAATATGATATTTTGAAGATTAAGGGAGCTGGGATTAAAACCAAGAATCAACTATGCAGCAAAATTGAGCATATTATTCCAGGGTAAAATATGGTCATTCAATGAGGTGGAGGACTTTCAAGCATTCTTGCTGAGAAAACCAGAACTGAAGAGAAAATTTGACAATCAAATACAAGAAGCATGATAAGGTAAACATGGGAAAGAAATCATAAGGAAATTATCAAATTTGAACTATTTACAGGCCAATATGGAAAAAACGATAATAGTAACTTATGAAACTTTTCTTAGTATGAGGATAGGGGAAGGGAATACAAAGGGTATAAGTATACTTAGAAATATGTCTAAATAGAAGGCTATATATGCATATGAATACATATCTGATCATGTGTGTATATGTGTATATAGAGGGTATAGTATGAATTAAATGTGAGGGGATGATACTTTAAAAGGAGAAATTCTGAGCTGGGAGAGGAGTAGAATGAGAGGAGACAAGAAGAGACAAAATGGGATTAGTCATGCCATATAGAAGAGGCAAGGGATAACTGCTACAACTTTACTTTCAATTACTCTCATTGAATTTGGCTTAGGGAAGAAATGGCATCAATGCTAAACTGGGCATCATGCCACACAGGAGATTAGGGGGAATGGGGATGAGAGGGGGCATGATTCAGGGGAGGGTCGGTTCTGGGAGGGATGCTGGAAGCATACACTTCAGGAAAGGGACAGGGACAGGGACAGGGTAGAGAATAGAACAAGGGGGGGGAGAGATAGGAAGGCGGGACATATGATCACTGTCACAATATGTCCACCATGTAGATGTCGTGTATAACCACATATCCAAAGCCTGTATTGAATTGCTTTTCCTTCCAGTGGGGGTAGGTGACAGGGGAGGAATCAAAAGAATCTAGAATTTAATGTTCTGCAATACCTACAACTAGGAATTAACATATACAGGGGCTGGGGTAGGGAGACCCTCCCTGCCCTACCAGAAAGTAAGAGAGCACTGCAGGTGAGGGGCTTTACAGTGGGAATACTGTTTTAGGTTTGGGGCAGGGGAAAGATGAGAAGAAAATTTGTAATTCAAAAATCTTATGAAAACGAATGATATAAATAAGAAACAAATAAAATTTATTAAAATTAAAAAAAATGTTGCTTGATTCATTGTTGATTGTTGTTACTCCCTTATGTCACATGGAACCAGCGAACCAAGTAGGGATGTAAGAAGTAATCTGACTAGAGATACTCAGCAATCAAATCAATAGTCTTAATTAGCAGATTCATATCTGTTGGTGCAAAACGTAAACCATAAATCAAAATTAGAGGTTAAGTGACTTGCATAGAGTCATGCAATTGGAAGGGAAATCAGAAGCCTTCTAGATAAGAGTTGTCTGATACTCAGTCCAGGGTTTAGTGGGCCCACAGTACTCTCAAGGTCCTCCAAACTAGATTAAAATTTAATTGAGAAATATTTAGCAAAATAAATAAAAATAAAATAAAACATAGACAATGCTAATGTGTTGTTTTCTAAGTCAACCTACATCTCACTGGGATCCTTATTTATGGTTAATTGCCCCATTTTTATTTGTGGATGTCACTGCCCTAGACCAAGCTGTAACTGGGGGAAACAAATCTATTCATAAAATACTAGGCAAGTAGCCATTCAGCCTTTGCTTCATGACCTGTAGTGACAAAAAGCACATCCTGTTCTGAGATAATCTTTTTCACTTTTTGACAGAACTACTTAATTGTGACCAAAGTTTTCCTTATGTTAAAATGCCCTTCCCCCTTATCCTCCCCAGGGGAAAAAACAACAACAACAACAAAACCCCAGTTCTATTGGATATTTATACATGACTAGAGAAAAGAAATGAAAAAACAACTGAAATCAATTCTTATATATGTACATTAAGAAAAAAAGAATGGAGAAAAATCAAAAACTGGTCATGCAGATTGAAAGTATGCCTTAAGGCTTAAGTTGAAGGCATTACTCATCACAGTCTGCCAATGAAGGGAAAGCAACGGTCAAACATTTGCCTGTTGAAATCATCTGATGGTAGGGCCATCATGTGGACGTTCAATAAATGATTGTGCAATAGTTTTGAATAAGTCTGTCCAGGGGAGAAATGATTTTTAGGCCTGAGCTTTCACAGTGGTTGGCATGCTAACTTACTATTGGCTGCATTGTGCTTGCTGCAGCCCTGCCTCAAAGTAGTCAGCTTATCTTTTCTCCAAGGGGGATTTTTCTGCTACATGGCTCAGATTCTTAAATAAAACATGTTATTCAGCTGTGACTTTGCATGCAAGTACATCTTCTGTAGCGGCCCTCATATGGAACACGTGGCATTGGAAACCTTTGCACTTACTTAGTAAGGGGAAAAGGTTTGGACTTTGTTTTTATTTAGTTTAGTTTTTAAAGACGGCTGGGATTTATCTGTGCTCAGTGCCAGGGTTAAAATGAATACATCCTTGTGATGCTTTGTTATATTTTATCAGTACTCAAACTAGATACTAAAAAAGATATTTCAGAGGTGATCTAAAAACATATTAGACAAAAACAAACAAATAAAATAGATAAATGAACTCTCCAGATGATCTTGTCATTGAATTAGTGCTCTCCTTTATCAAGTCTCATCGTGAATATCACACACACACACATGCCACATGCTAGTAAAGCTTGTTAACAACACACATACCCCAATTGTGTCAGGCTCCTTTAGATGGATTTGGCTATTGATGTGACAGGTCACAATGCAATTTAAAAGCAATTAAAAGGTAATGAATGTGCTGAACTGAAATGTCTGCCTAGAAGACCTTTTCTGCATACAGGGGGAAAGAATGTAGATGTCTGTGTCTCTATTATATCTTTTAGTCATTACTGGCAATCCAGAGGGTTGCTAAAACCTCCCCATGGGGAGTGAAGGACAGCACTGGTGTTTTGTGTGTGTTTGTAAATGTGTGTGTATGTGTGTGTGTGTGTGTGTGTGTGTGTGTGAAGCAGGTCAGGGACAGGGACAGGGAAGGGAAGGGGATATGCACATATCTTCCATGAATAGTTCCCTATTGAATTAGTATGAATTTTATGGAAGCTAAGTATTAAACATAGAATATTTATATGTGTGTATATGTGTATATATCTATATTTAAAGTGTGTGTAGAGCAGCATAAGTGACGCAAAATTGAATGTTGATTATCTTTAATGGTTTGTGAAGAGGTAAACTAGTGATATTGATTGGACACCTGCACATTTTCCACAGGCCACTACATTGCTTCTTGCAGGATTAATGTCCTAGTAAATGAGGCAGAACTGTCTATATGGTTAATTAATGACTGTAACCAACAGGCCCTGATAAAATTAAAATAATGGATGTTATTAAAGGCCTCCAAAGTTCAGATTAGCTCATTCTCAATGCAAAGGTTTAGCTAAAATGGTGGATTATGTTGCTGTATTTTAGTAAAATGATGTTCTATTTCTTTGCCAAGAAGCTTATTTGGAGTCAATACCCTATCATCAAGTGCCCCATGACAATTTCAGTGAGCAATTTCAGTGATGCTCTGTTCTATTGACCACCATGAATAAAATAAAATGAAGACTCTAGTGCCAATAAAGGTATTTGCAAACGTAATTTTCCTTACAACCATTCTCAGCTTCCATCCTCAGTAGTGTAATTTTTAACAAGTAATTTAACCTCTCTGGTTTCCCCAGCTGTAAAATTATTGGGCTTGACTAGATAATCTCTAAGATCACTTTCAGTTCTGAATCCATGATGATATGAATTATTTTATTACCTAACTCAGGCTCTGCAATATCCTGGACTTGAATGGGGAACCTACAGCTTCAAGGCCATATGTGACCTTCTGTGTTCTAGATCCTGCAGCCCTTTGCTGAGTCCAAGTTTTACAGAACAAATCCTTTTATTAAGGGGATTTGTTTTATGAACTTTGAATTCACTCAAAAGGTCCTTATTTGAGGACCTAGAGGACTACATATGGCCTTGAAGCTGCAAGATCTCCACCTCTACATGGACTGTTTGAAAAAGTAAGTAGCTAGGTGACACAGTAAATAACAGAATTTAAAGACAGGAAGCCCTGAGTTCAGATCCTGTATCTGACACATATTAACTACGTGACTGGACAAGTCACGTAATTGCTCTTTACCTCATTTTCCTTAGCTGTGAAATGTAAACATTGGTCTCAACTACCTTTAGAATCCTTTTATTTTAAAATCTTTAATCTAATGAGTCTATGATATGCCTTGGATAATATTCAGGTCAGATGGAGTACCCTTAAAGTCTTATCTTCCTGAAGTAGTTTATATTCTATAGGAACATAACAATAATTGATAAATCAATATTTGTTTATTATAAGCACCTACTATGTGCCAGAAACTGTGTTAGGCACTGGCAATATGAACACAAAGAATGAAGTACATCCTTTTCTCAAGGAGATTTCACTCCAATGATCAATTAATTAAAAATAATACTTTATTAATTTGCTATTTTTCATTAATTTTTGTTTGTTATGAACTGTTTTAAGCTCAGAGAACAAAAAGACAAGGTATGTAATTAATTTTAAAGAATCTACTTTGTATGGGGGATATATGTTGTATGGTATGTACTATAGTAAAACTGTTTTATGTATATAGTGAATGAAGAACTTTTTATTATTATATGAAATAGTGTGCATATGGTTTTGTGTGTGTGTGTGTGTGAGTCAGAGATATCAAATGGTTTTCCTACAGCCAGGAAGCTGCTGAATATCAGAATGGCTGGTCACATTCATATTGCCTGACTAACTAGAGGTCTAGTAATTTTTTGTATCTCCCAGAGGCTCTCATTAGTCATAAGCTGAGGTTTTTTTTCAAGTTGATAAGACATACACACATGTGTATGTATGTGTTTATATATATATACATACACATATATACATACACATGTGATATCGATACAGACATAACAATATATATATATGTAAACATCCTATACGTGTACTATGTATATGTGTATAGTTTTACTGTGTATGTCCATCTGTGCACATGTATTTATGGGCATATATGTTGTGTTGTATAGATAGATAGACAGATAGATAAAAACCATTGTATTCATAAAGATACACACAGGGATGAAGACCATATCTTTGATTTGATTTAACTGAATTATTTTCAGAAAACTCTTCACACTTATGGAGTCTTAGAGAGTTGTCTAGAGCTTACATGCAAACACACATATGTTCACAAACATACTTAAATTGTGATCTAGCATAGTTTCTCCTTGTTGGGATAGGAATAAGGGCACAGTTGGGTTTTTTTTCTGTGACCAATGATATCATTATTTCTGATCATTAAATGTTACTGTGTTCCAGGGAAAATGTCTTTTGGATAGGGGTTCAGAGCATTCATTGGGCAGATAATTCAAACTATATATAAGATAAAAAATCATGCATAGGCTGATTTTTATCAATAGTATACCATGGTTTGACTGAAACATATGGCCATGTGTTCCTTGGATTCTTTAATCTAGCAGTTCTCAACCTGTGAGTCATGTTCAATTTGTAACAATGAAAATACATCCTGCATATCAAATATTTACATTATGATTCATAACAGTAGCAAAATTACAGTTATGAGTAGCAGCAAAAATAATTTTTATGGTTGGGGGTCACTACAACATGAGGAACTGAATTAAAGGGTCTCTGCATTAGAAAGTTTGAATACCAGTGCTCTAATTCATATTTCACGAAACTGCCAAAATGATTTTTCTTTTTCTTTCTGTTTTTTTTGAGGGTAATTGGGGTTAAGTGACTTGCCCAAGGTCACATGACTAGGTTTTGTGTTAAGTGTCTGAGGTCAGATTTGAACTCAGATCCTCCTGACTCCAGGGCCAGTGCTCTATTCACTGTGCCACCTAGCTGCCCCTGAAATTATTTTTCCAACATAAAATTCTGACTTTGTCACACTTCAAATGAAGATAGTTGGTGCCTTTTTTCTGAAGTAGAAAATTCAGATTACTCAATTTATCATTTAAAATCTCGTTCAATATGGCTTCAGATTCCATCTCTTGGCTTGTTTTATGCTTTTCACCTTCTTATTCTCAATAGCTCAGTCAGACAGACACACTTGCTATGACTCAAATTTAATGTCCCATCTCTCATCTTAGTACCTTCGCCTAGAATTTCTCCCATGCTTTATTTCCTCAACTGAATCTTTTAGAATCCTTCATTTCCTTTAGGGGTCAGTTCATGACTCCTCCCATGGAAAGTCTTTCCTGGTTCCATAGGTCACTGGTGCTCTCTCCCTCCTCAAGTTATCCTATATTATTTTATCTATTTACAGATTCTGTCACTCAGAACAATGCAAATTCCTTGATGACAGGGAATGTTTTTGTTTATTTGTTTGTTTTTAGATCCCTAATGCCTAGTTCTATATCTTTTAATTTCAGATATATGTTTGTAACCTTCAAAACTTAGCAAACCACAATTTATACAGTGCTTTAAAGTTTACAAAACACTTAACTTATAACAACGCTATGAAGTAGAAGTTACCCTGATCTTCAAATAATGGCATGTATGGCAGACTCATGCTGGCTCCAAAGCTGCCCTCAGACATTACTAGCTCTGTGATAATGGACAAGTCACTTAACTTGTTTGCCTCAGTTTCCTCAAGTAAAATGAGCTGGATAAGGAAATGACAAACCATTCTTGTATCTTTACCAAGAAAACCCCAAATAAGGTCACAAAGAATTAAACAGAACTGAAAAATGACTGAAATGTCATATGAAAAGGGGCTTAGGTTATTTTTGCTTGATCCAAGAGAGAAAGAGTAGAACTAGTGGGTAGAGATGAAAAGAAAATTGACTTTGACTCAATATAAAGAATAATTTCCTAATACTTAGATCTATCCAAATGTGGAATGGGCTGTCTTGGGAGAAGGCATATGGACTCTCAATTTCTATAATGAAAAGAGCCCAGAGTGCTTTAAAATTCTCAAAGAACTTTTGCTCACAATAATCTTGTCAAGTAGATGATGGAAATATCATTTTCACCATTTTATATATAAAGAAATTGAGGATCAAAGATTTTAAAGGACTCACATCTAATCAGTGTCTGAGACAGGATTTGAAGCCACATTTCCTAACACCAACACTAGTACTTCTTTTGCTTTGGGGGATCTTATAAATGGTATTCATTCTTCAGGTAGGACTGAAGCCTGGAGGACTTCTAAATTCCCTTGCAAGTGCTGCATTCTCTGCTTCTAGAAATTCTCTACATATAGAAAGACTTCACCAACTGATGTAGGGTAACATAAATTCCTATGCATTATGCATGCAACCCATTCCTTTTTTCTTAAACTACAGCACTAGTAACCTGACACTCATAAAACTGAGAAAGTAGCTCCACAGACAGACAATGAACATTTTTACAACCTCTCTTCAAAGTACATTTGACCCAACACTTACATTTTGTAAAGTGGGATTTTAAAAAAAAACATGTAATTGCCTGTTTGGTAACTTATTGCCAGGTGGAGATGAAGCTGGAAAATCCTGACAAAGGTATTTCCTATGAGAAAGTTCAGCTTCTGTTTCATACTTCAGTACTTCTTTGAGGGGTTGGATGTGGGCTGCACTTAAATGACATAGGTTGTATGTTAAGATGGTTTACTAATTTGGCAAAAAGATCTGTACAATGGCTATGGGTGAGTAATGCCAGTTTCTGGATATGAAAACAAACTAAAAACAAACATGTCATTTAAAGCCAGATATTAGTTGTACCTATAAGAAACCTAAAATAACTTATCTGCCTTGTTTCTTTTTTCTTTTCTTTTTTTTTTTTTGCTTTTTTTTTTTTTTTACTTTTTGGAGGGGGAAAGGCAGGGCAATTGGGGTTAAGGGACTTGCCCAAGGTCACATGGCTAGTAAGTGTTAAGTGTCTGAGGCTGGATTTTAACTCAGGTACTCCTGACTCCAGGGCTGGTGCTCTATTCACTGTGCCACCTAGCCACCCCATCTGCCTTGTTTCTTTAGTTAACATGTGTGCTCGCACTTGCATCTTGGCTTTAGGGCTCCAAATTCTTATTTCTGAACTAATCATTTCATTGGTGGTAGAAAAGCCTTGGGGAAAAGTCAAACTCAGATGGAAATCGGCTTCTTCTCTGGACTCTAGTCATAGAGAGCTGCCTAAGACTTTGAGAGATTCAGTCACCTTCCCAGAGTCACAAAGTCAGAAGGTGTCCATAATAGTATGTGTCCTAGACAGGTTTGTGATGGAGCTAATTAAGTACCTTGGAAGACCAAATGCAGTAGGAGCATTTTTATCTTGAATAACAAAATTTTTTCAATGAAGAGATTTATTTATTATTTCATTGATTGTCTAGACTTAAGAAACTGTTAATAATGAAAATTAAACTTTAAAATATGTGTGATTTTTTTCTGAGCCCAGTTCTTAAACATTTACCAGTATATCCCTCATTCCTTGAGCTCAGCAGATATGAAGTAAAAGTCTCAGGGAATGAACATATTAATATACTGGAATCCTGGTTATGAGAGGCTAACAACAACAGCATCTGACTTTTATGTAGCGTTTTAAGGTTTTCAAAGTGCTTTAAATCCATCATTTCATTCAAAACTGATGATACTTCTCATCCTACATACATTGAATCCAGTATTTTTGACCCCACGATCAGCCCATTACCCATAGGATGATCAAGAAGCATGTGGCAATTAATATTAGTTCAATATAATCTACTTTTTAAAGAATAAAGTAGAAAGTGTGAGTGTGTGTGTGTGAGAGAGAGAGAGAGAGAGAGTGAGAGAGAGAGAGAGAGAGAGAGAGAGAGAGAGAGAGAGAGAGAGAGAGAGAGAGAGAGTGTGGTGAAGAGTTTAGAGGAAGGGTCAGGTCAACAAATTATTGTTGGGGCTTTTGCATTTCCTTTTTCTCCTCTTCTCCTCCACCCCTCCACCCCAGTTTGCCTGCTGCTAGATGGGGAAGATCTGTCTTATTTTACCTGATGTAGGAGACATCCAGAAAATCCTACTTAATGTTAGGTGACATAAAATGTTTAAAACCAATTTATTTTAGCTGTTTCTAGAAGGTGCCAAAATCCTGTTAAAGGAAGGAATTTCAGAACTACCAGTTGTAAATGGTTTACAAATGTATCTAAGGGTAATCCTGCCTTTATAGCCAAGGTGATCTCCAAGATAATGCAATTCTAAACAACTCTCAGACCAGCCAGTTCTGGTTCTACACTGAATAAATTTGAGACAACACATTTTGTTTCAACACTAGACAATGCCTTTGTCTAAATCTCTCTTATTTTTATGCAATGAAAGAAAGATAAAGGTAGTAGGAGATGAATCTGAGGTGATAATATAATCCAAAGTCATACCTACACTATGGCTCTGTTTAACACACACACACACACACACACAATAGCTATATACATAAATGCATTCATACAGTATTGGACTTGGAGTCTGAAAGACCTGACTTCAAACCTGGTCTTCGGCACTTATTAGCTGTATGACCTTGGGCAGGCTTCTTACCATCTCTGCATGACACAGGGTTTTCTTTTTTTTTAATATAGAAGAAGGATAACATTTGTACCTACCTCCCAAGGTAGGGATTAGCATAAAATGTGATATTTCTGAAGAGCTTTACAAACCTTGAAGTTCCCTATAAATGAAAACTTGTGTGTGTGTGTGTGTGTGTGTATACACACACATATATATACATGCCTCTGTATACATACATACACTAATTTATGTATACACACATATATACATTTGTGTGTATCTATATCCATATTTATTAGTCAGTCTATCTTACTTTCTAAAGATGTTCTGCCTCCAGTAACCACACACACACACACACACACACACACACACACACACAGAGTTCAATGCTTGCTCCATTTGTTTTATATCCTTATATTTCTCCATGCTAAAACTGAAAAAAAAAGGTCTTAGATGTATTATGGATAGGGAATTTGCAGTAGTGGCTAGACCTGTCTATGATTTCATTGGAATTGGGAAGTACTTAGTGAGGAACTTCTACCCGGGCAGGCCATCATCTTCTCTGCAACTTAAAGTCTTAGAGTTGCCTGGAGTAGTTAAGTAATTTACGAAGAGATGCATAGCAAGTCAGAGTCAGGACTTGAACTGAGGTGTTCCCCTAAGTGTGACACATGTGCACATCTATATTTATATAAATATATCTATATTCTTTATCTATCTATCTATTATCTGTCTATCTATCTATCATCTATCTACCTGTGTCTGTTGGTCTATCAGTCTGTCAGTCTGTTGGTCTGTCAGTCTACCGATCTATCTGTCTATGTTATATCTATATGTCTATGTTAAGTGACTTGCCCAGGGACAATATATGTATATGAATTAAAAATAACTGTCTGATGGAATTTGGAAAGTATTCAAGACAAAAACAGTCTGTGGTGTATATTTGATGACTCAGGGACACTAAAGAGATTGAGGACCCTATTGAAGCCTTCAGAAAGCTACAGAGCATAGTGGGTACCTCAGCTAATTTGCTTATATATTTTATGATCAAAGAAGGTACCATAAAAAAATAGAAATCACAAACATCTGGAGAATGAGATATGATTAAACGGGACTTTTAATTTGATAGGAGAAATTTTGGGAATTATTCTTTTTTTTTAATTGAAAGAGCCAGTAGGTTCTCATTTAAACCACTGAATGAAGTAACAGCAGAAATAGGGGATAAAGTGCAATTTGAGAAGAGGAACTGAAGACATTAAGGTGAATGTCCAGGATCCTCATAGATTTTAAATGTAACCAGGTAGAGGCAATCTGTCTCTTGAGAACTTTGGCCAGCTACTGGCAGAGCAGATTGAAGTGAGTCAGCTAAAACCTGTGATAAGAGGAGTTTTTGATTATGCTCTTGTTATCTCTAGACCCCAATTATAGTACATTCAAAGTATTACATGTTGGGGGTTATGAACGCTACTGGCCACCTTAAATATCTTGTGCTGTGGGTGACAACCCTGTTGAACAAGATGGCATCACATTTTGCTACACAAGGAACTGACAGATCACTTTTATCAGGTTACTTTTATTCATCTCCGGTAGATTTCAAAAAGCAGGAAAGCTGTTGCAAGATTGGAAATAAGCAGAATTTCTGATTTTCAGAAAAAAAAAGGAACTGTGGATATGGATGACACAAAACTCTGAAATTCATAGAATGTCTGATTTAATAACTGTTACATAACATACATAAAAGGAAATGATCATTACAAAAGCTAAGTTTTCTTAACACCGTATCTAGAAATATGATTGCATTCAGCAAAGATTTTAAGTTCTATAAATCTGTATACCACTGGCATCAGGCAAATTCCACAGATGTAAGGAATCTTCATTTCAACAGTGTACTTTTTATTTTAGAAAATATTGAAAATTTTGTTCAGTTAAATTGTTTTTTAAGTATTTCTGGACAATCTTACAAAAATCACAAAATTAGAGAGTAACAAGGGAATTCAGAGTCCTTCTAATCCAATCCATACTCCCCAAATATCTCCTGTACAACATAACCAATGCAAATGGTTAACAAGGCAGCCCAATACATAATGGAATACCTTTCATCATTAGGATAAATTTAGCATGGTTGATTTTGTAGTTAGGTGGAAACATAGCTAGTTTACTAACTGAATTCATAATTAATTTATGAAGTTATGAAATATAGAAGGCACTCTCAGATATTTGTATTCTTGACCCAGTTTTTGGGTACTCACTGGGAAGACCACAATGGCAGTGGAAAACAGGGATGTAATCACAATTTAATGAGACATAAGGGGTACAAGGGAAGTGGTGCAGAAAGTACAGAGACAAGCAGTGAAGGGGACTACAGAGACAGATGGCATGGGTAAAAGAGGTAGGGTGATGAAGGAAGGCGGGAACTCGGGGAAATGGATGGAAGAGGAGGAGAGACACAGATAATTGCTCATATAACCATGGATTATAGTTTGGAGTACTAGGCAGCAAGAACTTAATGGAGATATAAAGGTTCTATGTCAACAGGAGTTTGGGGTTTCACTTTTATAGTGGCTTGGGGTAATAAACTCTTATCTGTGTCATTGTGGGGTTACTTCATTAAGATATACAATTCTTTTCAATGTTGTCAATACAACTTTAAAGTTAACATATATGTCTACATCATCTCAAAATTAATAGCTCCATTTGTTGATCTTCTAATCTTTACTGGGGAGGTCTGCAATTGGTCTTGAGATTTACATATCAAAGGACCAAAAGGTCCTTACATTAACATCTAGATGGCTTCTCCTGATTCAGCACATATGTGATTTTTTTGTTACTTTATGAAATGATTTGTAAATTTTGGTCATTTGATCTTTGGGATGGTTTCTATGTGACTTCTAGGTTCCCCTTTGCAATTTCACTTCCATGAAGCTATTGCCACATTATATTGGCTTCTTATAAACTTACTATCTCAACTAGAAGGGGAGGATTTTCTTGGGGATTAGAACAAGTTATAGTTTTACCACACTTACAGATAAATTTTGATTTGGATGGAAATTTCTTTAGGAACTTTGTCTTTATCCTCCTTCCTTCAACCTTTTAATCAATATATAGATTCAAGGTACAGAAACTGCATTTTTCAAGTTGGAAAAATAGTCAAATGCTGCAAGCACTAGCCCAGTAACTAACTGCACGTCTGTCATCCAAGGACTAGACCAACTAGTTTCATTACTAAATTGATTGCAAATTGTTGCATTTTCTAGACATAGCAAATTCCCAAACACAATCTTAGAGGGGCTATAACTGTCACAGTGAGGGTAATACCCACATTCACAAAGCACCCCAAATCTCTGAAGTTTAATTACTACATTCCAGTGTCTTGAAATGGTCAATGAAAAAATAATAAGTACAATTATTAATCATAATATTTTATTAAATACAATGATCTTTTATTTGGTACCTACTATGTGTGAGGCTGAGGACCAGAATACCAGGGCACAACCGTCCTGGACTCAGACATGTTTCCTCTGTTACTATTGAAAGCAAAAGGTATATCTTTAGAGTATGTATGTCCCTGGTCATCATTCCCAGAAAGCAAAGTTTAAGAATGGAATATTAAGAATGTACAGAACAAGAAAACCAACTGGAGTTATATTTCTAATTTAGGTAATTTCATAACTGCTACCAAATATGCCTAATATAAGTCACTTGAAGCTACAAATGATGATAGATCATGTGCCCAAGAGACTATGATGAGTCAAATTCCAAATACAGTATAGTACCAGTTTCTAAATACCAAATTACAAATGGGGATGTAGTATGCCTGGTTGATGCTCATGTGCCTTAGCTTACTGCAATTAGATGTAAGCTCTTTCTTTAATGAAATGTATTTTTAAAAATTCTGCCAGATAGAAAAGAGCATTTTCTCACTATCCATCAAAATGAGATTTCTTCTACTCCAAGATAATGCAAAGCAGCGTTCTCCTAAGCCCCTCCACAGTGTTTCTAAATTGGCTTGGGGCACGGCTGTGGAATGATGAAAAGCAATTATTCCCCTTGCAAAGCTCCTACCAATTATAGGTCTGAGAATATGGCTTCGGCGGTATATCCATTTCCTGCTGATTCAGGAGCTGAGAATGGGTCTTTAACTCAGGTCCCCCATCAACCAATGTATTTTACTATCACTAGACTATTTGATTAGCCTTAGGAAGACATATTTTTTTCCTGTCCTGAATTGTTGGCCTCCAGAATAGAGTTCCCCTATGTAACACCTTTGGGAGACCTCAAAAAAATTCTTACAATTTCCTCATGTTTTATTGTTCCTTCCTCATTATATATTTTTAGCATCGTGGGCTAGCCTCTTAATTTCCAATTAACTAACCATTTAAAAGGATCACTTTTCATTTAATTGTGTTGGTCTTGTGTGAAGTGAATATCATTCAACATCATTTCTATAAACACTGAATTTAAGAGTATAACCTAAAGATGGAATAGAAAAGAAATTGAAAGCCAAATAGATTTCCAATTCAAATGCAGGTCATTTTGTAATTGTCAGTTGGTTAATAATCATTTAGTAAGTGCATACTATGTGCCAGGTACTGTGCCAAGCACTGGGGATTAAAAAGAGACAAAAAACAGATCCTCTCCTTGAGCTCATAGGGGAGACACTAAGTATGTACAAGAAAGCTTTATACAAGGAAAACTGGAAGTAATTAACAGAGGAAAAGCACTAGAATTCAGAGTGATTGTGAAAGGCTTCCTATAAATCTTCTAATAGAAACAGGCACCACTAAACTCTATATAAAGATCCCTGCAGGCAACATATTGGCTTAGGAAAGGACAAATTCATATTTGTATATTGTATATACATGTATATTGTATTTTTGGTTAAATATTTTCTAATTACACTTTAATCTGATTCTGACCACGTGAAAAAATCTGGCCTCACATACTTACTTATGTGATCCTGAGCAAGTTACTTAACCCTGTGTGTCTTAGTTCCTTACTTGTAAAATGAGCTGGAGAATGAAATAGTAAACCACTCCAGTATTTTTGCCTAGAAAATTCTAATTAACAGGGTCACGAAGAGTCAAATATGACTGAAATAAATGAACAACAGAAAAACCTATAGAAAATAGGATTTTAGTTGGGACTTGAAGAAAGCCAGAGAAGCCAATAGGCAGAAAAGAAGGAGAGCACTCCATGTAAGGGGAATAATCAGACAAAATAACCAGAGCTAAGAGATGGAGTGTCTTGTTCATGAAAGAGCAAGAGATGTTATTTAAACCCATGTGAGTTGATGAAATCGTGACCTGAATTACTAAAGAGGGAGAATGGAAGAAGTCCCAGGACAGAACTCTTTGGGATACCTGTGGTTAGAAGATATTATCTGAGTGGAGATTTCAGTAAAGGAGACTGAGAAAGAAGTATCTGATAGGTAGAAGGAAAATTAGGAGACAGTTGTGTTCTCAAAAACATAGAGAGAAGAGAGTATTGAGAAGAGGGTGATGGACAGTATCAAAGGCTGCAGAAAAGTCAAGAAGAATAAGGATTGATAAAAGTAAACCACATTTGTCGTTTAAGACATCATTGATAACTTTTTAAGTTTTAGTGGAACAATGAGGTAGGAAAACAAATATAAAGGGTTAAGAAGTGAGTGACAGCAAAGTGGAGGCATCTGTTGTAGATGGTGTCTTCATGGAGTTTGGCCACAAAAGTCAGAAAAAAAATATAAGAAGACAGTAAGGATAGAAGGATCAAGTGAGGATTTTGTGAGAGTGAGGAAGACATAGGAATGTTTATAGGCAATAGGCAAGGAACTAGCATATAGGGAGAGATTGAAGATAAGTAATAGGGATGATAGAGGAGCAATCTGTTGGGGGAGATGGGATGAAAAAAGATCATTTTATTCATAGTTCAAGTGGAGTGTCAGGCCTTGGTAAGGTGTGAGGCCATTGCTTTATGTGAGATGAAGGAGGAAATAGTGGCAAAAGGCATCTGAGTGAGAGGAGATGAGGAAGAGGATAGAAGACGGAGTTCACAGTCAATGCCCTTTTTTCTGTAATATATCACACAAGGTTCTCAGCTGAGAGAGCAGGGGGAAGGAAGCTATGAGAGGTTTGAAAAAGGATGAAAAGTTGTGAAAGACTACTGGAGTTGTATTCCAAAGAGATCATAGGAGTTGGAGGAACACCCATATGTACAAAAAAATTTATTGCAGCTCTCTTTATGGTGGCAAAAGAACTGGAAATTAAGGGGATGCCCATCAATTGGGGAATGGCTAAACAAGTTGTGGCATACAAATGTAATGAAATACTATTGTGCTATAAGAAATGGGAAGGAGAAAGTCTTCATATTAACCTAGAGTGGCTGATACAAAATGATGCTAAGTGAGAAGAGCAGAAACAGGAAAAAAATTGTATACAATCACAGACACATCATATGTGTGATGACCAACTTTGATAAACTGGACTCTTCTCAGCAACACACAGTTATAAGACAACTCTGTAAGTCTCAGAATGGAAGGAGATATCTACATTGAGAGAAAGATCTAGAAAGAATGGAATTTAAATGGAGACTGAAGCAATCTACATGCTCTTGTTCTTTTCCATGTTTGGTTCTCCTTTTTTTTCTCATTGTTCACTCCACTGGTTACAACCCTTCTGTACAACCAGACTAATGTCCAATGTGAAAGTATTTGCAGATCCTATACTTGATTGTATGCTGCCATGGGAAGGAAGTGGAAGGGGGAGAGGAAGGGGAGAAAATTTGAAACTCAAGGGATTGTGGACCTGAATCTTATAAATTAAAAGTAAATTTTAAAAATCAATAAAAAAATAAAATAAAATAAAAAGTTGTGGAAGAATCATTGTGGAGAGTGGGATAATGAATTGATAAGACAAGCATAGAAAGATTCCCTAGTATAGGGTCCAGTAGATGTTATGTAATATAAATTTGAAGTGGACCCATTCAGAATGGTTGCATAATTTTCTTTTTTTTAATATTCAATATAAATATTTTTGCTGCATTTTAAATTCGGAACTGTCTTCCTCCCTTCCATCCCTCTATACTAGAGAAAGTTACCATCTGACAAAGATTTATAAATACATATAAAACCAGTCTGTGCATATTGTATAATTATTTTTTAACCTACAGGTGGAAAACAAACTATCTTTTCTTTTAAATTTAAATTTATTTATTTACTTTTAGTTTATAACATTCAGTTCCACTACCCCTTGTGGTTAAAATATTCTCCCCTTCCTTCTCCTACTCTCTTTCCCCTATGGTGGCCTGTAATCAAATATAGGTTTGACAAATACCTTCATTTTGAACATTAGTCATGGTGTAACGAAGGATTATAACCAATGGGGTGAACAGTAAGAAAGAAGGGACAACACAAAACAAATCACAAACAAGAGAGAGTAAATAGTTTGCTTCAATCTGTATTCAGACTCTAGTTCTTTCGATCCAAGTGGATATTACTTTCCATCATCAATCTCTTGTGGTTGTCTTCTAACCTTGTAATGCTGAGAGGAAGCCAATCTATTAAAGTTACTCATCATAAATACTATGTGTCTGTAATTGTATACAAAGTTCTCTTGGTTCTGCTTTCCTCACTCAGCATCAGTTTATATAAGTCTCTCCAGATTATTATGAAGTCTGTCTGCTCCTCATTTCTTATAGCACAATAGTACTCCATTACATTAATATACCACAACTTGCTTAGCCATTTCCCAATTGATGGGTATCGCCTTGATTTCTAATTCTTTGTCACCACAAATAGAGCTGCTATAAATATCTTGGTACATACAGGTCCTTTTCCTACTTTTATGATTTTTGGGGGGGATACAGCCCCAGAGGTGGTATTACCTGGTCAAAGGGTATGCACTTTTTTATAGCTCTTTGGACATAGTTCCAGATTGTTCTCCAGAATGGTTGGATCAGTTCACAATTCCACGAACAATGAATTAGTGTTCCAATTTTTCCACATCCTCTCCAGCATTTATCATTTTCCTGTTTGTCATCTTAGCCTATCTGACTGGTGAGGTGTGCTACCTCAGAGTTATTTTGATTTGCATTTCTCTAATCAATAGTGATTTAGAGCACTTTTTCATATGTTTGTAGTTATCTTTAAGTTCTTTTGCTGAAAACTGCCTCTTCATATCCTTTGACCATTTATCAATTTGGGAGTGGCTTGTGGTCTTATAGATTTGATTCTGTTTTCTGCATATTTTAGAAATGAGTCTTTCATCAGAGACACTGGCTGTAAAATTTCTTTCCCAATTTTCCACTTCCCTCCTAATCTTGATTACATTGTCTTTATTTGTACAAAACCTTTTCAATATAATGCAATCAAAATTAAGATGGAGGGAATTTTAAAGAAGGAGTAGCTGAATAATGTAATCAAAATTATCCATTTTGTAATGCTCTCTAACTCTTGTTTGGTCATAAAATCTTCTCTTCTCCATAAATCTGACAGGTAAACTATCCCTTGCTCTCCCAGATTGCTTATAGTATCAGCCTTTATACCTAGATTATGTATCCATTGAGATTTGATTTTGGCATATGGTGTAAGATATTGATCTATACCCAGTTTCTTCCATAATATTTTCCACTTTTCCCTGCAGTTTTTGTCATATAGTGAGTTTTTATCCCAGTAGCTGGGGTCTTCAGGTTTATCACACAGTAGATTACTATAGTCATTGACTGTTGTATCTTGTGTACTTAATCTGTTCCACTGATCCACTACTTTATTCCTCAGCCAGTACCAAGTAGTTTTGATGACTGCTGTTTTATAATACAAATTTAAATCTAGTAAGTCTAGGTCATCTTTCCTAGCATTTCTTTTCATTAATTCCTTTGATATTCTGGACCTTTTTTTCCAGATGAATTTTGTTACTATTTTTTCTAGCTCTATAAAATATTTTTGGGAGATTGAGTAGTATGGCATTGTGTGTGAACTAATTTAGGTAAAATTGTCATTTTTTATATTAGCTTGACCTAGCCATGAACAACTGGTGTTTTTACAATTATTTAGATCTGAATTTCTTTGTGTGAAAAGTATTTTATAATTTGTTCATATAGGTACTGGGGTTTTTTAGCAGGTAGATTTCCAGATATTTTATAATGTTATAAAGCCCTTGTTTCAAATGTGTTTCTTGTAGACAGCATATTATAGAATTATGGTTTTTAATCCATTCTGCTATCTGCCTCTGTGACAGTTCATTCTATTCACGTTCACAGTTATGATTACTATCTCTGTCTTTCCCTCTATCCTATTCCCTCCCCTTTTGATGCTTTTATTTCTCCCTTAGACTCCTTAAGAGTTTTCATTTTGACCACCACCTCCCTCAATGTTCCCTCCCTATCAACCCCCCTCCCTTATTGTACCTTACCCCCTTACTATTTCTTACTTCCCTTATAACCATCCCCCCTCCCTTTTCTTACTTATCCCTGGTATGACAGATTTTTATACTTAATGTAGTATGTTATTTCCTCCTTGAGCCAAGACTGATGAAAAAAAAATCTCATACCATGCTCCTTTCCCTCTCCTCTTTCCCTCTGTTATGATAAGTTTTATGTCTCTTCATGATAGAATCCTTTACTTAACTGATTATGTCATTCCCTCCTTACAACAAAACCAATGTAGGGTGTGTGTGTGTGTGTGTGTGTGTGTGTGTGTTTGTGTGTGTTCTCCATTTACCTTTCTATGTTGCTCTTGAGTCTTGTATTTGGAAATCAAATTTTCCACTGAGCTCTGGATTTTTCATCAGGAAGGCATGGAAGTCCCTTATTTCATTGAATAACCATCTCCTTGCCTAAAAGATTATGCTCTGTTTTGCTGGATAGCTGATCCTTTGTTGTATCCCAAGCTCTTTTGCCTTACACATTATCATATTCCAATTCCTCTGATCTTTCAGTGTAGAAGCTTCTAGGTCCTGTGTAATCCTGACTCTAGTTCCATGATATTTGAATTGTTTCTTTTTGGCTGCTTGCTGTATTTTCTCCTTGATCTGATAATTTTGGAATTTGGCTACAATATTTCTTGGAGTTTTCAATTTGGGTTCTTTTTCAGGAGGTGTTCAGTGGATTCTTTTGATAGCTATTTTACCCTCTGGGTTTAGGACCTCAAAGCAGTTTTCCTTTTCTTCAAAGATGTTGTCCAGGCTCTTTGTTCATCATGACTTTCTGCTAGACCAATAATTCTTAGATCATCTCTCCTGGATTTGTTCTCCAGGTCAGTTATTTTTCCAATGACACATTTTACATATTCTCCCTAATTTTTCATTCTTTACACTTTGTTTGACTGACTCTTGATGCCTCATAGAGTCATTAGCTTTGATTTGACTGATTCTAATTTTTACTAAATTATTTTTCTCAGTTAACTTTTGAAGTTCCTTTTCCCTACGTTCAGATTTTATTTTTAGGTATTTTTTCTCCTATTACATTTTGAACCTCTTTTTCCATTTCATGCATTTTATTTTTTAAGGAGCTTCTTTCTTCAGTGAAATTTTTTTTTGTATTTTGGCAATTGTAATTTTAAAAGAATTGGTCAATTTATCTTCTACCTCTCTAATTTTGTTTTCAAAATCTTTCTTGAGCTCTTCCAATAATGCCTTCTGGGCTTGAAAATCATATTCCATTTTGAGGCTTCAGATGTGGGTATAGAGTCAATGTTGTCCCCTTCTGAATTTGGTTCCTCCCCTTCCCATAACAGAATTCTAAAGTCTTTGTCTTTCCAATCTCTTCTTTTCCTTATTGTGAGGCACAGCCTCAACCATGCCCTTCCTCTGGGGCTCCCAAATCTTTGGTTGGTTCTGCTCTTTTAGAATTTTACTCTGGGCCAATATTCTCTGGGTTTTCAAGGTCAGAGGGGGGAATAGAGCAGCTAGGGGCTACTCCACCATCTTGGTCCCTGGAAGTTCAGTTAGATGATTTTTAACCTTCTAGGCTATGATTTGATAGCCTCAAGAGCAGCTGCTGTTGCTGCCATGGGCCCTGAATTTCTCTCTTACCCAGCTCCTACAGATCCACTGTCATGTGGTGATAGGTCTGGGAATTGCCCTTGCAGTGGTTGAATCAGCTTGCCTGGGATTGATCCAGCTCCCCACTGGTGCAGCTGACTGTGCCCCAAAATGCTGTGTCCGCACCCTATGTCTGCCTCCATGTCTGCATCCACCTCTGATTCTTTGAACAATATTGCTATTACTGTTATGTAGTATTCTCTTGGTTCTGCTGATTTCACCTTTCATTATTTCATGAAAGTCTATCCATTTTTTTCTCTAAAATCAACCAGCTCATCATTTCTTACAGCACAGTAGTATTCCTTAACAATCATATACCACAACTTGTTTAGTCATTTCTAAATTGTTAGGCATCCCTTCATTTTCCAGGTTCTTGTCACTAAAGCGAGCCCTGCTATAAATATTTTAGAACATATAGATTCTTTCACTTTTTCCTTATCACCTTAAGAAGCAGATCTAATAGTGGTATTTCTGGGTCCAAGGGTATACACAGTTTTATAACTTTGGCATAATTCCAGATTACTCTCCAGAACGATTGGATCAGGTGCATAATTCCACCAATTGTGTAGTAGTGTCCCAATTTTTCCACATCCCCTCCAATATTTGTCATTTCCCCCTTCTATCATTTTGACCAATCCCATAGGTATGAAATTCCATTTGCCATCAAATAAGACACAAGCAGTTTAGATCTGTAAACCAGGAAGACTGTATACCCAAGAGATTGAAGAGTCAAATGAGTCAAATTTCAAATGCATTAGAGAAAGAACAATTTTTTTTGTATGTGGTTATGACTATCACTAAATAAACTTATGGCTTTTGAGAAGTAAACTCAAGCTAGCTCATAACTAGCTCATAATTAGCTCATAACTGCAGAATCAGAAGGGTTGAACTAGTTCAGAAATTAATAGTTGAAAGAACATACATTACAACTTCCTTCTTTTATAGATGAGAAAAATGAGGCAGAGAAAGGTCAAGAGGCTTTCCAAAGTCTCACTGATAAACAGTAAGTAACAGTCAGTATTCAAACTGAAATCTTTTGATTAAAGAATAACAGCTAACCTTTTTTTTTTTTTCAGTCCGCGGCTGGCGCTAGCGTGGTTACACGCTGAGCTTTTTTCCTACCCGAGCTCCATTCCTCCATCTCTACCGCCGCAGCTTTCTCCTCTCCCCGGTCCTTCCCACCATCACTACGGGCTTCAGAGATCTCAAGACACCCGAGGGTCTGAAGCACCTCAGCGACTTCCTAGCAGACAAGAGCTACATCGAGGGGTTTGTGCCGTCCCAGCCTGATGTAGCAATATTTGAAGCAGTCTCGGGCCCCTCACCTGCAGACCTGTGCCATGCCCTCCGCTGGTATAACCACATTAAGTCCTACAAGAAGCAGAAGGCCAGCTTGCCAGGAATAAAGAAAGCTTTGGGCAAGTATGGGCCTGCCAATGCAGAAGATACCACCGGAAGTGGGGCTACAGATAGCAAAGATGATGATGATATTGATCCCTTTGGGTCTGATGAGGAGGAAGAAAGTGAAGAAACAAAGAAGCTAAGAGAACGCCTTGCTCGGTATGAATCAAAGTAAAGAAAAAACTCCGCAATTGTTGCCAAATCTTCCATCTTACTAGATGGAAAACCTCGAGATGAGAGACAAACGTGGCAAAATTGGAGGAATGTGTCAGAAGCATTCAGGCAGATGGTTCGGTCTGGGGACCTTCTAAACTAGTTCCAGTGGGATAATGGCATCAAGGTGCTTCAGATTCGATGTGTGGTTGAAGATGATTGAGTTGGTGCAGATATGCTAGAGGAACAGATAACTGCCTTTGAAGGCTATGTTCAATCTTTGGTTGTTGCTGCCTTCAATAAGATCTAAAACCTACCATCCTCAAAAATTACATTGAAATAAAAACATTTGCAAGGAAAAAATAATAATCATCATCATTATAGCTAGCATTTAGATAGCCCTTTATGATTCGCAAAGTACATTCCAAATATCGGCACATTTGGCCTTCACATCTCTGTGAAGTAGATGCTGTTATTATCCTCATTTTACAGAATAAAAAAAAAGCTGAGACAAATAGAGGCTTTCTGAGAACCACATATCTAATAAATGTTTGAACCAGGATTTGAACTCAAGTCTTTCTGACTGCAGTCTCAATGTCCTAACCAGTGCACTACATATGCAAGAAAAGAAAAAAAAATCTGAAGTCCATTTAATTTAGGCATCTCACCTAACTCGTGAAGAAACTGAGGTTTAGAAAGTTTAAGTGTCTTGTTTTCCAGAGCCACATAGCAGAAGAGATATTTGAAGCCAGGTGATTTCCAGTGAAGTATAATCTACATAATAATAGTTAGCATTAGCACTTTCAAGTTTGCAAAGTGAAATATATGTGTGTGTGTATAATCTCATATTGACATATATATTAATCTCTGTATATATATATATATGTAATCTCATTTGAGTCTCACAACAACCCTGGAAAATAATTGCTATTATTATCACCATTTTATCAACTAATAAATGGAAACAGCCAGGAGTTATATGAGTTTCCTGTTACCCAATTAGCAAATATTTAAAGGCAGATTTGAATTCATGACTTCCTGAGAATCCAGACCTAGCATTCTATGTACTATGCTGTCTAGTTACCTCCTATAGTGTCTTACTCCTCCCTCAAAATATACCATAAGATTTTAGAAAAAAATGGTGGATTATTCTGATCCAATTGATTTTTCTTTTTACATAAAGAAAAAATCATTTTAGGCAAAAAGGCTATGAATTCATCAGCCTCAAAAGAGTTTGAATACATGCCCCCAAAGTCACTAAACTGAATATACCTATTGATCCAAGGATGTTAAAGATAAAGGGAAGAAGACAGAAAAAAACTCATACATAAAATAATATTTATTATATCAGATCTATTTGTCATAGCAAAAATGATAACTAAGGGAGTGCCCATCAATTCAGGGTTAGATGAACAAATTATGATACATCAACATAATAGAATATTGTTATGCTATAAGTGTAAAGCCAAGCATGAGCATCTTTCCAAAGGACTGCTGCTGTGAACAGCTTCAAGGTAATGATTACATAGTATAGTGAACTCTCTCTATTTTTCAGTAATAAACTAAGACAAAACTGGCAGAAACCAAAGTACAGCATTCACAATGTTATGTTATAAAAACTTATCACTAAGGCAGCCATATAGTTTTCATCAAAGTGTTCACATTGTTTTAAGCAAAAGATATCATTTAGTAAGTCCTTAACTCAGTCATCCTTAAGGAACAAGCCTCCTTACGGGACACAAAGTACAAAGGTCAAAGTTCTCCAACCCTAGGTCACAGTAAATCATGATCTTTTCAGTCAGCATTAAGTATGCAAGGAGAGATCTTTTCATCTTGACCCAAGGCTAGTTCTCAGATTCCATGGTTCCTCTTCCATGGTCCCAGCTCCTTCCTGAATATGCCCAATTGTCATCTGAATTCACAAGTAGGCAGCTCTCAACTCTTTGTCTAGCCCCTCATCCAGTTCCTTGTCCAGTTCCATAATGAAACTCACAGTGTTCTTCAAAGTTTTTGTTTCTGAGAAGACAAAGCTTAATAGAGACAAAACAACATTCATTCATCCTGCAGGAAGCATCATTAATTCACTATCTGCCTGTGAAATCAACAGAGACTCTTAAAAAAGGACCAAGAAGTCAATACAAATCATCAGCACAGAAACCAACACAGACCCACAAACAAGGTCCAAGAGGTCAACACAAATCATCAGTAAAGTCCTAGGACCTCTGAAACCCTCCTCCCGGGCTTCTGTAAACAGACAACCAGAAAATCCACTTTCAGGGCTTCCAGTAAGTTCCCAGGGCTTCTGTAAAAAGTATCACAAACAAAATTCAACACAGACTGAACAGACAAACATAGAGCACCAGGATACCACAAGTTTTATCCTTCTCAACCCTGCCACCACAAGAGTTCTCTTTTCATTTCTATTCTTTCCTAGCTTAGGATTCTCCTTATATATAGTTATTAGCTCCTCCCTTTCCTGTTGCATCAGCAACAAGGGTTCACAAGTTCTGTTTCTTAACAAGGACTTGATATAATCATGGGCAAGGCTTAAAATACATTTGAACTGAAACAAGGTGCTAAATAATTAAATATCTGAAGCAAGGCATTAAGTACTTCTTTGCTTGCCATTACAGTAAGAAATGACAAAATGGAACTCTTTCTGAGACATTTAGTGAGTCAGTGTTAATTGGAATAAAATTTATGTAGTGATGATAACAAGTGAAGAAAAATGACTTAGGAAAATTTAAGAATTTTGATCAATGCAGTGACCAATGACTACAGAAGGTCAAAGCGATGATGAGAGGAGAGGGGAGGTAAAAGGAAGGGATAGAAGAGGAGAGGAGAGGAAGGGAGAAAGAAGGGGAGAGGGAGAGGAAGGGTTCACTCTTATTAACAGAGGTCAGGAAAATTTAAATCTCTAATCATGACCATATCTTTTATTTATACTGGCTTCTGATTCGTTTCTCAAAGGCCTCAAGCATTCTCTCTTTCTGTCCAGGTAGTCCATCGTATATACTTCAGTAACATAATCACTTCTGAAAGTAGTATTATCCACATTTTATAGGTGAGTAAATTTAGACTCAGAGAAGTTATATCACCCACTTGCTTTTATCCTCAGACTTGTCACTTCCATTGTCTTCTTGCATATTACTCCTAGAATCTTTAATCTTTCTTTTATAATGGCACATCCCCTGCTGCCTACAAGTAGGTCTCTGACATGCTTAAGAAATAAACACTCCAGAACATAGCACAATAACTACACACATTGTATACTCTCAGTGTTGGTTGAATGACTAATTTCCAATGATCAAAACAAGCAATTTCTTTAAAAAACAGACAAGAAAAAAACCATTTAAACCTAAGTTTCCTAACTTTGGGTACAACGTCCTATTTCCTATACTGTACTATACTGATTATGACACTTTACATACCCATTGATCCAGGCCCTATTACAGTGTAACCCATGTTGTATGAAGAGCTATGTTGGTACTGTAACATGTATGTCCTTCTTGATAGTCCAAGATTAAGAAATGAACGTTTTTATGTCCACATATCATCCACTTCTGTTCTGTTGTTCTCTCCTAAGGGAAGGAGCATTTCTACTAGGAAAAAAATGTGACTGATAAACAATATGGTTCCATGTTTCTGCTTGGTTTTGTCTTTGTATCTATGCTCAATGCTTTTCTTTTAAAATTATAAAAATGCAGTGTCCAATATTTCATGTTACACATTGTGTGTAGAATTCGGTTGAGATTATTGAATGGGGTTTTCATGTTATTTCTGTCTTGTGCTTTGTCTTTCACTAGATTATTGTTTAAAATACCTTTTTATGCTATCCTTCTTATTCAAGTGCTTTGCTTAGTAATGGTCACCATTGTCTGCTTCAGCAAAATACATCAAACTGTACCATTCTTCAGAGGGGATTATATCTAGCAAGTCTACTACCTTGTAATATTCTTTAACAATCAATTAAGTCTGAAATACTCTGCAAGGGAGTTAATGGCTTCAAACCTTTTCCTCACATCTTTTAAGTGAATAAAAACCTTTTACCCTAGAAGGAGGAACACTTCAAAAGCACTGAAAATTCTTAAACCAGAACACTTTGTCAGGTCTTGCTAGATATATACTAAGTAAAGAGGATGACCAGGAGATACTGGTATTCATCAAGTGCATTTTTACTGGTTAGAATGCATCTCATATGTGATTCAAAAATCATGAAAACCAGGTTTTTAATGCCATATGTCCTGAGTAATGCATTTATTTATAAGGCCTACACAGAAAAAATGGTATTTATTACCATTTAAAGCAATGCATTTATTTTGCTTTTAACATTTTAGCAGAATCTCCCTAAAGTGATGAAATCATAGGTTAACTAAAATAGAGATAATAATGACAGCTGCATCCCAGATTTGTGAGGATTAAATGAAATTTTTGCAAAATGCTTAGCACAGTGCCTAGATCATGCTTGTGTTTAATAAATGCTTATTTCCTTCCTTTAATTTAAAAAATGCTCTTGCACTTACTTTTCTGTATACATATTTCATTTCTACTTCTTTCTCTGAGCTCCACAATGAAGTTTCTTGAAGGCAGAAACTATTTCATTATTTCTTCTATCTACACTATGGGGACAGTAAAGGGAATGTTGTAGAATACCTGCATCTTGATCTACATCTTGCTACTGGAGCCAGATGGTTCTGGAGGAGAAAGTGAAGTTGGTGACTTTGTACAGTCCTCCCTCACTTAGATCCAATTCACTTGCAAGTCATGACATCACTTTCCTGGTGTCATTATCCTCTTTGAGAACAAAGGATAAACAGCAAGTGCCTAGGGCAGTGACTTGCACAGGAAGGTGAATTATTCTATTAAACACCTACGTCCAAATCTTTTTATATGATAAAGTAAATGATTTAACATGAAAAAGAAAAAAATATATACTTATTTATGGGTCCCTACATTTTCCTAAATAATAATTTCTATCTCCCCTTTCCATCATTTGTCTCCCTACACTTTTCATTCTAAGTCATTCCTTCATCAGATCTTCTGACAGAAGATGTAATAGTAAATTCAAATTATGATTTAATGCTTATAATATTGTTGGTATAAACATTTTGGTGGGGAAATAAAGACTATATGAACCTTATAGGTTCACTCCCCATTATCCGTTGACATTGATGGGGCAAATGCCCAGAGAGTGGCTGACTAAAATTCCCCTCAGGATTCTGGGAGTAACCTTGAAGGGCTGGGGTTTCTATTAATATTGCTTATAAGCCCCCATTGATGTGATTCCTATTGATTATTGGCCATACTTAATTAACTTTTAGAAAGGGCATTGCTAAGCACACATAGCAAGGACTGTCATTATAGAAACAATCCCTCCAAACCAAAGACACACACTTTCCTTCTGCACACAATGCTCCTGGCTTAAAATTAAAGCAAAATGATAATGGAATAGGGACTCCATATGCAAAGGGGTTACTAGAAGTGGTCTCTTTCCTCCTTTGTACAGTCATCATTTCTCCTTCCTGGGCTCCAAAGATTGATACCCTGTTAGAATGCCACTATCCTGAAGATGGCTTTCCTTGATGTACTTACATTGTTATTAGTATGTTTCCCACATTCCAATGTATACTTTGCCATCAGCTACTGCTTCTGTGGAAAGTCTGACCTTAGCTTGTATTGATGTTATTACCAATGTTTACGGTTTTTGAATGTTCCTATTTTTGAAAAACACAGAAAAAACTCTGGAGATCCACTTTCCTTTTCTTAGTAGACCCAGATCTGAGTGACAGGTGGACACCAAACATGAATAATCAGCCCTGGCAAGCTCTGACACAAGAGATTCAAGTCCTTCCTGAACATACTATAATCTCCACCTATATTAACCATAATAGTCAAAAGAATGATTAGTAGAAGATAACATATCCAGTTCAGATTGCTGGAAGACATGCTAAGGGCAAATAAGTCTACTAAAAAAAGGAAAATGAGAAACAAATACAGTACAACAAATACACACAACAAGATATTTCCATCAAGGAAAGCCATCTTTAGGATAGTAGCATTCTATCAGGGTACTAGTCTTCAGTGCCCAAGAGGGAGAAATGAAAACTCTGAAATATGACTGAAATGCTAGGCACTGTGGTCAGTGCTTGGAATATAATTACAAATACAAATACAGTCTTTATCCTCAAGGAGCCTACAATCTAATGGGGAAAAGATAACATGTAAACAGAAACTGAAAAGAGAATGAAGGGGGGCAAAGTAGGTGGAAGAATGGTAAGATCATGATGGAGAAATCAAAAGATGTCTGTAATGGTAATGTAATTTGAATTTGAAGATGCCTTTTTGTACTGGCAAGTAGGCAGGTACTTAGCACCTTGTTTCAAGTTAAGCAAAGGTAGCCATTACTCCATGATTGGTCTTTGTTCAAAACCTTGTGGCAACTGTGGTGGAAATTATATGACTATTTTAATCATAAGCCATTGTGAAAACTATATTGTGATTTTTCTGTGATAAGTTGTAATATTGTGAATGCTGTACCTTGATTTTCTGTGAATGTTTTGCTTTGATTTGTTATGGAATAAATAGAGTGTTCACTATACTGTGTAATCAGAATCTTAAAAGCTCTTCACAGTGGCATTCTTCTGGAAAGCTGCTCATGCATGGCATTACAATGCCTAAAAACAGTGTACCTGATGGAAAATGTGGAGAAGACTGTGCTGCCTCCCCTCACTAAATGGAGGCCCTGGAGGCTATAACCTTGTCCTCCAATCAGAGGTCCTAGTCAGAGGTGTTGATTATACTGATGAGAAGTAAGCACCAAAATAGATTTAATTTTTCCAGATAATGAAATTTCCCAATGATTACTTTGCTGGGTGAGGAAGGCATGATGGAGAGATCTAAAAGCAGTGTAGTTAGTGGGAAATTAGAAATAGTAGTTACAGAAAGAGGAAAACTTAGTAATTATAATCAGTTACTGTGGTAAGTGGGGTGCATATCTTCCCTTCTCCTTGTTGCTTCAGGTTTTCATTACGTCTCTCCAGCAAAACTAAAAGCTTACCTCATGCTGCTTTTTCCTGGCATGGGTTTGCTACCTATCTTGGGCATGGGGAACTCCTACTTATACTTCTGGTTTTGCTCTCCATAACTCCAATTCTCCACATCATGGCCTGCCACTTCTTCATTTAAATGATTATCTCTGCATTGAGTGCTTGATATCTGCATGATCTATTACTTGCTATTACTTTCCTGATGGGCACAGGTGATGAACATCCTCTCAATTTCCAGTTCTTTGCCACCTTTTTATGATCTCTTTGGGAAACAGACCTAGTAGTGGTGTTGCTGGTTCAAAGGACATACACACACACACACACACACACACACACACATATATATACCCAGTGGCTTGCCATTTGGGCATAGCTACAATTTCCATAGTGGTTGGATGAGTTCACAACTCCACTAACAATAAATGACTGTTCCAATTTTCCCACATCTTCTCCAACATTGTTCATTCTCCTTTTCTGTTTATATTAGTCAATCTGATAGATAAGAAGTGGTACTTCAGAGTTGTTTTAATTTGCATTTTTCTAATAAACAGTAATTTAGAGCATCTTTCCATATGACTATAAATAGTTTTAATTTTTTCATTGGAGAACTGCTTCTTCATATCTTTTGATGATTTATCAATTGGGGAATGTTAAGGTTTTTCAAAGTTTACTAACAAAAGATGTTCCAATAACATTTGCTAGTGTCTCTGTACATTGAGAATGGGGTTTTTCTGTTTGTGATCACTTAAACTCACTGAAGGTTGTTGCTAGATGTTCTCTTAGCAATTCTACGCTTAGATTTAGCATTTTAAATTAAAAATTGTGATTTTTAGCAATCCAGCAATAAGCATAGGATTTTACATTTGCTTGATGTTTAAAAATGTTTGCTGAATTGAATTGAATAATTGGTGGATTTATGAAGATCAGTGAGTTGCTTTGTGAATTAGAATTTTGTTTATACTAGTGTAGAGAGGCAGATAAATCATTCTTAAAGAGTTTTGGAATTGGAATGTCCAGTTGGAACTACATGTCCTTTAAGTGTCTTAAACTCCTTATTTCAAAAAGAGAATTATCCTTTCTCTCAAACTCTTGCAAACTTCCCCATTTATTTTGTGGTCACAGTTTGATGTCACAACTTATCTCATAGGGTTTTGTGAAGTTCAAATGAGGTATTATTAAGTGCTTTGTAAACTTTAAAGCACAATATGAATGCTATTATCATTATTACTAATTATTTGTTCTCACTCCACATATTCAATTGTCAAAGCCTGTAGTTTCTTCCTCTGCAGCTTCTGTCCTATGTATCTTCTCTTCACTCATATAGCTATCACTATACTCCAAGACCTAATCACTTCTTACCTAGGCTCTTATAATGGACTGCTATTTGGTCTTGTTACCTTAAATCTTTTCCTTTACCAGTTTAATCTTCATGATGCAGCTACCAAAGTGAATTTCCTAAAATGCAAACCTGACCATCACATCTCACCTACTAATTAAACTCCAGTGCTGTAGCTCCCAATTACCTCTTTTTTTTTGCTTTTTGGAGGGCAGTTGAGGTTAAGTGACTTGCCCAAGGTCACACGGCTAGTTTTTTGTGTTAAGTGTCTGAGGCCAGATTTGAACTCAGGTACTCCTGACTCCGGGGCCGGTGCTCTATTCACTGTGCCACCTAGCTGCCCCCCAATTACCTCTAGTATCAAATATAAACTCTTTTTCCTTTGCACTATCTCCATTGTTTCCAGGGTCTAAATTTGTGGAGCAGCCCAAGCCAGCCAGCCTTTATTCCCCTTTTGGGTCTTCTTCAGTTTTTCTGGAATTCAAAATCAAATCTCAGCTAGTCCTTTCATAGTAGTCTCCTGAGCACCTCGACACTCAGCAACATCAATTTGCTTTTGTGACTTTCTCACCTTGAAATATATCCTTCTAATGTGCCAGACCCTTTCTTTACTTCCAATTTGAGGGATTTTGCCACTATGCTTCAACTTCTGTCATACCCTGAAATTCCTTCAGAGCCTGAGGCCTTTCACCCTATCATATCTCCTCTACCATGCCACCTCCCCACTTCTACTGCTGGTGAATCCATGCAAGGCCTGGGCTTTTGGGTTTTAGTTGTTATTTCTTACCAGTATTTTGATCCCCAGTGCTTAGCACAGTTTCTGACATATATTAAGTCCTTAATAAATACTTGTTGTCTTGATTTCCCTCTTTTAGAATCATTTTCTCTTCGACAAAATGGGAACATAATAATATATACCTTGCAGGGTTGTTGTGAAGATCAAATGAGATTTAAAAAATACTTTGCAAGCCTTAAAGCTCCTTACAAATACTAGAAAATGATAATCAACTGTGTATCCTCAGGGAAGTTATTTAACTTCCCTGGGCCTCAGTTTCCTAATATGTAAAATGAATGAATTGGACCTCAAAGGTTCCTTCTGGGTCTATATGTACAATCCCATATATATTTAAAGATGATAATCATGTATTCTCCTGATTCTCACCCCCAGGATTCTTTATTTTTCCTTCAAGTTAAACATTCCAACTTCTTTAAACTATGCCTCAGTTCATTGTTTGTCTTTCCTTCTCAAAGTGGACCATGACATGGGGAAGGTGATGTCATATGAGACTCCTAGGTGAATTGGATTTAAGTGAGGGAGGGCTGTGCAAAGTCACCTGCTTCATTCTCTCCTTTTCATACATCTGGGTACAGTGGCAAGATATAGATCAGGATGACTGGAGGTGGCCCCAGATGCGATGGGAGACCTTGACATTTTTAAGCTATGGTCTTTCCCAGGTCTCATTTTGACTGAAGCAATGCCCATTCAGTGATTAAGGCTAGGTCAAAAAGAGGCAAAGAGGAGCCCGTTTTACGTAATGAAGAAAAAATTTAAAAAATCAATTGGGAAGGGAAGATCACTAGGGTTTCTAGTCAAAATGGAAATGGTTGCTAGTTACATTCACTCTGAGCAATCAGGGCACAAACAATGACCAGATGGGATGTAAACTGAGACCTATTGTTGACCAATCGATGAAAGTCAAAATAATTTGGGTTTAGAGAATAGTCCTTAAGAAAGAAATCTAGATTGTAAACCCTGAGATATCTTGGGGGACTTCAGCAATCAAAATGTACATTCGTTTGCATAGATGACCCATAGCTAAGGTTATTCTACCCTATGTGGATTGAGGAAAGAGGAGAAAAAGAGGAAATGAGAAGAATGAAAATGAGAGGAGGAGAGGAAGAAACTGTGTTACTCAACTGAACCTGGGGTGTTGTGTCCCCAGTGGGGCAACTTGTGCTATTCATAGGTTGTTTTTACACTTTTGCTCTCAAATAGGACCATGACACCAGGAAGGTGATGCCATGACTTGCAAGTGATTTGGATTTAAGTGACAGAGGTCTGTGCAAAATAACCAGCCCCACTATCTCCTGCAGAGTTATCTTAAGTCCAGTGGCAGGATATAGATCAGGATTACTGGAGATTCCACAGATGCAGTGGGAGACTGTGATGTGAAATTAACTCGACCCTTTGCCATTCTGGTTACTCTTCTTTGGAAATTCTCCATTTTTCGATATTCTTCTGAAAATATGGTGCGCTCCAAACTGAGTACAACATTCCGGATGTGGTACAAGAAAGTGTACAAAAGAAATCACTGAGTTATCACACTTGTTTTACAGGAAGCTTTGCACCCCGAAATGCAAGATGTCCTTAGTTTTTTTCTTTCCTTTTTTTGACTTATCTCACTCTTAAATCAGATTTAGAATGCAGTCCAATAAAAACTGCAGAATCTTTATTAAATAATCTGCTGTCTGGTCAGACCTCAAATGTGTACTTCTGACATTAATTTATTAAACTTAAGTGTAAGATTTTACATGTATCCATAGTAAATATAACCTCTTATAATTAAGGTCAGCATTCTAGCTCATCAAGATCTTTTTGGAACTTGATTCTGTCATGTCTTGTGTGAGCTATTCCTCATACCTTTGTGTCATATGAAAACTTGATTAATATCATTTATGATTCTCTCCAAATTCTTGATAAATATGTCAAATAGCACAGAACCATAGGCATATTATTTGGGAGCTCCACTGAAGACCTTCTAAACTGGCACCAAATCACTAAATCACTAATGATTACTCTTGGGCTTAGTCATTTAACCATTTCTGAAACAATCTAATTGTTCTATCATTCAGTATATATCTAGAAATATTAGCAAGTAGCATGAAAGTTTTTTCTCAAACACTTGGTAAAATTTAGGACTACATATACTGCAGTATTTTCAAGACATCCTTTGTAAGCCCATTTAAAAAGGAAGTAAGATCATTCTAATATGACCTGTGTTTGATGGTTCTGACTCATCTAGATCACCATAATGTCTTCTAAATATTTATGAATGAACTTTTTTTAAATATATAGAATTATAAAATCAATAACACAGTTAGACTCATTGGTTTATAATTTATATATTCAACTCTAATTCCTTTTACAAAATCAGGATGCTTGCCCTTCTGTTCTGTGGTACCTTTATCAGTATCCCAACAATTCAAAAATTACATTCATAATTTTTTTGGGGGGTAGATGACTTAAATTAATCAAGAATAGCTAAGTATATTCTCATTCTTCTCTTTACTATCTTAGGCATCAGTCTCCTATTAGTCATGCTTGTTTGTGTCTTCCAGTATAGAGGTCATTTATCTAGGCCGAAAAAAACAGAACCAAAATTTTAAAATGAGTAGCTTTATCCTCCATTTTTAAAGTTATCATCATATCATTCATCCCAAGTGGTTATCCAATCCCAATTTTTATTTTCTTTTGCTCTTTCTTAATTTCTCTGAAACATCATGAGCAACACACCTTTTTATTATCCTTATGTTTTACTTTCACTCTCAACTCAGTGTAAATTTTAGCATTACTGATACTGTGCTTGCAAGAAGATTCATACTTTCATATTCATCCTCTGTTATGTATACTTTGCCAAAGACTTCTTAAAAATGTAAGTTGGTTTACAAATTCTCTGTAAATCCATATAAATCTATTCGTAAATATTCCATTTCTTTTTTCCTCCATAACAGGAATTGTCTATTTTTGTATTTTCAGAATTTCAGTCGTGGGAGTTTCCCATTCTTTCTCAACTGATTTGTTATCTAAAATTTTTAGCCCATGAAATTCTTTATTCTACATGCTTTGAAATACGTCTTCCCAGAATCTCAGGTGAATCTTAGACTGTACATAGTTTCTCTCTTCCATATCACAAATCTAGTAGGGAATATTCATTGATCCCAGTTCCCCAGTACTGATCAATTTTGCCCTAGAAAATAATTCCTCTCTGCTCATCAAAATCAGATTCATGTTCTCTTTTGACTTATTTGTTCCTCTGCCTTTCTGATTAATCAAATTATTCTTAATATCATTATTATTATTATTAAATTTATTTATGACAAATTATTAAATTATAATTTTAGTATAACAGTAATAGAATAAGGGAGAAGAGACATGTGGGTCAGTCACAGAAAGAAAGAAAAATGAAATAATTCCTGTCCTTAAGGAATTTATAATTTAATGGTGGTAAATATATTACCAAGTAAATGGAAACTAATTTTGGAGGAAATTGCCAACTAAGGGAAATGAAATCAGTGAGGCAAGATGAATTATTAGCTCTTCTGCTTTTGACGTCAACAGAGCTGTTGACAATTTAGTTCAAAGCAACTAATATTAAACACCTGCTATTGTAAAACACTATGCTAGGCACTGGGGAAAAAAAGACAAATAAAACCATCCCCGTCTAGGGCGGCTAGGTGGTGCAGTGAATAGAGCACCGGCCCTGGAGTCAGGAGTACCTGAGTTCAAATCTGGCCTCAGACACTTAACACAAAAAACTAGCCGTGTGACCTTGGGCAAGTCACTTAACCCCAGCTGCCCTCCAAAAAGAAAAAAAAAAACCATCCCCGTCTTAAATGACTTACATTCAAGGAAAATGGAGTGATGGAATGCAATTATGTGCACAGATCAGAAAAGTTAAAAGCATATTAAAAAATTCCAGGAAATATTTTCAAGGGGAGAAGAAGACATTTAAAGAAAAGGATATAAGAAAAGAATGAGTAAATCTTCTGTTATGAGGTAGCATATAATAGTGCCTTAAAAGAAGATAAGGATTCTAAGAGATGAAGATGATGAGAGAGTGCTTTCAAGAACTGGAGAGCCGATGGGGCAGGCAGAGCCAAGATGGCAGCATAGAAGCAGCAAGGTCCTGCAGCTCCCATACCGCCACCCTACACACCCATAAAATTATGAGCCCAGATGAAGTCTAGGACTCTAAGACTCACAAAAATACAGAAAACACATCTCTCGCTGAAGGCAGCTCGGCAGCAGGGGCTCATCTTGGTGGCTGGAGTGGGGGCTGGAACAGCCTGATGCTGAGATCATAGCCAAGCCTGTGGTGGTGGGAAGGAGCCGGCCTGAGCTGAGCTTAGCCACGCCGCAGCCAGTCTTCAGAGGTTCTATAGCACCTCAACATCTGTCAAGGCATGAGGAATGGGGACGGGAGAGGGGCAGCTTGCACTGGAGCAGAGATCGGCCCAGCCCAAAATCGCAGCTGCAGCCAGACAAGGCCCCGGGACGGCCAAGAGGGGCAGAGCCTCCCAAGACTCAGCCTGAGTCTACTTTAAAAAAAATCTAAAGCACCTGCCTGAGGGGATCTTAAAAACCCTGTCAGAGATGGTTAGTGAAAGTGAAACTTTGAAAATCAATTTGGGGGTGGTAAAGCAGTTTGGCCAATCTGCCCCCGGGGAAGGAAGCAGTGGGGAAAGGGAACTACAGGAACTGTTGGTGGCCCCAACCAGGCTGCTTCACAGCCCCTGGCCTGTGGACTCCAAAGGGGGGCTGAATCAATTGATCATGGCCAAGTGCTCTTGTGTTGAGTGGCCTGGATCCAGATTGCGGTCGTGGGTGGTGGTCCTGGGGTGCACTTTCAAAAAGCCAAAGCTGGGGGGACTTGCAACACCTCCCTAATAGCTCCGGCAGTAGGGAAAACCCCAGCGATTTGGAACAGAGCTTCCCCCCTTGGAAGTAGAGTTTCACAGAGCTAAAAAAACCAACCAATAAATAGACTAGCCAACATGAGGAAAAGGAAGCAAAAGAAAAAC